>JAVIAB010000126.1:28121856-28286697 GCA_032433765.1 Megaustenia siamemsis
TGCATGACAGGTACTACTTCTCGTGATCAGAATGTCTCCTACAGTGAAAGCTCTGTGTAATTATCATCATCAAGTATCATGCCTACCGGCGTATGATCATGTCTCTCCACAACTTTCTATCTCGACAGTTATTTATCATTTCTGTTGTTGACATTCTGCTAAGCCATTCTCTAAGCTGAATGGTATTTTTTCTCTTGCATCCCTCAATTCTTCGCCCCTCGATTTTGCCAGTTGTTACAATATATTCCAGCTGTTCCTTCTCATTACATGGCAAAAAATGATGATTGTTTCTTCCTAATATTGGAAATTAGTTGAATTTTTGCTTTGACTCTCTCAGAACGTTTTGATTACTCTTCATAGTTGTCCATGGTACTCTCAACATTCTTCTGTAAAACAACATTTCTACAGTCTCCAGTGATTTCTTGTCTGTTGTTCTAGTTGTCCATGATTCACACCATAGGCTAACACTGGCTCTACATAACATTTAAGCATTCTTTTTCTTGTTTCTATTGTTAAAAATGGATTGCACAGTATCTTCCTTTTTTTGTGGAAAGCTGCTTTTGCCTGAGCCATTCTGCATATCACCTCTGTTGTACAATTGCCATCTGAGGTTAGCAATGTTGCCATATATTTAATTTCATTTACCTATTTTAATATTGTTACACTTGTCTTTATTGTGCACTGCGGTGAGGACTTTTTCTTTTGGTGTTACCATTATTTCTGTATTTTACTCTTAAGGCTGGGTCGTTTATTTTGTTTTGCTTTCTTTCACTATAATGTCTAACATTTCTTGTAAAGCTCTGTGTAAAGAGTTTCTACTAAACTAGTCTCAATGAGGAAGATACTTTGCATTCAATTTTTGACAATAGAAACAAAAAAAAAAGAATCTTAAATGTTATGTAGAAGCCAGTCTTAACGTATGGATGTGAATCATGGACAATAGGACAACAGACAAGAAAATCACTGTAGTCTGTACAAAATGGGGTTTTACAGAAGAATGTTGAGAATACCATGGACAGCTAAGAAGATTAATGAAAACGTTCTGGAAAAGAGGCCAAAGCGAAAAGAGAGCTAATTTCCAATTTTAGAAAGGAACAATCCTAATTTTTTGGGCCATGTAATGAGAAGAGAACAACTGGAATATATTGTAACAACTGGGAAAATTGAGTGACGAAGAGATAGTGGGAAACAACGAAAAACGATACCAGACAGCTTAAGAGAATGGCTTGGCAGAAGATCAACGACAGAAATGATTATAACCGTCGTGATCGAAAGTTGTGAGAGACATGATCACTACGCCAGCAGGCTTGGTACTTGATGACGATGATTATACTAGTCTAGTTCTGATGGTCTCGTGAATATAACTTTTTTTAAAAATATGTTTGACACGGGCGGCCGGGTGCTCAGTTGTCGCTCGCTAGATACATTGTCCGCCTTCGGAGGTACTTCACTTGTATCGTCCACTGTTATAGCAGTTTTATTAGATGCATTTTCCTATTACTTTGTTGCCAGGGTAGCGGCCTCTCTTAACATTTTTAACTTCAAGGGTTCTCCAACTTGCACGGAATGTCCTCAGAGCTTGTTGTTTTTTTGCCGTTTATCCGAGAGGGTTGGACTTTGGGTCTCAGTAGAGATTAGGGGAAGGTAAAAAGCCAGAAGAAACAAAGGATTCGAATATTTTAAAAATGTTCCACTGCCAGCGTCTTACCTCTAGACCACCCAGCTTCCCCTTCCCCCCCCCCCCCCCCCCCCCCCCCCACCATTTCAACCCAGTTATTGAATCTTGGACCTGCCATTAAAAAATAAATTCCCTAATAAATTACCTTCTAATATAATTTCATGGTGTGTTTGTTGTTTTTGTCGTTGTTATGGATCCAGACTGTCATTATGTTTTGTTGTTTTTGTTGCTTTTGTTGTTGTTATGGATCCAGACTGTCATTATGTTTTGTTGTTTTGTTGTTGCTTTGTTGTTGTTATCGATCCAGACTGTCATTATGTTTTTGTTGTTTTTGTGCTTTTGTTGTTGTTATGGATCCAGACTGTCATTATGTTTTGTTGTTTTTGTTGCTTTTGTTGTTGTTATGGATCCAGACTGTCATTATGTTTTGTTGTTTTATTGCTTTTGTTGTTGTTATGGATCCAAATTTCATTATGTTATTATGTCGTGGTTAGGTATCCAAATTATCTTACTAATTGTTTTTTCTTGGATCATATTAAATAATTATTTCATTTTCTTTGTCTGTTTCATAAATAAATTCATTATTGTGTCACTCGTTCACTCATTCTTCCCATTCTTCTGTAAATTCATATGTCTAAGTCTTTATTCTTTTCTGTCTATCTATTGACCTTCGAGCCATAGCCGGCCCATAGGCGTAGACCAAGATACTCCTTTTCTTATCGACTTTTTATTCTAGCAGTTTTCAATTCTTAAAGATTTGTATCAAATCTCGCCATTTGTCTCTGTTCTGTGCAAGCAGCTCTATCTCATTGAGGGAGCCGATTTATTCTTTTGGTGTTGTTTTATTACTTCAGAGATTCTGATAGATTGATTATGTATAATTATTAGCTATTCTTAGTTTTACACAGCTCAAACATCTCCAAAACACCTCCCTCCCAAATACTACATACCCTCCCCCACCCGTCCCATATGATTAAATCAATGAAATGCGAAATCAAAAGATTGTAAATCGTGTGGTGTGGAGAAAACTCTTTTTCATGAGTTAAATTGCCTCACCTGTTGAACAGTAGTGGTAAAATGTGTCCGATAGAATTCATTACAGGTTTCAAACTGTTCTATGAGATGGGTTTTTTTTTTTTGTCGTGTAATAAACAGGTCGTTGTAGTAAGTAACAAAAAAATAATAAAGTGCCCCGTCACGCCAAGTGCGGTATAGGGAATATGGTGTTAGTGACCATAAATTTTACAGACCTTCGGCACATGATTTCTGAGGTAATGTGGTCGGTATTACGCCCGTGCCGCTTTACTGTCACAGAAAAAAATTCCGGTACTCATTAAAGGCTGGGTGAACCGAAAGCCGTGGGTTGGATCGAACCCAACCTCTTGTCCTTGTAGTCCAGTTCAAACAAATGATAATTGTTTCTTTATTATTGTGGCGATTCATGACTGTATAAAGAAATTACGGTGATGGTTTTCAGTTGCCTTCAGTCGATTTGTTTACGGTTTAGCTCCGCTAGCCTTGACTAAAAGTCTCACCCACAAGGCAGTGGGTTTTTTTTCAGGGTACCCTCCCTTAGCCTTTTACTCTCCGAGCATACCTGCAAGGCAGCAGGGCAGCCGTAGGTTGTACCAGACTCGTGAACTCCACAAATGCTGAAAAATTTTCAAGATTTGAACTAAAATGCTACTTTAAGATATAAACAAACGGTGTGGTCAATGGTATGCCTCTTTTTTCGACTTGACTGTGATTCATATAGTACATTACTTATCCAGTTAGAAAGTTAACTTGCTATCCCTGTTCATTTCCTGCAGTAGATTTGGCTGTAGATACCGTTCCTCCTCATTCTACTCAACTTAAAACATTGTTTTTGATTACTGTTACCTTAGCGAACGAAGTAAAAGTAGAGTAAACAATACAAACGGTATAGTAGTGAAGAGTAGAGCTGAATACAATATAAACAGATACAAACATCAAAGAAACTAAATTAACTCTTCGACTCTCGACATTCCGAAAGCGTTTATAATATTATATCTATCTATTGTCCTTTCATCCGAAGACGGCACTAAAGGCAAAAATTCTACACTCCACGTCCCACGATCTTTGTTGCCATAGTAAGTAAAGTAAAAGTAAAGAGCCCCGTCACGCCAAGTGGCGTATAAGGAATATGGTGCTAGTGACCTTAAATTTTACAGACCTTCAGCATATTATTTTTGGGATAATGTGGTCGGTATTACGCCCGTGCTGCTTTACTTTCCCAGAAAAAAAATCCGGTACCCATTTAAGGCTGGGTGAACCCGGAAGCCGTCGGTTGGGATCGAAACCTACTTCTTGTCCTTTGTAGTCCAGTTCACTAACCACTCACTAACGAGCTATCGCGGCTCACGTGTTGCTATTGTGCTAGACCTTTTTAATGTTTTGTTTACATCTACAAAACTGTATATGATTTAGGCAAAAGTAAAATAATATTTCTTCTTCAGCAATCAGCTAATGCAATGCATTTAGAATGTGAACCAGCTTGCGTCACGAACAAGACGGTGCGTTTGATGTCATTACCCGTTCCCCATAGCTATTCGTGTAGGTTTGTTTCTGTGGGTCATATTTGTGTTTTTATGGTGTTGAAAGTACTGCAGTCTTGTGGTGTATGCTAGGGTGACCATTCGTCCCCGATTTTCGGGACAGTCCCCGAAGTGTAGAAGTTGTCCCCGAAAAAATGCGTCCCCGATTTCAGTGAATAAATAAATGTTCATACACAGAATCGGCCCTCTTTTAAAATAATCGCTAGGACTCAGGACGTTACTGAGTTGTGTTTCTTTATCCCAGACTGAGCGGCATTAGCAGGAAGATAAAAGAGAAGACTTGGACGCGTTGTGTCGGAGATAGCTCTTTGAACTCTTGAAGCGCGGTGCTACATCACTTCTATTCCAGCCACTGACTTCTATTGGGATGGGTTTAATTTTAATAAAAGCAGACACTATCTCTCTCTCTTCTCTCTCCCCTCATCCCTGCCTTTCCGGACATCTCCCGCCAAAGTATCTTTCCCGGCCAATTTTCAAATCAGTCCGAATGTAATGACAGTATAGTGCAGTCGTGTTTTCTATTTGTGATCAGTGGAGGTCTGTTGCATAAAAACAATGTTTCCAAAAAAACGTAAGTGTCATTTTAGTGATTCGTTGAAAGCTGAATTTCCATTTATTATACAAGCAATTTTAGAGGATGGAACGCTAGTGAAATGTAATATATGTAGTTCACATTTTTCTATAGCAAGTGGTGGAAGGACATCAATAACTGATCATCTACAGGCAAAAAAGCATAAGGATGCGCTGCTTTGTAAATCTCAGTCTGGGTGTATGACAAATTATTTTTGTAAAACAGAACCCTCAAAAGATGAATACACTCAGCTGTTCATGAAGGAACATTCGCATATCATACTGTACTTCATAATCATAGTTTCCGCAGTATGGATTGTACAACAATTCTACAAAAGAAATTTTCAACGAAACAATTTTCCTGTGCAAGAACAAAGTGTGAATCCATAATGACCAATGTTTTGCTCCTTGGGTTATTGATGAACTAAAAAAATGACCTCAAATATGTCAGCTTTGTAACATTGTCTTGCGATACATCTAATCATAAACATGTTAAGCTACTTCCTATTTTAGTTCGTTATTTTCATGCTTATGAGCTGTAAACTCCAGTAAAGACCAAACTGATTGCTTTCATAGATATCCCAGGAGAAACGTCCGACATAATATCTGAACAATTGTTGAAAGCAATTGATAATTTTGACTTAAACAAAAAGATTGTTGGACTCTCAGCAGACAATACAAATACAAACTTTGGAGGCTTGTTGAGTAAAGGGCGAAATAATGTCATAACTAAAATAAAGTCCAAGTTAAACAGACACATAATGGGTCTTGGTTGCAACCAACATATAATTCACAATTGTGCAAAAACAGCGTTTGATTCCATGCCTATGGATATGGAAGTGATTGTAACAAAAATATTTGGATACTTTCACATTGACACGGTTCGTGTAGAACGCCTGAAAGACTTCTGTGAATTTGCTGGACAGGAGTTTAAGCAATTATTAGATTATTCGAATATAGGTGGTTGCCATTACTTCCAGCCTTGGAAAGAATATTGAAACTGTATCAATCACTGAGATCTTTCTTCTTGTCAGAAACACACTGTCCTACAATATTGAAACATTTCTTGAAAACAGTGAATCAGTGCTTTGGCTCAGCTTTGCTCATTCTCACGCATCACTCTTCCATGAAATAATTAAGGCGATTAAAGGCGACGACAAGAGTGCAACAGAATCAGCACTAGCTGTGAACAATCTCATTATAAAATTAGAAACTCGACGCGATGAAAATGTTATCCCACACATGGTAAAGAGTTTGCTAACTGATTTAGTAGAAAGTGGTGACATCCAAATGGAAAGGTATTTCCAAATAAGTAAAGAATTATATAATACTGCTGTACATTACTTGCAGTCTTGAAACAAGCACAATGAGGACTTGTCACAACTGAGCTGCCTTCTCTTGGATAATGTGCCTGAAAGGAAACATTTTGATAATGCAGTAGAACATATATCTTCAAAGTGTCATGAGTTGTAAAGGTCAATCGTGATGAGCGCTTTGATGAATTTACTTATTTGCGAGACCATCTGTTGCAAAAAGAATGTGAATGGTTCAGTAACAAGCCCAGTGTAGAAAATGGAATGAAGTACCCAGGTACTTGAAAGAACATAATATACCACATGCTAATGTGAAGAGAATTCTTGAACTTTTTGTGTGTTTACCTGGCATCATTGTATCCGTAGAAAGACTATTTTCTCAAATGAACTACGTCTGGTCCGAAGAGAAATCACGGATTAATGTGAGCACGGTGCAAGCCATGTTAACAGTAAAATCATTATCATCAAGTACCGGGCCTAGTGGCGTAGGTGATCATGTCTCTCCACAACTTTCGATCTCGGCATCTATTTATCATTTCTGTAGTTGACCTCCTGCCAAGCCATTCTCTTAAGCTGTCTGGTATCTTTTCTCTTTGCTTCCCTCTATCTCTTCGTCCCTCAATTTTTCCAGTTGTTACAATATATTCCAGTTGTTCTCTTCTCATTACATGGCCAAAAAATGGTGATTGTCTCTTCCTAACATTGGAAATTAGCTCTTTTTTGCTTTGACCTCTCTCAGAACCTCTTCATTACTCTTCTTAGCTGTCCATGGTATTCTCAACATTCTTCTGTAAAACCACATTTACAGACTCCAGTGATTTTCTTGTCTGTTGTCCTATTGTCAATGACTCGCATCCATATGTTAAGACTGGCTCTACGTAACATTTAACAGTAAAAACTAACATTAATTTATCGTGCGAAAGTTTCAGCGAAAAACCTGCTTCAAATCAAGAGATCTTGAGAAAGATTCACTCAAAAAACAAATACCACTCCGAGGCACAACCTCTTCAGTAGAAATAAGGTACTGTAACATTACTTTAATATTGCAATTGATATCTACATGCTGTTTAAATTTTTTTTAATTAAAACTTTTGTTTGTTTGTTTGTTGTTATTGAGAAACACAACTAGCTATTGTAATTTCATTAAGTGCGTGTATCGCATAAGTACCGTGAATATTAACAAAAATAAAATCAAACAGCAAATAAACACAGTTATTATGAAATTAAAAGTTATCTCTTTTTTGCATCTACAAATTGCTTGCGGACACACAGTCACACACCTACCCACACATATTATAAATATATATAAATAAATATATATATATATATATATATATATATATATGTACACACACACACACACACAGACACAAACATATATATATATATATATAATATATTATATATATATATATATATATTATCGTTCGTCCCTGATTTTGTGGGACAGTCTCAGAAATAAGCAAAAAAAATCCCCTGAAATGTAAAAGAATATGACAAATGTCCCCGAAAACAATGGGGAAAAAATGGTCACCCTAATGTATGCTCTTGAGTTTGTTTAGATGCTCAGCAGTCACATAATGCAAAGTCACTGAGTCATATCTCGTGTAGATGTGCTCTAAGACCACAAGGACCTGCTCTGAATACCCAATCAAATAATAGATTGAAGATAGAACTCGCTAGTAGCGCATTAAGAACCTCAGCAGCGTTGTGATGGAGCACTGGCGTGACGCTAAAATGAACGTGAATTCTTGTAACTTCCAGCTTAACACACCTCGGTAGACCAAGTTGAAATACAATAATAATAGTGAGGCTCAACTATTTCGGAGATATAAATGCTGCCAGAAATACACTGTCGCCTCATCTCAAAAGCTGTTGCTTTTACTTTGAAATGTATTGCTTCAATTTCTTACGACATTATAATAATATATCACAGGACACCCATTCCTTATATATATATATATATATATATATATACATATATATATATATACATATATATATATATATATACATGTATATATATATAAAACAATAATACAGCTAATAATAATTTTAAAGTCGAATATAGAATTTAACGTTTTAGGATGCGGAGGTTAATATTGAAAAATGGCAGACAAGAACTGGGGAAAGATAAACTAAACAATTCTAAAGTTTTCATTATCGAACTTCAATTCCTTACGACATTATAATAATATATCACAGGACACCCATTCCTTAAAAAAAAAAAAAATAGCAATAATACAGCTAATAATAATTTTAAAGTCGAATATAGAATTTAACGACTTAAGAAGCGGAAGTTAATATTGAAAAATGGCAGACAAGAAATGGGGAAAGATGATAAACTCATAAACTAAACAAATCTAAAGTTTTCATTATCGGCTTTATTAATGCAGTTCGCATCGTATCGACTGTCGTTATTTAACATCTAGAAATGGCGATGATTATCAATTGTGCATTTATTCTTGCAGCACTGATCACGCTTATAGCTTGCGAGCTGATTGTAATGCTAGAAATAAAGGCGGAGAGACGATTGTTGAGAAGATAGTTGCCAACACGTCCGCAAACACAGTTTGGTTAGAGTTCCTCGGTTCAGACGGGACTTATGTTACTCAGTTTATTGATTTTAAATATGTAAGTACAAGTCTGGTATTTCAGTGAGTTAGTTTACTTTTTATCATTGACTTTTTCTTTGTTGTACTTGTTCCAACACTAAACAGTTGCGTTGTTGGTTTTTTTGTCATCCATCCTCCTACCTTTTTTTAAAATAACATTTATAATTTATACTATTATTTCATGATCAATATTGCCTTTGGCATGTGAATCAAGTGAATGTCATGCAATAAATGTGTATTTAGGCTACAATGACCATATCATAACATGAGTAAGGGTTGTTTACAGAACTGCTATCTCAACTATCTGATAATCTTCTTGTCTTATGGTTGACGCTGTCACAACTCAACTTCAGACAACTGACATCAGTATCTCATATTAATTTAGTCTATGTCCTTCATTCAATAAGCAACACGAACTTCAAAATGAGATCATCATTCATTCTTTCAGCATGACACCAAGCTATCCAGTATTTTCTCTCTTTGTTGTCTGCGATCTCTCTCTTTCTTTTTATTTTGCCAGTTGTAACCAAGTATTCCAACTTTCACTCATCTCATTATTCATTCTTTAGTTGTAAAATGAATTATTTTATTTTGAAATAAGTGTTACTGAGTGTTGCAGAGAGTTGTCAGTTGTGTAGCTCTATTTAAAAATCTTCAATATAATGACAGAATCACTTGAATCAGAGCCACTATAAATACATTTCTGGCAACAGCTCAAGCTAGTCACAGCTAGTGATTATGAAAGTTTCTAGACCAAGCATCTCTAGCTTGAGCTGTTGTCAGAGAATTTATTTAGTGGCTAATTCTGTCATTCTATTTTTTACTGAGTTATTCATCATAACGGTTATGATAACCATTGTAGCCTTATATTTTCATGATGTATTATAGTACAATATTGGTATTAAAAAATTATTATCATCATCAGGAAGTATCATGTCTGGTTCCGTAGGTGATCATGTCTCTCCACAACTTTTGATTTCGACAGTTATTTATAGTTTCTATTGTTGACCTTCTGCCAAGTCATTCTCTCCAGCTATCTGGCATCTTTTCTCTTTATTTCCATCTGTCTCGCCATCCCACAATTTTCCCAGTTGTTACAGTATATTCCAGCTGTTCCCATTCTAATAACATGGCCAAAAAATAATGATTGTTTCTTCCTAATATTGGATATTAGCTCTCTTTTTGCTTTGGCCTCTCAGAACATTTTCATTGTTCTTAACTGTCCATGGTGTTCTCAACATTCTTCTGTAAAACCACATTTCTACAGCCTCTAGTAATTTTTATGTCTGTTGTTCTATTGTCCATGATTCACATCCATATGTTGTACATCTACCATCTGAGGTTAACATTGTTCCCAGATATTTAAATTCATTACCTTTTTTAATATTGTTCCACTTGGAGGCGAAGGCGCGTCTCCAGCACCAGAGCTGGAAGTTGTCAGCGACCCACAGCTGATGGCTTGCGCCAGGATCGGTGAACCAAAACCATCCAGATCCTGCTCCACTCTCCGCGGTGCCTCTAGTAACAGGCTAACTTGTCTAGTCTGGCCAAGCGAGCAGAGATCGAAGAGGGAAGACAACCCGTACCCAAAAATGTTGTGCTGAAGTTGGATGTATTGGGCCGAAAGGCGCAAATATAACAGTTATACTGCAAACCACAACACAGCGCAGACACGCCCACTTAACGCCCTTTTAAGCGGATGACAAAGAGGAATTATGCAGTCTACGAACACTCTAGAATACTTTGTGATCGGTGGAACGTAAGCAATCATTGTTCCACTTGTCTTGTTTGTGCTCTTAGTGTATGGTATTGTTTTGACCTCTATGGCACAGGGGGCCTCGATAGCCTAGTTGGGAAAACCACCCTACTGGACAACCCGTGTTCAATTCCCGCTGGGAGCAGTGTGAGTGGTACTCGTGGTTTGAAAAAAAATATCCCCACGTCGACCCAGCTACTGGCAGAAATGTGTACCAGGGTATTACCCTAGGAGGGTGAGGAATGTCACCTCGCATCATGAGTTTCGATGCTTGAAGCGACACTATCAAGAAATTTTCTAACATTTCTGGATAGGTGGCCGAGCACATATAAGTGAAAACTCGCGTGCTAAGGTGCCGATTAAAGTCTCGTACTTTACCTTCACCTTTATTGTGCATTGCGGTGATGTCTTTTTCATGTTGCTACCATTACATCTGTCTTTTTGCTTTTCAGACTTAAGTCCGTTATTTTACTTTCTTTCACTATAATGTCTAACATTTCTTGTAACTCATTTTCACTCTTAGCAATTAAGACTATCATCAGCATACCTGAAGTTATTTATATGATGACCTCCAATTGTCATTACAGGCATGTCCATTATGGATCTTAAAATAATCACTATACATATTAAATAAACATAGTGACAACACACAATCTTGCGTAACACCCTTTTTTATTTGTTGAAACCTTCCCAATTGATTTCTAGTTCTTATGACCGCTGTTTGTTGCCAGTACATGTTCTTTATTATTCTTTGATCTTTGTTGTCTACGTTTATGCCTTCCTAAATTTTAATTATTTCTTGGTGCTTTACTTTGTCAAATGCTTTGGTATAATCTATGTAACATAGGTATAGTTTGTTTTGACTTCTATGGTTCTCTCTACTAAAGATCTTATTAAGTATATGACATTGCTCGTTCCTTTACCTCTAACAAACCAAACTGTTCATCACTAATTTCTGGACTGATTTTGTTTCGCACTCTTCGCATGGTGATTCTTAGTAATATCTTAGTCATGTGACTCATAAGGCTTATTGTGCGATGATCATCGCAAATTATCATCATCATCAAATGCCGGGCCTGCTGGCGTAGGTGCTCATGTCTCTCCACAACTTTCGATCTCGACAGTTATTTATCATTTCTGTTGTTGACCTTCTGCGAGCCATTCTCTTAAGCTGTCTGGTATCTTTTCTCTTTGCTTCCCTCTATCTCTTTGTCCCTCAATTTTCCCAGTTACAATATATTCCAGTTGTTCCCTTCTCACTACACAGCCAAAAATGATGATTGTTTCTTCCTAGTATTGGAAATTAGCTCTCTTTTTGCTTTGGCCTCTTTCAGAACGTTTTCATTACTCTCCTAAGCTGTCCATGGTGTTCTCAACATTCATCTGTAAAACCACATTTATACAGACCAAAGACTTAGAGTCTTTAGAAATTATAATAATTTCTTCTTTCCTTCCTCATCTGCCTTTCAGCATCGAGGGAGATAATTTGCTGTCTTTTGATCTGTGTTCGCCTCTGCTGATGTTATGTTTCCTAGTGCTTCTAATATTCCATCCATCCATCTTTTTCGTGGTCAGCCTTGGGTCTGGTGTTCTCACAACCTATGTTGAAGGTGTGTTGTGTTTTGATCTTTCTGCCTTGTCACGTGGCCAAACCATTTTATCTGCTGTTTCCATATATATTCTATGGCGGGGACTATTCCTAGCTTTTTTCTCAGTTCTTCATTCCTGATTTTATCTCTCAGAGTATTTCCTGTCAATCGTCTAACACATTTCATCTCAGTAGAGGTTATTTGTCTTATTGTTCTTGCTTCTAGGGTCCAGGTCTGGCATTGGTAGCACAACGTTGGGATGAAGATTGTATTGTATAGTGCTCGTTTTGCCTCCAGGGTTATTTCCTTGTTGGACAATAGTGGTGATAACTGTCAAATGATTTGACAAGCTTTGTTGCATCTTGATTCTATCTCTGCTGTTTGAGAATTATCGTTTGTCATTAAACTTCTTAGGTATTTGAATTCCTCTACTTGTTTTAGTTGCTTGCCTTCTATAGTTATGTTGATGTTCTGTTTATTTTAGCGACATTCATGACTTCTGTTTTGTTGATGTTGATTTCATGTTGTATTTTGTGCCTGAGCTGTTGAGTTTGTTTAAGTGCTCTTGTAGGTCTTCTATTGTTTCATGTATCGTCTGCAAATAATTGTGCAATATAATTTGTTATAAATAATAATAAATAGTATGATATGCTCTCATTGCATACAGGGTTTCTCTTTATTCTGGTCAGATATCCAAGTCTTTTTTGATGCTTGATATTATCATTTACTGAAGCTCCCTCTTTGTTTCTTCTTAGTTTCTGGAGTAAAGGTAAAGTAAGAGACTTGAACCGGCGTCTTAGCACATGGGTTTCCCACCCATATGTGCTCGGCCGCCTATCCAGAAATGTTAGGAGATTTCTGGATAGTGTCGCTTCAAGCATCGAAACTCACGATGCAAGGCAACATTCCACACCTTCCCAGGGTAAAACCCTGGTACCCATTTCTGCCAACCGCTGGTCAACTGTGGGTGTATTATTTTTTCCAACCACGAGTACAATTCACACTGATCCCAGCAGGAATTGAACATGGGTTGTCGGAAGTCCAGTCGGGTGGTTTTCCCAATTAGGCTACCGAGGCCCCCCTGGAGTTTTGTCTTTTACCCTTTTTCTTTTCTAAAGTACTGTAGTAGAGCAGTGGTTAGTGAGTTGGCTATTAAGGATGAGGTTCGATCCCAACCTAAGGCTTCTAGGTCAATTTATGGCTCCCTATCTGATTATTACTGGGGTTATACTCATACATAAATCAAAATACATACTCCTTTTTTTTGTTAGCAATTCTGTTGGTATAGAAAATCTTTGACTGAAAATTTCATTTGTTTTCAACAGGAAATCCAAATTTTTCGAATGTACATTCTTGGTGAGGAAGAGCTGGGACAAACACAGCCTCAAGTAATTTGCTTCATTACTCAGTTTATGAGAAATGATTTCATTACAGCAGATGCCATGTCCAAACTTCGACAGGTTGGTATTCTAGGTCCCTAAGAAATACACACCCAATTATAGTACTCAAAACAGGAAAGATGTAATGTTTCACAGATTTTCTATCAGTAAAATAGTGAGAAAGAGTAATGCTCACTTCATCTATTTGTTTACTGCAAATATCAATTTATATCTTAAAATACAGACATTTATTGCTTGTCTTTAAATTAGCATTCTTGTGTTTAATCTTTTTTCATTGCACTCAGACAGTCCTTCATTGAAGGATTATGTTGAATTCAAGGAATATTCTGGTTAATTTTGTGATCTAACAGTAAGGTCTTAACTCAACGTATGTTTTTGTATATTTTTTATAATCTTATGCAACAAATCTATGTCAATAGAAGTGAGAAACAGAGTTCATTGGTGCTATTTAAAACCAATTCTGACCTATCGAAGCGAATCATGGACAGTAGACAAACAAATGAAAAGATGATTAGAGGCCACTGAGATGGGATTTCTGAGAAGGATGTTGACAGTTCCCTGGACAGCTTAAAAAACCAATGAGGAAATTCTCAAAAGGCCAACACTAAAAGGGTGGTACTAAAAAAACATTGGAAAGAAACAATCAACATTTTTCGGGCACATCATGAGAAGAGGAAAGTTTAAATACTTGGTTACAACTGGCAAAACAAAAGGAATGAGAGATTGTGGACGACAAAGATAGAAAATACTGGATAGCTTGGTGTCATGGCATGGAAAACGGTCAACAACAGAATTGATACAATGCATTGTGGATAGAAGATTGTGGAAGGACACGATCGCCTACCCAACCAGTATGGCACATGATGATGATGATGCTTTTGTAAATTCAGTGAGAGTCTTTGTAATAATTTCCTAAATTTATCATTCTCAAGTAGACATGAACCAATTCTAAGTTGCCTACTGAAACAACAAATAAATTGGTTTGCCCATCTAGAAAAAATGCTGTGTATTTCCTTACCATACAAAGCATATTAAAAAAGAAGGGAGAAGAGCAATAGGCAGACCCAGAGTAAGATGGGCATCCATCACCAAAGAAACACTACAATGTCAACTGGAAATAATTGAAGCTTCCAAAAGGGCGGAAACCAAAACTTTTTATCTTCCATGACACCACAATGGGCACACGAGAAAGTGAAGAAAGTAAAGAACAACTAAATTATCATTTTAGCAATTGTAGGTTTCTTAAATGTTATGTAGAGCCAGTCATAACGTATGGATGTGAATCATGGATAATAGGACAACAGACAAGAAAATCACTGGAGTCTGTAGAAATGTGGTTTTACAGAAGAATGTTGAGAATACCATGGACAGCTAAGAAGAGTAATGAAAATGTTCTGAACGAGGTCAAAGCAAAAAGAGAGCTAATTTCCACTATTAGGAAGAAACAATCATCATTTTTTGGCCATGTAATGAGAAGAGAACAACTGGAATATATTGTAACAACTGGAAAAATTGAGGGATGAAGAGATAGAGGGAAGCAAAGAGATAAAATACCAGACAGCTTAAGAGAATGGCTTGGCAGAAGGTCAACAACAGAAATAATAAAGAACTTTCGAGATTGAAAGTTGTGGAGA
Organism: Megaustenia siamemsis; assembly: GCA_032433765.1. Classification (NCBI taxonomy): domain Eukaryota; kingdom Metazoa; phylum Mollusca; class Gastropoda; order Stylommatophora; family Ariophantidae; genus Megaustenia; species Megaustenia siamemsis. Next base: position 28,136,988 of record JAVIAB010000126.1, read on the forward strand.
GACACGATCACCTACGCCAGTAGGCCCGGTACTTGATGATGATGAATTGTAGGTATTTTATGTAGGAAGTTATCTTTCGCAGTGTTACTAGACATCACGTGTTATAGAATCAGAAGTATGTGTGAGTATTAGAGATAGAGAAATCAGAGTTGAAGGTTTAACATATCCCACTCTAAGACTTTTTTGTTTCTGTTGTCTCACTGCTTATACCATTAGGGCAGGCAAAGAGGGAAGTATGTGTGGCTTTCTGAACATCATTAGTTATGTACTAACAGCTATAATGGTTGTCATTTTGAATTTATTTAATAACTCTCTGATTACATCTACCTTTTCCCATCTTGTCCTCCACCCTTTATGATCTATTTCATGTATACTCTCTTCTTCGGGTTGTTTGTGTTTTATCTGGTCAGATGTCCAAAGAATTCAATTGTTTATTTTATTTGATTTTTTTAAATATAATCCTTTGCTGAAATTGTCCAATCAAATTTTCACAAAGTTTCATTCTTTACTCTATCCCTCCTTGTTTTTTTTTTTTTTATGTGTCATCTTTATATATCTAGGGAGCAGTGATAGCTCAGTGGTTAGTGAACTGGACTACAAAGGACAAGAGGTAGGGTTCGATCGCAACAGACGGCTTCTAGTTCACTTAGCCTTTAATGGGTACCTGATTTTTTTTTTCTGGGAAAGTAAAGCGACACGGGCATAATACCGACCACATTACCCCAAAAAACATGTGCCGAGGGTCTGTAAAATTTATGGTCACTAACACCATATTTCCTATACGCCACTTGGCGTGACAGGGGTACTTTACTTTTTCTTTATATATATATATATATAATATATATATATATATATATATATATATATATATATATATATATATATCTAGCAAAATCCCAAGGAACTGAATTTTGTATCAATTTAATTTTCTTTTTATTTCACACTGGCAGCCATGTGCTCAAGTATCCCTCGCCATACATACTGTTTGGGACACATTCTTTAGCTGAAATGACCTACGTCACGATGACATCAGGATACAAAAAAAAAAAGGAAGACCTAGAGAGACATTAAAAAGAATACTTATAAATAAGAGAAGCAAAGTTGGCAGGCATAGAATTATTAGATAAGATCAAACATTTCGCCAAGATAGTTGGCTAAAAACACTATAAGCCCTACGTGATGTCTAGTTGTGCAGAAAGGATCAAAATTAATGTAAATTAATGAATCCACTGCCTATTCCTCTTCTCAGCAACTAACGAATAAATTTTTTTATTTTTGCACTCTTTAGAAAAATCCAACAGCTATTCGAACTCCTGAGGAAGAGCGTGAGATGCATGTGTACACGTTAGACCTGATGGTCAACATTGATAAAGCTTATGTGATTAGCCCTTATGTGTACAACATTGTAGTGAGGCTAAAGATGGTATATATGCTCTTGAATCAGACCTCAAAAGCTGTATCAAAATGTAAGTATAACACTTTGACTGCTGAATTATTTTGCTCTTTTTTGATGGAATTATCTAACTTTATTTTGTGACTACCAAAAGATGGACAAATCAGCCTATGACAACCTGCACCATCAAAGCAAGAGATACAGGAGTATGGCGCTCCATGGTAGCCAACCTTCGTTGCGGAGACGGCACTCGATGATGATGATTTTGTGACTTACTGAATGTCATAACATCAAAACGTTTGTGTAATTATTGAAAAGAAAAATAAAACATATATCGTGTGTATATATATATATATATATATAAAGAAGAGAATATAAGGAAATAATATTTGTATGCCATCAAAGTTAGTACATTAAAAATGAATGAAAATTAAATAAAAGCTTAAAAATGGAATGAAGAAAAAAAAATATTTCACCAAATTATAAATCCAGATTAATTTACAATAAGGTCAAGTGCATGTTTAATTTCATGTGTGATTGTTTGCAAACTATATCCATATATGTCTTTGCTAGTTGAATATCCCAATCAGAATGTTCAATATAATGGTAGAATTCACATTTGATGTAGAAACAGTATGAAGTAGAACAAGAAGAATTTCATAATTTCATATCTTATCCTTGTCGTTCATCAGACTGCACACTCACAATGAAATGTACACACAGACTTATGTTTATGTACTTACACAAATTTCTTTCTGTCCCACCGTCCATCTATCCATCCTCCCAGCCACCTACTCACTTGTCTGTCTGTTAAAAAGATGTTGTCTATCTATCTATCGACCTTCGAACCATGGCTGCCGATAGAGCATAGTCCTAGATACTCTTTCTCTTTTTCTAAATTTTTTTTCTAGCAGTCTCAATCCTTGCAAAGATCTTTTATCAAATCTCGCCAATTGTCTCTGTTGTGTACAAGCATCTGAATCACATCAAGGGAGCTATTTTCTGCTGCCTTAGCTCCTTAAATCAATGTTCTTCTCAGTGTTTCTCTGGTCGGCCCTTTTCCTCATACTTGTTGTTTCCCACGTGTGGGCTTGCTTTGCTATTCGGTTATTATCTCTTCTCATCTCATGCCCAACATATGTCCATTGTACACAAATTTAGAATATTTTAATAGATACAAGTTATAGCTTAACATTTGAAAGTTGTGGTAGTCTTTAAAATAATGTACATGAATACAAAGTTTTCCCTTGGAAATTATTTTCTGTGAAGGAAGTGGTCATTGTGTTAAACCTCTCCTCTGTAAGTTGACCAGTTTCCTTCCTTGCTGCCTTTCTTTCCCAGAGAATATCTTTGGTACCCATTTAAAGAGGCTGGGAGGAGCTCAAAAGCCTTTTAGATCTGAAATAAAATCTCTTCCTCAACTATCATTTGAACCCTAACCTTTAGGTTGACTGGTGAGTACAGTAACCACAAGGCCACCAATGATTAAAAAAAATGGACACTAATGTTATATTCCCTTAATATTAATTGTGTCATATTCTCTTGACATTAAATGTGTCATATTCCCTTGACATTAAATGTGTCATATTCTCTTGAACTAAATGTCATATTCTCTTAATATTAATTGTGTCATATTCTCTTGACATTAAATGTGTCATATTCTCTTGAACTAATGTCATATTCTCTTAATATTAAATGTGCCATATTCCCTTGACATTAAATGTGTCATATTCCCTTGACATTAAATGTGTCATATTCTCTTGAACTAATGTCATATTCTCTTAATATTAAAGTGCCATATTCCCTTGACATTAAATGTGTCATATTCCCTGACATTAAATGTGTCATATTCTCTTGAACTAAATGTCATATTCTCTTAATATTAATTGTTTCATATATCCCTTGACATTAAATGTGTCATATTCCTTTGACATTAAATTTGTCATATCCCTTGATTTTAGATGTGATGTTTGATTAGGCTCCTTCATCAAACACCATTCACCATTATTCTAATATCACTTTGATTGTGACACTTCCAATATATTCTTATCTTTCTTCAGCTCTGGATAAGGATTTCATTACCCTTATCTCAGCCACGTCAGAACTGCTTCCAAGCAAACATGCCAAATGTAGAGATACCCCAGACACCAGCAAACCCTGTACCTGCCAGGTACACACATGTATTGGATGGTATCCGTGTGGATTAAAGTACTGCCGTGGAACAGACTCCACTGGGAAAGAGGTTAACTATAGATGTGGAATAAAACTTGTAAAAGATGTCTTGCTTTTGTGTATGTGGCAAATCCTAAATTGAAATGTCTCTGGGATATTTGAGTACTTCTATTTTACTTCTGTATATGGCAAAAGTCAAGAGGTAGGGTTCGATCCCAACCGACGGCTTCGGTTCACCAGCCTTTAATGGGTACCTGATTTTTTTCTGGAAAGTAAAGTGGCACAGGCATAATACCGACCACATTACCCCAAAAATCATGTGCTGAAGGACTGTAAAATTTATGGTCACTAACACCATATTCCCTATACGCCACTTGGCGTGACGGGGATACTTTACTTTTTTCTTTTTTTTTTATAGGGTAAAAGTGGAAACTTGTACAGGTATGGGTGCAGGTGCTCATGTCCTTGTTCTTATATCCATTGCCATCATCGTAGAACTTGAACAGTGACAGTGGTCTCTTTATGATTTCAAGGAAGACCTCAGCAAAGTTCTCACACTGTAGCATTTCCTTGGGGCCATGAGCTATCTCTTCAGAATGATAGTAATCATCACTATTATAATTGCAACTGGTGCCCTCCTCAATTCTGTACTTCATTAGACAATCTCATGCTATATTGTTGGGTCCAGATGCCTATGAGCTGACGTCCTTGAGCCCAAATGTTGTTGAGTTCGTCAAAACTTTGGAAATTTGCTCTCAAAGTCAAATCAGCCCACTCTTTGTAAAATGGACAGTGAAGTCTTTCATTTTGAATTTTACAGATGGGTTGAATGTCTTATTGGCCTAAAAATGATCTTTTCAGTCCATTTCAGTGTCCATTAAGTCCTAAGTAGGTCATGTTTCATCCAAAAAGATAAACTTTGATTCAAATTTGACTTTTTTTCATTATAGACCATTTATAAATAAAACATCAAATCAATCATTGGACCTAACTTGGAACAGGAAATCACTTTGGAAATACCTACCACTGCAGAAAAATTTGATTTCATTTTGTCTAAACACAATTATTGAGTCTCAAATTGAAGTCATTCATTGGAAGCTAAAAATTTATTCATTCAAAGTTGTCTAAGGACTAATATAGGAATGTATCTTTTGTTTTCTATTTTAAATTTTGCCCAAGCAGCAGCATAGAAACTGCTCTTTTTATATCAGCTGATTCATCTATATGCTCTAATTAAACTTGCAATTTTATTTATTATAATTTTTTTTTTTCATCACTGGTAGAGTTTGAAGTCTTGTTTACTCTGAAATAAGAAAATAACTAGACTCCTCCACATGGAACTATATACTTCCAAACATGATATGAACATTGATTGCTTGCCCAGCTCTACAGCATTCTTCATTTTCTTTACATTTTATTTGCTTTACAAAATGTGATGTATGGTTAGATAAAGAAATGTTGAAAAACATTTTTTTGTCTTGTTGTGGTGTTAAAATTATTGGAATGTTTCAAAGCAGAAAAGAAAGAAACATTTAAAAGTGATATGATAGTAATTAGACTTGATTGTTATTGTGGTTCATATTATATGTACAAATTTTATGTTAAGCCTAATGTATGATACCTACCTGTGACGAGCATCATTAGATTTCGTAGTACAAATTATTACCACTTAATTATAACATCAGGAGCACTAAAGATATATTCTTGAACTTTTAACAAGCAGTTGTGTGTTTACCAAGTACATTGATATATTATCTGAAATGAACTACTTGGACCGGACATGTCACTTCGTCTATTCAGATGGTCGTGGTATATTTGGCTACCTCAAAGTGTTATTCACTGAGTTTCCCAAGTCACAAAGTGTTGTTTTGATGTCAGCTGATGACTAAGAAAATTTCTCTGGTCACAGACAAAAAAAAATATATATATAAAACTACCAATTTATTGAAATTTGGCCAATTTTTTTGTATTATAGAATTGTATCTCATGAAATGGAAAAAAAAAATTGTGTGAGATCCTACATCAATAGAAACAAATCCAACACTCAGGGGTTATAGAACAAGGAAGTCATAATCAGGAAGGTACACGAAGGAGGGTAATGTTTGAGCACCACAAACTATCCAATTTGTAAGAATTTGTGTTTTGATGCCGTCATTTTACTGTGGTATCATAATCTAGTTTAAAGGGTATTTTGCAAGAGCTTAATTAAAATGTAGCTAGTAAATCATGTGAACAGCTACAGTTAATAATACTCATGAAAAAAGTATCATTTTGACTTTTACCCACTTTTTGTACACAGGAGTAATGGATAAAGTAATATGTTAAGAAAAAGTTAATGAAAAATGTCCAGTACAGTCATTATGAGGTCACTGGCTCAGGTCTATATCTCAATGCTGATCGAATATGCTTTTGTTTTCTTTTGTTTTCCATGATTGGAGCTTTCAATTGCCTTATTTGTTGAACAAGTTGATCACTTTAACTTCCTACCAAGCCATTCTCTCTGATCTTTTTTGCCTTGTTTTCCTTCAATTTTCAGTTGTCACAATATAATCTCTGTTCCTTTCTGTTTTAATGGCCAGAAAATAATGATTATTTTCCTGTTTTTGGGTCTCTTTTTGCTTCCAGTGAGATTGATTAATTGAAATAATTGTAGACCATAAGTGAATTTTGGCACAAGTTATTGGTATAATATATCAGGTTTATGAAGTCTTTATGAAAAACAGATCAAAACAACTTGCAAAAGCTTTAAACAATTAATAAATAAGTATTAAAGTAACAACTCAGACACTGACAGTGCTAAATAATAATCAAAAATAAATATTTTAAAATGATAGAGATCAATGGATTTCCTAGCCAAAAAATTTGCAAGATTAAATGAAGCGTATAAGAAATAGTTGCGATTCAGGAAAATGAATAAATTTGTTCTGTTAGTTGTGCATATGTAGAAATGCTGAATAGATTATATGTCTACTTAAAATGTTTTGGAAATAATAATGTTTATATGTATGTATGTCCTCATTTTATATATATATATATATAGTTTAGACACACTGAATCACAGAATATTTTTTGAATATTTTGATAAAATTACAGTACAAGAATTAAATTTCAGTATATTTTAATGAAGAAATTTTTCTAGAAGATGGTATCAGTGGTTGAGAATAATAATGGAAATGAAGACTGAAAAGTCTTTCAATGAATGTGTACTTAAGTGATAGAACTAGTGACAACAGAAACAAATTGAGTGAAGATAATCAGAGGAAAACAAGAGGAACATGTTTTGTTGTGAAAATAAATGACAAGTGAAATGTTTAAGGCCAGATTGATGTGAATGTAATTGTTTGTCAACGTTCCACCGACCATTGCTCATAAAGATGCCGTTTCCATAAAATGGATTTAATAGCAAATGATAAATTCACATATTTGTATGCACATGTTACATATAGAAAAAAAAGTAAACTTTAAGATCACATTTTCAAACATTGACCAAGCACATCAATCTCATCATTCAAATACTTCACATCACGTAACAACATTAACTCTCTAACTCTGAAACAGCTCCAGCATTGATTCAGAAGCGTTATTATGTCCCATTAACCATATCTTTATGATGTGCAACATTCCCTCCTTGATTTCTTATATTCTTCCACAAGTGTTCATTATGAGCCGAGTTTATAGAGAACTTGAGACAGAAAGGTGACATTCTCAAGGCAGATAATTCTGCTAGAACAGGAAAATCACTCCAGAATTGAAGAGTTAGCTCACTTCCTTGTTATTGGTTATTATATTATTGTGAGTAAATTGTACAAAATAGTGAAATGATATTTACAATGGAAGCTGGTGGGTGCAACTCATCTACTCTTTAGGTGGGTCCTTTTCTCCCTAATTGTGTCATGAATTGTTTTTGAACCAATATGACTTCTCTTTCCTTCTTCATTTGCCTTTTAGTGTTGGGGGGAGATATAGTTTGCAGTCTTTTGCTTTCTGCTATTATATTTCTTTGATTTTCTAATATTCCATCAATCCTTTTTCATGGTCAGCCCTTGGGTCTGGTTTTCACATTGTATTTGTTGAAACCACACTTTCTGTCATGTTTTACCTTATCATGTGGCCAAACCGTTTTATCTCGTGTCTCTGCACATTAAATGGCTGGACTTATTCCTAGCTTCCTTCTTAGCTCTCCACTTGTGATCTTATCTCTCTGTTTCCTGTCATCATCTAACACATTTCGTTTCAGTGATTGTTATTTTATATGACATGAATTCATGTAGCAAACAAACATTTTTTTTTTGGTGGGGGGGGGGGGGTGTGTACCCAAAGGCTAATAATAAAGACTGCGTGCCCAGTGCAGCAGTTATTATTGCAAGCTAACATTTCATTTATTTCACTGTCACAGGTAAAACCATTGACACTCCTAATGACCAGACAAGTATTCTCTTGATGGAAATATGACTGAAATAGCATACAAGTGCTAAAAATGTTGTAGAAACTATAGACTACATTCCTGGTCACAGTATGAAACTTTAGACATACTTATTGCACAGGCATGCTGGGACTTAAGAATTGAGATATTTTTTTTTATTCAAATTGAGCTAATTTTATAGGACTAGATGGTCTAGAGGAAGACGTCAAATTCTGAATATGAAAATCCTGCCACAAGTAAAGAAAATAAAGGTTCACTCCATGCCTTTCTAGGTATATGGTGTTAGTGACCAATTTTTCCTTAAAAAACAAGTAAAGAGCCCCAGTCACGCCAAGTGGCATATAGGGAATATGGTGTTAGTGACCATAAATTTTACAGACCTTTGGCACATGATTTTGGGGTAGTGGGTTGGTCTTACGCCCTTTACTATACCAGAAAAAATCCGGTACCCATTTAAGGCAAATTTTTCCATGACCATATCATGTTTTTTTGTGATTTGATCAATATCATGACAGGCTGCCTTTACTTCCCAGAAAAAAAATCTATGGTAACCCTTTTCTGTGCCTGGGTCAACCAAGGAACCTTGCGTCTGTCTGAAAAGAAAGCTGCCATTTCTGAGAATTGAACCAGAACCCTTCTAATCAGGAAACAAGTGCACTAACCACTCAACCAATAAGGCTTCTCTAGCCTCGTGTGAGGATTTAAAAAAAAATTTAATCTGGTTTCTACCTGGTCTGCAATAGTGAGATCCAATGTCTAGCACTCTTGGATAACGGCGTGTGTGTACTCACGCATGTAAAAAAAAACTTGGCAGTTTAAAGTTTAAAAAGAGTAGGCCAAAAGTGGCAGCTCCCTGGGAATTGTTGAGAAATATTGTATATAATATAACTGATGTGTCTGACCAAAAAGTGCAGACATCATGGGCTTGCTGTAAACTAGTGACACAATGCACACACACTTAATTGGAGAACACTTAGAGAAGAAGAGCAAATTTTTATGTGTTATTATGGTTATGGAGGGGGTATCAAGGCCCCGTATCACTGCAACGAAATTAACATCCATAATCATCCGAATCTCATCTCCCAAACAAAGAAAGGTAACTGTAGTCCCCATCAAAGCAGTCTCACTACACGCTAAAAGACATAAGGCGAAACCGCGCAGAAAGTGAACACAGCCAACTGTTCCCTGTCATACGATATCATCATTCATCGTAAACAATTGGGATATCAAAACATGATCACGGTGTGCATAGAGCACTTAACTCAGTAGCTCCTGCAACAAGCCGAACTTGTAATATGAGGAAACTGCAACAAGGAATAATTTTCACGCATAGCCTTCAATTGTTCCCGCCGCCTATCCACCATTTACTGGAGTTCACGTCCTCTTGAAATTATTATCGTCGTATTTTTTAAAATGTATAGCGCTGATGATGTTAGACCATCGTTGTTGACTCCAATTCCGGGTGTCCGTTAGCGCAATCGATAGGCGGTTGGCTTCCACGGCAACAGCCGGGGTTCGTACCCTGGCGAGGACACCTGGGTTTACTAATTCCCTAAAAATTAGTACCTCTGAGTCGGAGTAAATCTGCCTGCATGGCGAGGGCATCCTGTAAGGGATAAAACAGACTTTACACGCAAAATTCAGTCCACAAAATTGAGTGGGTGGGACTTCGTCAGAGGTCAAAGCTGACGAAAGCGAACGAACGAACGACTCCAATCCGACATATACACAGTTAGTCGTCAGATTATCCTTGTCGCACATCAAACAGACCGTAAGATTAGCGTACGGCCGGTCTAGGGATGTATGATGAGCCATTACGATGACGTAGCACACACCAATGTCGTACACACAATTTCGCTCCCTTTAGATTTCTGATTAATGAAAGCAGCCTACGACGAACAGAACATGGTGCAAATTCCCTAAAAAGATAATACTGCGGCTGACGAAGTAGCTTACATTAATGAGTAACTTGGAAATAACTTACGTAAGGAATTCCTACAACGGTCATGAACAGCACCAATGTGACGTAAAGTGCGCAGATCGAGTCTAGCCGTTGGAAGGTCGCATTCACAACACTTGATTCGTCAAAAAGGGACCGTTGCTGGCATACGACATTGCTTTAGTGGCGCAGATATAATAAGTAGATCATCATTTTCACTTTAATGCAGAAATGTGCAACTGAAAGGAGAACCGAACTAATCAGATCCCGAATGCACTTTCTGCAGTGATCAAGAGAATGTGACCTAGATCCACCATCTTTACAACGGCAGTTTTTATGTCGTGTTGTGATTTAACAGCATTCAAATCAGCCTTTAAATAAATATATTGATCATTTAATATGTTCTGCTCAGTTTCCAATACATGCGTTCTTCTTCTACCTTTCAGCTCCCTGTGGAGCATAGGTCTTCAACAAACACTTTCCAAGCTGTTCTGTTTCTTGCCATTCTTTTAAGTTCATTCCATGTCTTCCCCATCATCTTCACTCTGCTCCATCTGTCCTCTCCAAGAATATTTTGGTCATCCTCAGTTTTTTCCTTGGGGATTCCAAAAAAGGGCATGTTGTGTAATGCTCTCAGTTGGCTTCCACAGAGTGTGCCCTATCCAGCACCATCATATTTGCTGTATCTCTTTACCCACTGGTATTTAACTGGTATTTTCCATAATTCTATGTTAGTAATTTTGTCCTGCCATTTCCATCCTTTTATTCTGAGCCAGCATCCATTAATGAAGGTCTGTATCAACATGATTGTCATTTTTGTTGTTCTCCATGTTTCACAGCCATATAATAGGACCGACTTAACTTTTGAGTTGAAAATTTTTATTTTTGTATTTAACCTAATTTCTTTGGATTTCCATGTTTCCTAGTGCAACGAAAGCTCCTCTTGCTTTTGATATCCTTATTTTGTTAATATATGTGTCCTTATTAATATTTATTCTGAAGAGCAGATGGGAATTGATAACTTGTTGGGTACCAAACCAGGAGAACATGGATTCAATTCCCCATAGGGTCAACAGGTTTTCTTTTGATAGTAAAATAAAAATGTAGACCCGAACATCTCGCGGCGACTGTACTGGACAAGCAGCCTTTAGTCTCCTGTCATATATTTCCCCCGACAGACCCCATAAATGGGAAAATCCTGTAAAGCATTTTTTTTTTTTTACTAATAGCTATGTTTTGTAAAATTTTTATTGTTACGTTTTGATAACAATAGACCTACATGAGATCCCAAAGTCACGAGATAAGTTACAAATCAAAATAAGTTTTGTGTTGTCACTTTACTAATGTATGCATTTATATTGCTTTCCTACATAATCACGTGCCAGATGCAAGTGTGTATTGTGTAAGATTTGCTAGTATATTGTCTGTAAAAGCAGTTAGAGAAAAACAGCATGTTTCAATTTTATAAGACCTGCATTTTTACACAAATATGACCTCTTGTTATACAATATCACAAACAAAATAAACAAACAGTAATTGTGTTTGACATTGTTGATGTATTTTTGGTTTTTGTATTATAGAACTACAAGGAGTCAGACAAGGCTGTGTTCTGTTGCCGGATTTGTTTTCACTTTACAGCGAACATATTATGAGATCAATCTTCTTCTTCTTCTATCTTTCATCTGCTGCCGTTGGCGTCGAGGAGAGAAACAATCTGCGATTCTTTGCTCTTCTGTTGGCCTCTTCTGATGTTATCCCTCCTAGTGACTCTAGTATTCCCTTTATATGAGATCAATAGTAGACAAAAAGGAATTAAAGTCAACAGACACATCATAAATAATTGGCGATATGCGGATGACACAGTCTTAATAGCAGAGAATGAACTACAAGAAATGATAGACATAACAGTAAAGAAAGCAACAAAAAAATCTCAGTCTGAATAGTAAGAAAACAGAAGTAATGGTCATATCAAAGAAACAATTATCACCGTCATGCAGCATAAAAATAAACATGACAAATCTGAAACAAGTGCAACGCGTCAAATACTCGGCACAATAACATCAGATGGAAGATGCATCACAGAAATAAAAAGCAGAATAGCTCAGGCCAGAATAGCATTTCAGAAAATGAAAAATATCTAATGCAACAAATTTATTTCAATAAAAGTGAGAAAGAGAGTTCATCGGTGCTATATAGGACCAATTCTGACCTATGGAAGTGAATCATGGACAATAGATAAATAAATGAAAGACGATTAGAGGCCACAGAGATGGGATTTCTCAGAAGAATGTTGAGAGTTCCCTGGACAGCTAAAAAAACCAATGAGGAAATTCTTAAAGAGGCCAACACTAAAGGAAGCTACTAAAAAACATCAGAAAGAAACAATCAACATTTTTCGGGGACATCATGAGAAGAGGAAAGTTGGAATACTTGGTTACAGCTGACAAAATAAAAGGAAAGAGAGTTCACGGACTACAGAGAGAGAAATACTGGATAGCGTCAACCAGTATGGCACATGATGATGATTATAAAACCATTGTTGTTGTGCATGAGTGGCAAGAGTAGACTATGAACAGATTATTTGATGGGACACTAGTAATACTAAAGCATCACAGCAGGAGAGAGGCCAGCAAAGAGCGAAACGCGGCAAACTTATCTCCCTTTCCGCAGGACTGTGAGGAATGAAAAAATAACTCCTGTTTCCTACGCAATGCGTTATTTTATGGGTTTGTCTCCCTTACCTCTATTTACTAGTTTAATGGGATTTTGATCCTGACATAGGGAGGTGTATTGTGGATGGTGTATGATGCATATATTGTGACTGAGTAAATCACGACACAGCTCAAGTTATACCAACTTAAGTCCTTTAAGAGCGTAAGAAAAAAAAGGCATGATTGGGCGAAACTAAGAATAAGATGAAAAGCTTTCAAACAACTCGGGTGTGTGTATTTGAAAAATGGTGCTAGCGCGAGTTATTATATCTCCCCTCGACGCTGAAAGGCAGATGAGGAAGGAAGAGAAGAAGATATATTTTTTTTATTTTTTTTTTTTTTTTGGGGGGGGGGTGTGGGGTGTGTGCTGGTTTGTCCTTGACCCTTGGACTGAGAGTTCCGAGTTAGAATCTCGCCACAGACGGCGAGAATTTTTTCTCCACGATTCTGTATTTTATAGGTGACTTGACGCTCCTGCCTGGATAGTGAGATCCGATGTTTGGCCTTTTCGGATAACAAAGGAAACTAGATCCCTTGTGCACATGTTAAAGAATCTTAAGTTGTTAAAGGGTGGGTCAATATTATACGTAGGGAGGTCAAAAAGTAATGCACACCAATTTTTTCTCGGCTAATAATAAAGATAGGAATATGAAATTTTGCACACTTGGAATATGACATGTTCCAATTATGTGCACCAAATTGCACAGCATTCTGAAAAATATTACGCAATCTATGAACCGTTAAATGGAGCTTGTCAACAATGTCCGTTACAAACATAGAATTTTCTGGTTGCGGAAAAAGAAACTGTGGCAAACATTCATAAACGACTGTGTGCAGTGTACAAATGTTCTGCAGTCGATAGGAGCACAGTTAGTCGCTGGGTTCAGAGAATTAAAGCTGCAGAAAGTGTACGAGTGGAGCTGCATGATTTACCGCGTTCTGGACGTGTTGCCTAGGCTACCAGCACAGACATGTTAAACCGGGCTGATGCCATTATTCGTAAGGATAGGCGTATCACTAGTCAGCAATTGGCATTGCAGCTTACAGTCAACAAGGGAAGTGCAATCGCAATTTTTAAAAACTCTCGGATATTCAAAGATTTGCGCTCGATGGGTTCCTCGGTGCCTAACAAATGATCACAGAGTTCAAAGGAAAACATTCTGTTCTGAATTGTTGGAGCGTTTCGGTGTTGAAGGAGAAATGTTTTTGTCCAAAAATTGTTACCGGTGACGAAACGTGGGCACATTATTATGAGCCTGAAACAAAAATGCAGTCAATGGAATGGCATCATCCGCAGTCACAAAAAGAAAAAAATTCAAAACATCTCCATCAGCCGGAAAGGTGATGATCACTGTCTTCTAGGACATTGATGGTGTGATTCTTGTTGATGTAATGACAAGAGGTGAGACAATCAACTCGACAGCTTACATCAATACACTGACAAAACTCAAAAATCGGTTCCACAGAGTTCGGCTAATAAGCCATCTGCAGATTTGTTGCTTCAACATGACAATGCACGCCTCACACAAGTCTGGTAAAACGGGAAGCAATCAACAAATTTGGTTGGACTGTACTGCCCCATCCTCCTTACAGCCCTGATCTGGCTCCCTCAGATTTCCATCTGTTTGGACCACTCAAAAAATTCCTGCTTGGGAAACACTTTGACAATGATGAGGATGTGATCCGTGCAGTTAAAAATGGCTACGCGAGCAGGACAAAACTTGGTACAAACGAGGCATTCATGACCTAGTTTCGCGTTGGCGTAAGGCAATACGCTTCGACGGAGATTATGTTGAAAAAATAGATAGTGTAAAGGGGATGTTCAGCTACAATCTGTGAAAATTTCACACATTTTGCCCGAATAGTTCCGAGAAAAAAATTGGTGTGCATTACTTTTTGACCTCCCTTCAGTAATTATATTAATTTTAAACAATCTCATCATCATCAAGTACCAGGCCTGCTGACGTAGGTGAGCATGTCTCTCCACAACTTTCGATCTCGACAGTTATTTATCATTTCTGTTGTTGACCCTCTCTGCCAAGCCATTCTCTTAAGCTGTCTGGTATTTTTTCTCATTGCTTCCCTCTATCTTTTCTTTCCTAGATTTTTCCACTCGTTACAATATATTCCAGTTGTTCTCTTCTCATTACATGGCCAAAAATTCTTCTGTAAACCACATTTCTACAGACATATTTTTTTTGTATATTTTCTATTTGCTTCCCTCTATTCTTCGTTCCTCAATTTTTCCAGTTGTTCTCTTTTCATTACATGGCCAAAAATGATGATTGTTTGCTTCCTAATATTGGAATGAGCTCTCTTTTTGCTTTGGCCTCTTTCAGAACGTTTTCAGTACTCTTCTTAGCTGCTCATGGTATTCTCAACATTCTTCTGTAAAGCCACATTTCTACAGACGCCAGTGATTTCTTGTCTGTTATCCTATTGTCCATGATTTACATCCATATGTTAAGACTGGCTCTACATAACATTTAAAAACTCTTTTTTTGTCTGTTGTCCTATATTCCATGATTCACAGCCATATGTTAAGACTGGCTCTACTTAACATTTAAGAACTCTTTCTTGTCTGTTGTCCTATATTCCCATGATTCACAGCCATATGTTAAGACTGGCTCTACTTAACATTTAAGAACTCTTTTTCATAAACAACCTACCCATGACGAAAATGGATGTGTCGGACCTAAAGACGTAGATATCGGCGCCTTGCCGTACACTATTGACACTGTGCATCCAGTCTCATACAGCGGGTGGATGCCGAGGATTTACTTTTCCATCAACACACTTTTTAAACAATTTAGTCAGCACTAAAGTCTGAATTAGACACTAGCCAGTCTTAGCATATGGATGTGAATCATGGACAATAGGACAACAGACAAGAAAATCACTGGAGTCTGTTAAAATGTGGTTTTACAGAAAATTCTGAGAATACCATGGACAGCTAAGAAGAGTATTGAAAACGTTCTGAAAGAGGCCAAGCAAAAAGAGAGCAAATTCCTATATTGGAAGAAACTATTATCATTTTTTGGCCATTTAATGAGAAGAGAATAGCTGGAATATATTGTAACAATTGGAAACATTGAGAAACGAAGGGATAGAGGGAAGCAAAGACAAAAGATACCAGACAACATAAGAGAATGGCTTGGCAGAAGGTAAACAACAGAAATGATAAATAACTGTCGAGATCGAAAGATGCGGAGAGACATGATCACCTACGCCAGCAGGCTGGTACTTGATGATGAGTCAGCACTAAATAAAATGTTCAGCTTAATGTGAAGTCAGTCATATAAGTGGCTGTGAAACATGGAGAACAACAAAATGACAATCATGAAGATACAGACCTTCATTAATGGATGCTTACGCAGAATAAAAGGATGGAAATGGTAAGAAAAAATTAAAAAAAATAGAATGATGGAAATGTACCAATCAAACACCAGTGGATAAAGAGATACGACGATGACGCTGAATAGGACATACACTGCGGAAGTCATCTGAGAGCATTACACAACATGCCCTTTTTGGAATCCCTAAAGGAAAAAGACAAAGAGGAAGACCAAAATATTCTTGAAGAATACAGATGGAAGCAGAGATGGAGATGGCGGGGAAGACATGGAATGATCTTAAAAGAAATGGCGAGAAACAGAAACGGCTTGAAAGTGTTTGTTGAAGAATTATGCTCCAAGGGAGCTAAAGGTAGAAGGACACATGTATGGGAAACTGAGCAGACATATTAAATGATCATTTATATTATCTGAAACTGATTTGAATGCTGTTTAAATCATAACACGACATAAACTTTGCTCTTCTCTTAGTGTTCTCCAATTAAGTGTGGCGAGAAACAGAAACGCTTGAAAAGTGTTTGTTGAAGACTATGTTCCACCGGAACTGAAAGGTAGAAGAGGAACGTCATGCTGTATTCCGTTCCAGATAAATTGCTAGTGAACTCAGAAGTCGTAGACAGGGGTCTGGCCCATCCAATTGTCCTCTATAAACCATTTTACTGGCCACTGCTCTACAAAGAAACACAAAACAGACATTTAAGAAATGACTTACCGAACTTTTCATATATGAAATTAACTTGTGTGTGACACGCTGAGACCTACAAGAGATTAATCTAAATTGATTTACCGATTAATTTTTATTATATATTACTTTATTTTTCTTATCCACGCTTTGCTGTGAAGCATTGGTGGAGATGCAATTTATGATCCTCACAGCTGTTTGCTTCATCTCAAAATGTCATTTTTGTTATAATCTTGGGCATTTTGCAGCATTTAGGATTAGCAAATCCTGAGCTGGTTCACTTATTCTTAAAATTGATATTCTTTCTATGTGGTTTCCATTTTCTGATACCAGACACACAAAGCAAACTTCTGTGTAAAATATTATGTTTGAATTATATTTAGTGGAGCCTCGGTGTTAGGATGTTCGCTTCCTGACCGAAGGGTTCGATCCCCAGCAGTGGTGTTATTTTTTCGCCTGACAAGGATCCTGGGTTCATCTAGCCTCTAAAAAGGTACCAAATATTTTTTATGGAAAGTAAAGGCGGCCTGGCGTGATACGACTACGTCGCCAAAAAAATGTGCCGTGGTTATAAAATAATATATTCACTAACACCATATTCCTCTACGCCTCGCAAGGCGTGGAGGGGACCTTTACTTTATAATTTAGTAGTTAATTCTCCCAACCTAAAGATCATCACCACTGAGTGCCGTCTCCGCATCGAAGGTTGGCTACCATGGAGCGCCATTCCACTCTGTTTTCTTGCTTTGATGGTGCAGATTGTCA
The DNA here is from genome assembly GCA_032433765.1 of Megaustenia siamemsis. Lineage (NCBI taxonomy): Eukaryota > Metazoa > Mollusca > Gastropoda > Stylommatophora > Ariophantidae > Megaustenia > Megaustenia siamemsis. The sequence goes on from JAVIAB010000126.1 coordinate 28,154,426, forward strand.
TAGGTTGACTTCTAAATCTGTTGATGTTACAGTCCGTCTTAGTCTTGGGCTGCCACTGCCTCTTTACCTTGTATTTTCCCTTCCAATATTACTTTTATTAGGCTGTTGTGTCTGTTACGGCACCGCGGACCCCAGTTTGAGAAACGCTGGTCTACGTAATTGGTTGTTAAAATAGCGCTTAATTTTGTTTTTCCTGAATCTAACAAAATACGATGTAAATGTTAAAGATAACTACACACGGCCAGCCTTGATGCAGATATAACGTTCGGTTGCTTTAAATAACAATTCATCCTGTCAACCGATCCAACAAATAAGTGACAGTCGTGTCTTTTATTGTTTGAGAGAAGAGAGGAAACAAACAAAGTTTAGTATACAGATCATCTTAATTTCACATCGGACAACTCCAAAGTGCTTCATCAGCACGTTACCCAGTATGAAACAAGCCCTCAACACAATAACGAAAGCACTGAAGATGGCTTCAGTCAGATGCACAAACTTCATAGCAATGACGAGGCCTTGACTTCATCTTCCTTTGTCGCCTCTTACGATATGCGTAGCAGATGACAGATTTTCTTATTTCTCCTGCCTGCTAAAATAAAAAAAAAAAAAAAAAGGGCACGCCTTAAATGTGGAGTGTATGGATATGGTATTAAAGCGTATGTTGTTTTTTGGCTTTTTTTTTTTTTTTTTTTTTTGTCATCCATACATTTTGAGTAATGTGGTCGGCACAAAGCAAAAACAGTCTGTCCTACCCCGATTAAAAAAAAAAATCTGCGTGCTAAATTTTCAACTGCGAGGTTAAAAGTCGAAGGGTCAAACTCATCTCTTTTCTTCAATTGAGCAATTTACAAACAATACAAATTTACAGACAGTACAAATTTACAGACAGTACAAATTTACAAACAGTACAAATTTACAAACGTACAAATTTACAAACAGTACAAATTCATTCATTGAGTGCTGTCTCCGTATGGTTGGCTGCCATGGAGCGCCATTCAGCTCTGTCTCTTGCTTTGGTGATGCAGGTTGTCATGGTCTGACATGTCTATCTTTTGATGTTACTCGTCCATGTTAGTCTTGGTCTGCCGCAGCCTCTTTTACCTTGTATTTTCCTTTCCAAGATTACTTTTAGTAGGCTGTTTTGTCGTTTAACGTGACCCCAAGATCTCAATTGTCTTGTTTGAATTGTATTTATTAGTTTTCTATTCATTTTTAGTTGTTTAAGACTTCATCGTTTGTTTTCCTTCAGTACAAAGTAGCGATAAAATGGCCCGGCTTTAATCTGTTTGCAATGCAAAGTGCCATAAATTCTGGCTTATAGGGCGTATCATTTCCGAAACTGTTTAATCCAGGCTGTTGTTGGTCTGCACGTCTTTAATGTGAATGGTGGCTCACAGGTCAAAACCAATTGTATAGGCGTGGGTTTTTATTATGAAAATGAGACACTTGAAATATGATTTATAAAGAATGGAAATAACTGGGAAGAATAGAAAAGAAGCCTTCAAGTTTTAAAACAATAGATGAAAATGAAGACATAAGTCTTTAGTATAATTCGAACCAGATAAATGGTTTGTTGTTGTTGTTGTTGTTTTTTTTTTTTGTTAGAACAAATGAGAGAATTACTTTCTGAATGTCATCCTGGATTTAACAAAACCCAATGGCCAAGATCTGAATTTGCAGAATTTCGTATTCTCAACGGCGGCCGTTATAGTTTACCTTTTACTAGCACAATGTCTGTAGGCTCCGAACACAATCTTGTCGTGCTTTCTCCCTGTATCGAAGGTTGGCGACAATGGAGATTCATTTCACTCTGACTCTTGTGGACGCTGTCTTAAATGAACAAATTAGTAAACAACCATGCGTCCACTAACGCAGGAGGAGATCAACACTTTCTTTGACAAACCTATCCAAATAGTTTCATCATATATCGTATATATCTGGTAGAACTTTTAGTTTAAAATACTTGTCATAACATGACTTGTCAGCATCAGTGAGACTCCCGGAAATTCGTGATAGTTAGGAGGGTCTTATAGTCTGTTGTTTGATGTGTGATGGTGATGGTCTAATCATCATCATCATGTGCCATACGGTTGGCGTAGGTGATCATGTCCCTCCACAATCTTCTATCTACAGTGCATCATATCAGTTCTGTTGTTGACTGTTTTCCATGCCATGACACCAAGCTATCCAGTATTTTCTCTCTTTGTCGCCCGCGATCTCTCTTTCCTTTTATTTTACCAGTTGTAACCAAGTATTCCAACTGTCACTCTCTCATGATGTGCCCAAAAAATGTTGATTGCTTCTTTCTGATGCTCCTTTTTGTGTTGGCCTCTTTGGGAACTTCCTCATTGTCTTTTTAGCTGTCAGGGAACTTTCAACATTCTTCTGAGAAAATCCCATCTCTGTAGCCTCTAATCGTCTTTTCATTTGTGGTCTAATCACCAACTAATTACTACAAGCTTGGCAGATGGTGTCGTAAGCTCGTAACTAGGGGCGACCTCTGGGCAGATGGTGCTCGTAAGCCTGGGAGGGCCATCTAAGGGCAGTGGTGCTCGTAAGCTGCTGTGGGGGGCCGACCATCTAAGGGCAGATGGTGCTCGTAAGCCTGGGAGGGCCGACCATCTAAAGCAGATGGTGCTCGTAAGCCTGGGAGGCCGACCATCTAAAAGGCAGATGGTGCTCGTAGCCTGGGAGGGCCGACCATCTAAGGGCAGAATCCCCTACAGAAAAGAATCTGCTGCCTTGCAGGAAGATTGGGGACAACAAAGGCTAAGCAAACCTGAATAAAATGCTGGCTGAAATGGATGCACTGGGCCACTGGCGCAGAACACAGTGCAACGTTTTAACATGTAATCAACCAGACTGGATCTAGCAGACTCTAATTATGATAGAAAACTACCGCTGACCGAAAGGCTTCAAGAAACAGCTGAATATAATACACTGGAATGCGGAGGTCATATACCACAAAAAACAAGCTCTAACAATCAGACTAGCTGAGGAGGAGATAGACGTTGCCTGCATCCAGGAAACTCATCTTAATCCTCAGCACAGATTTATGATCAGGGGCTACCAACATTTAGACAAGACAGGGAAGGTCACAAAGGTGGAATTCTTATACTATTAAAAATTCCATCCCAGCAAAACTGATAGATTAGTCAATAAACGGAGAGGCAGAGATCATTGGTACAGACCTATACATTAACTCCGCTAGTATAGGATATTTAATATATACTGTCCAAATAACAAATTACTGCAACTGGAGTCAATGGAAATAACACCATCAAAGTGTCTGGTAGTAGGAGACTTTAACAGCCACTCTGAAAGATGGAGATATAAGGAATCCAATGTTCGAGGTGAAGAAGTGGAAGAATGGGAAATAGACAACAACCTATTCCTCATAAACTCTAGGAAGGACCCCCCCCCCCCCCCAACCTTCTACTCAAGAACATGGAAAACATCTTCCACTCCCGACCTATCATTTGCAACTGGAGACATATCTATCAAAGTAACCAGAAAAGTGCTGAACCAGCTTGGAGATAGTGACCATAGACCAGTCAAACTTTCAGTGACTCTTGCTCACAAACAGGAGTTGCAAATACCTCTTCCACGCTGGAACTATAAGAGAGCAGATTGGGCAAAGTTTGCAAGGCTCATTGATGCATATACTGCGCCTATCAACACCCACAAAAAAAGGTCAATAATATGGTAGTAGAGTGGTTAACAAATGGAATCCTGAGAGCTGCTACAGAATCCATTCCTACAGGAGCAAGAACAAACTACAAGCCATACTGGAGCAAGGAAATACAAAGAGTAGAAGAGGAACTGGACTCTGCCAGAGAACTAGCTGAAACATCACACAGCACAGACAGCCACATTGCGTACAAAGCAGCCTCGGCCAAATACAGATGTGAGGTCATGATATTAGATGTTGCCCTCAAGGATTGAAGCTCAAAAGTTCCCTGGTAAAGATGGAATCTCCAACGAAATGCTTCTAAAACTGGGAAAGAAAGCCAAGAACAAGGTGTCCCACAAGGCGGAGTCTTGTCCCCACCACTCTTTTTAATTTTTTCATAAATGACATCGTAATGGACATTCCACCCCAGAATACACACAGCAATATACGCAGATGATCTGGCGTTATGGGCTCGCGAGGAAAGTATGTCAGTGGCTGAACCCAGGATGCAAGATGCCCTAGGTGAACTTGAAAAATGGACGAACACCTGGTTCTTACCAATCAACGAAAAAAAAATTACATATATAATTTTCATCCTATCCAGAAATACACTCTCTGCAAACTTGAAGACCACTCATGAGAGAGTCTGGAAACCTACTCTGATTGAGTCTTGATCGCAGAGAGAGAGAGAGAGAGAAAGAGAGAGGGAGAGAGAGAGGGAGAGAGAGAGAGAGGAGAGAGAGGGAGAGAGAGAGGGAGAGAGAGGGAGAGAGAGAGGGAGAGGGAAGAGAGAGGGAGAGAGAGAGGAGAGAGAGAGAGAGAGGAGGGAGAGAGGGAGGGAGAAGGAGAGAGGAGAGAGAGAGAGAGAGAGAGAGAGAGAGAGAGGGGGGGAGAGAGAGAGAGGGGGGAGGGAGAGAGAGAGAGTCTGGAACCTACTCTGATTGAGTCTTGATCGCAGAGAGAGAGAGAGGGAGGGAGAGAGAGAGGGAGAGAGAGGGAGAGAGGAGAGAGAGGGAGAGAGAGGGAGAGGGAGAGAGAGAGGGAGAAGAGAGAGAGAGGGAGAGAGAGAGAGGGAGAGAGAGAGGGAGAGAGAGATGGGAGAGAGAGAGGGAAGAGAGAGAGAGGGAGAGAGAGAGGGAGGGAGGGAGAGAGAGGAAGAAAGGGAGAGAGAGAGGGAGAGAGAGGAGAGAGAGAGGGAGAGAGAAAGAGGGAGGGAGAGAGTGAGGGAGAGAGAGAGGGAGAGGGAGAGAGAGAGGAGAGAGAGAGGGAGAGAGAGAGGGAGAGAGAGAGGGGAGAGAGAGAGGGAGAGGGAGAGAGAGAGAGAGGGATTTGAAAATAGAGGTAAAAGAGTTTGAAGCAGGCAGGAAAGAAAAAGTTGACTGATAACATCCTGATAGGGTTTACCATCAAGGAAAGAGGTGGGGTCAACTACTGCTCCATGTTTACCAATATTCTATGCGGAGGCGGCACACGATGATAAACATTTGAGACTATTAATGGGAGGAAAGGGGGGTGAGATTGCAGCAGTTCTCTTGCTGTTCTCAAAACCTTTCTCTGCCCTGCGAAACATTTATGCAACACCCCCCCCCCCCCCGGCCACACACACACACACACACACACACACAACCTTCTCACTATTTTATCTTCTATAACTGGAGAGTGATCAAAACACAACTCTGCTAGCCATCAATAAACGTTGTGAGAACACTAGACCCAAGGGCCGACCACAAAATGATGGATTGACGGAATATTAGAAGCAGTAGGAAACATAACTGCAGCAGAGGCGAACAGAAGAGCAAAAGACCGCAAATTATATCTCCCCTCGACACTGAAAGGCAAATGAGAAGGAAAGAAGAAGAAGAACGGGAGAGTGATCAAAACACAACACAACGAGCCATCAATAAACGTTGTGAAAACACCAGACCCAAAGGTCGACCACAAAAAAAGATGAATTTACGGAATATAGAAGAACTAGGAAACATAACAGCAGCAGAGGCAAACAGAAGAACAAAAGACCGCAAAATTATATGTCCCCTCGATGCTGAAAGGTACATGAGGAAGGAAAGAAGAAGCAGATAACTGGAGATTTAACCCTGCTCGTTATCTTTGCCAAACGAGTGCGCTATTCACTACACAGTTGCCAAATTAAGCAGTACACGTTATCTAGCAAGGAAAATGTAAGCCAATGAACGCAATTATTAACAGGCCTCATGTGTACTTGGTTTGACTCCTGGCCGGCTATCCTTCCTATTATTTAATAAACGAGCTTTATAATCATAATGGCCGTCATTCATTCAGGCAAAGACTTGTGGGTTCCAAAACTGTATCTAGTCCTAAGGACACTCGAACTTCTATATAAAGTGTGATGATTTAAGTGGACCACGGATTTCTGGCAACAAACAGCGTCTAGTGTAATGCATGTTGATGTGCAGACCAATTTTTTTTTTTATTACCTGGGCTGTCTAGCAGAGGTTCTCACATCGGGGAAATTTGTCTTTCAAAGCTGAGGGGAGATATCGTTTGCGGTGTTTTGTTCTTTATGTCTGCCTGTCCTGCTGTCATGTTTCTTTATATGTTTTTATATTCCATCAATCCTTCTTTTTTGTGATCTAGACCACATGGAAGTGACTTATTTTAATTGTTTGAGAATCTAGCATGTTATCACTATGTAGTTAGATTTCTCTGTATATCCTTATATATTTACGCGTTATTGTTTGTTGTGCCAGCTGAAGGCCTTCTTAACCGAAACGTCGTTCTACTTTTGTTTCTCACCTACGTAAAGCTGTTACCATACCACTTTTTCCCTTTTTTTAAAAACTTTGTGCTCGTTGTGCTATATTTTGATCTCTCTGTTTTATCAGGCGGCCTAACCATTTTATCTGTTGCTACATTATGCATTCAAAGGCGGCAGTTGCTCCTAATTTTTTAAATCACTTTTTAATTTCTAATCTTATCTCTCAAGCTGTTTCTTGTCATTCGTCTTACACATTTCATTTCAGTTGTAGATATTTTATTCATTGGCTAAGAGTCCAGGTCTGGCATTAAATATTATATTGCACAATGCTCGTTTTACCACTCGTGTAATTTCCTTGTTAAATACTCTTCATCATCATGTGGCCATACTGGTTGACGTAGGCGATCGTGTCTTTTAACGATATTCTATCTACAGTGCATCATATCAACTCTGTTGTTGTTTTCCATACCATTTCACCAAGCTATCAGTATTTCTCGCTTTGTCGTCTGCGATTTCTCTTTCCCTGTATTTTGTCAATTGTAACTAAGTATTTCAACTTTCCTCTTCTCATGATGTGCCGGAAAAATGTTGATTGTATCTTTCTGATGTTTTTTTAGGAGCTCCCTTTTTGTGTTGGCCTCTTCAGTGATTTCCTCGTTGGTCTTTTTAGCTGTTCAAGGACATTTCAACATTCTTCTGATAAATCCCATCTCTATAGCCTCTTATTGTCTTTTCATTTGTTTGTCTACTCTCCATGATTCTCTTCCATCGGTCAGAATTGGCTCTATATAGCACAGATGTACTCTCTTTCTCACATATATTAATGCAGGCTTGTTACATAAGATATTTTTCATTTTTTTAAATGCTATTTTGGTCTGAGCTATTCTGCTTTTTATTTATGTGGTGCATCTTCCATCTGATGTTTTATTGTACCCACGCATTTGACGCGTTGCACCTATTTTAGATTTGTACAGTTTTTTTTTTTTTAATACTGCATGTCAGTGATGATTGTTTCTTCGATATGACCATTACTTCTATTGTCTTACTATTCAGACTGAGACCTTTCTTGCTGCTTTCTTGTACTATTATGTCTATCATTTCTTGTAGTTCATTCTCTGTCTCTGCTATTAAGATTGTGTCATCCGCATATCGGAAATTGTTTGTGTTGTGACCGTTGACTTCAATTCCATTTTCATCTACTATTGATCTCATAATATTGTCGCTGCAAAGTGAAAACAAATCCGGCGACAGAACACATCCTTGTCTGACTCCTTGTTTTGTATATTGGAACTGTCCTGTTTCGTTGCTAACTCTTATTGCTGCTGTTTGTTGCTGGTACATGTTTTTTTTATGATTCGTAGATCCTTACTATCAATGTTTATTTTCTCCAGCATATTGATTATTTTTCACATGCTTTACTTTGTCAAATGCTTTTGTGTAGTCTACAAAGCACATACATAGATCTTGCTTTACCACTATAGCTTTTTCTATCAATGTTCTCAGAATCTATATTGCATTATTAGTGCCCTTTTCCTTCCACAAATCCACATTGTTCCTCACTTATTTCTGGTTTAATTTTGTTCCTTACATGTATCATGATGATTCTTAGTAATATTTTGATAATATGGCTTATGAGACGATGGTCTTCGCAATCAGTGGCGCTTGACTTCTTCGGTATGGCTACAAAGATAGATTTTAGTAGATCTTCGGGTATGTGTCCAGTGTTATATATGTCATTGAGTAATTTTGTTATGACTTGTACTCCCAGCTCTCCTAAAGCATCTATCTCTTCGATTGTTATATTGTCGGGACTTGGAGCTTTGCCTATTTTCATGAGTTAAATTGCCTCCTGTTGAACAGTAGTGGTAACATTTGTCAGATAGAATGCGTTACAGGTTTCAAACGGTTCTATGAGATGGTTTTTTTTTGTCATGGAATGAACAGATCTGTTGTAGTGTTGACCATATTATTCAGTGTTCCGATGGTTTAAAAAAAATGTTAGCTGGTACCATACTCCATGAGGGAGCCGCGATAGCTCAGTGGTTAGTGAACTGGACTACAAAGGACAAGAAGTAGGGTTCGATCCCAGTCGACGGCTTCCGGGTTCACATATCCTTACATGGGTTCCGGATTATTTTTATGGAAAAGTAAAGCGGCACGGGCGTAATACCGACCACATTACCCCAAAATCATGCGCTGAGTGTCTGTAAAATTTATGGTCACTAACACCATATTCCCTATACGCCACTTGGCGTGACGGGGGCTCTTTACTTTTTTTTTTACTATACTCCATACATGTCACACTCGAGACGTAACGCATGTTTTTTTTATCCTGTTTTTTTTTTAGTGGGCGATTGGTAGAGGTTGGTGAGGAGGTGGGGGGGGGGGGACACGCGACAGGGACGGATCGTTTCGTGAGTTGTAAAGTATCGGAAGTCATCGACTACACACCCAACCTCCTGTCTAAAGCTACATTTCTATTAATCACGGTGTTATAGTTGTTTTCAACCAATTAACCAGTACTGGGCTACTGTTAAAGTGCAGCACCAGCTTCCTTGTTAAAGCAACAGTTCAATAAATAAACCTTGAATCAAAGCAATTATGTCAATTTGTCTGGAGTCTGCGGCAGGGATATGGGATTCTTATGACGGGAGAATGATGGACGCATAATCAGTGCAGTTTCCAGGAAATAATCTCGTTCCACACACAACTTGACCATACCTGATTCACACAAGAGGTTTTTTTTTTTTTTTGTTGTTGTAATTCGATTGTATGTAGTCGAGTTTATTACTGGACTACTCACAAATACACTCGAAATAATCGCGTTTATTACTCGACTACTCACAAATACACTCGAAATAATCGCGTTTATTACTGGACTACTCACAAATACACTCGAAATAATCGCGTTTATTACTCGACTACTCACAAATACACTCGAAATAATCGCGTTTATTACTGGACTACTCACAAATACACTCGAAATAATCGCGTTTATTACTCGACTACTCACAAATACACTCGAAATAATCGCGTTTATTACTCGACTACTCACAAATACACTCGAAATAATCGCGTTTATTACTCGACTACTCACAAATACACTCGAAATAATCGCGTTTATTACTCGGAAAAATGAATCGTTTCTCAGTTTGTAAGTGAATTGGGGGAGGGGCAGTAAAACGTCCAGCAGCACCTTGGCTGAAAATGGTCATGACTCATAGCTGACTGCATAAGGATCAACAGCAACAGATAATTAAAATCTTCTTTACCTCACCGTCTTGCCTCTAGAAACTAATCTATCTCCCCCAGCAATGAGGGATCGAAAAAGAAAGACAAACCTGTATTCAAATGCTTTGATGACGTCTGGTGTGTTGGGCGAAAAAGGCAAAAATATCATAACTTTATATAAACGACAGCCGATCTCATCTTTGCAATTCGAGTATCCTTATAATGACGAACGATGAAGATTAATAGTCTTCGAGTGATTGGGGAATGATTTATTTCTTTAAAGTAAACATGTATTGTACCATAATACTCGTAGTAACAGTTGAAGTTGAACGATCTTGTGCTGAGGACAGAACAAAATTAATAAAAACGGCTTACTTCCAAATTGGACCATTGTTGAAGATTGGACCATTGTTGAAAATTGGACCATTGTTGAAAATTTGACCATTGTTGAAATAAATACAGAGTAAACGAATAAATAGGTTTCCCTACAAATTGAAAAAAAATCTTGAACTAAATACGGAGAAAAGAAATGAAAATGGCTGTGATTTTGTACTATGCAAGGCGTGTATGAAAAAAAGAAGGAATGAGAACCCGTAGCAGACCCAGAGTAAGAATGGAGTGATAACATCAAGTAAACACCGCAACAACATCAAGTAAACACCGCAACAACATCAAGTAAACACCGCAACAACATCAAGTAAACACCGCAACAACATCAAGTAAACACCGCAACAACATCAAGTAAACACCGCAACAACATCAAGTAAACACCGCAACAACATCAAGTAAACACCGCAACAACATCAAGTAAACACCGCAACAACATCAAGTAAACACCGCAACAACATCAAGTAAACACCGCAACAACATCAAGTAAACACCGCAACAACATCAAGTAAACACCGCAACAACATCAAGTAAACACTACGAATTCTGCATCTCCCCCAACACCTGTAAAGGTATAAGGGGAGATTTTTTAAAAGCGCAAATTGTGAACTTTACTAATGACAAACAGCCGGGTTCGATCCTGATTGACGGCTTCCAGGTTCACCCAGCCTTAGATGGATATTGGATATTTTCTGAGAAATAAATACGACACTGGCGTAATACCGATCATATTATTCCAAAAATAATGTGCAGAAGGTCTATAAACTATAAGGGTGCTATTATCACATTCCCTGTACATCACCACATATTTTCTTCTGTCTTATCTCTCCTGCTTAGTTGTTTGTCCGTGTAAAGTCTCTTGCTATATATCTCGTATGTTAAGAATACTAACCTGTTTATTTTATTTTTTGTTTAAAATAAATCCAGAAGATAAAAGTCTTTGAGAACCATTCGCTGATAAAATGAATTTAAGAAAAGAGGCATTTATGGCTTTGAAGAGATCATGCCTGCCCCGACATAGTGGTGCTGTTACATGAAAGCAAAAAAAAATCATTGTTGACAAATTTACATAATAATAAATTATGGTCCGCTGGGAGCGGAAACACGGGCTATGAACAGACAGCAGAAGGAAATGGAAACCCTTGATGTATGCATGTTATTCAATAATTGGATAGACAGAGAAAACAAAATAAGTAATGAAGTTTTGAAATATCTGAAAAAAGAAGAAAATACATTTCAAGATTATTTTAAACGACAAAATGACTAGGTGGCTAAAGGTCAGACCTCTGTTTTTGGACGAGACAGTCTCTGGTTTGAATCCGTGCTCAGGCGGTGGGTATTTCTCTCTATTAAATCGGTGGTTTTTTCGTGGCGTTACCCTCTTTTGGTCTCCGGGCAGTCAGGTCCAGTATCTAGCCCTCTAGAATAGAGGCGAGCAGTAGTTCTTGGGTGCACTCTGAGTACGTTAACAAACCCTTGGCAGTTTAAGATCGGTAAGATTAGGGCAAAAATGTCCGAGGCTAAATCTGATTGGAGTCGCGATAGCTCAGTGTTTAGTGGAATGGACTACAAAGGACAAGAGGTAGGGTTCGATCCCAACCGACGGCTCAGGTTTACCCAGCCTTTAATAGGTACCGGATTTTTGTCTAGGAAAGTAAAGCGGTACGGGCGTAATACCGACCACATTACCCCAAAAAACCATGTGCCGAAGGTCTGTAAAATTTATGGTCACTAACACTATATTCCCTATACGCCACCTGGCGTGACGGGGGTACTTTACTTTTGCAAAATGATTAATAATTAAAATTCTACTTATACCGTAGCCAGATGTGTCGGGCTGGATGGTACAGATATCACGGTATGCCGCTAACTAGCGACACGTCTCATTCATACCCACTGAACGAATGAACGCTAAAGAAGAAGTAGAGAATTGAAAACTTTTGTGTTACAACAAAGATACAATAATTTACTGAAAGTCATATTGGAAGGGAAAATACAAGGTAAACGACATAAAGGAAGACAAAGACTAAAGTGGACTGTGATTATAGTGAGGTGGACAGTAGAACATGTAACAACGTGAACCATCAGGCCACGAGACAGTGAAATGGCGCCCATTAGTAGTCAACCATTTCTGCAGGCACGTTACATGCTGGTAGTGCTAAGTAAGCGTGTCATATAGAAAGTTTTTGTTACTCCACAGCTGATGGGTCATACGTAAATGGACAGACCAGCAGAAAAAAAACTTTGGAGCAGGGTATTCTCCAAGAAGGAGTTACCAACAATATTAATTTTTTTTCACATAAATGACTTTACAGAGAGTATCCCCAAAATAGCATACGTTATAACTGCGAGTAGCATGACAATGTATGTGATGGCATAATCAGGGCATTCATCTGGTTAGATTCAGAAGACTACATCCACGCCTGTATACTGAGTGATTTGATGAGCATGATAAGAAAAGTGAAGGCGGACTGTGTACGCAGGCACTGGATAGAGTCATTGCAGAAGTCAAAAGTTCTTAGGGTCACCTTTGTCTACGTCCATGAACATGTGGGAGTACGGGGAAATGAAAGAGCGGACAGGTTGGCTAGTTGTGTTGTCTTTGAAGACTGTCAACCAATGGATCGGGCGGACGTCATCAATGTCCTCCGAGGTGTGGGAAAGACACAGTACTTCTACAACTATGAGGCCACTTCACTCCCTGAGATAAAAGAGATGGGAGTGAAGATGGGCGTAGCCAGAAACGAGAAACGTAGTGGGATATAAGAAGACTTATGAACCAACACAGAACTGAAGTCGTCAGTCGCTGGACACTTCGGGACTTACTGGGGAGGGGATTTGAGCACCTATGGGCATGTCCGGAGTGCAGTGATGATGACCCACAAATAACTCAATAACTCAACCCCAAAAATAGTTCATAACTCCATATTTGCCGGCGACGTAGCTCGGTGGACCTCTGAATAATGCACTATGAGAACAAGTACCCGAATGCAGCAGACCCTTTTCCTCATTCGAAAAGTGGACACTTGACTGGTTGGTTAAAACAATGGAAGGAAAAACAACGCACACATTATTTCCCTCTCAAACAAACCTCTGCCACCAAACTAAAACTAAAGTAAAAATCTACATCTCGACGAAAACCCAAAATATCTAGACACAACATTTAACCGTCATTTGACATGGAAAACACGAAGATAAGGTACTGGACAAAGAGTATGACAAAGAATGACAATCATGAACAAATTATCTGGCACTACTTGGGGAGCAGATGAGAGTGTACTAAATAAGCTTTACATGTGACGAGACCAGTTCTATATATAGAGTATGGTATTGCAGTATGGCAGACAGCAACAAAATCACATTTTGTGAAGATCTCTACAAATGTAGGATGTGCTCTGGAGTTTGTCTGAATGCTCTGTCAGTAGTAAAGCGTTGATAGGTCATGAAAACGAAGACATGAGTGATCCTAGAGAAATACTCTACAGTGTAGGATGTACTCTTGAGTTTGTCTTAATGCTCTGTCCGTTGTTGACACTAAGAAGTCATGGAAACGAAGACCCCAATGATCTAAGAAAAATACTCTACAGTGCTCTGGAGTTTGTTTGAATGCTTCACAGTAACATGTTGCAAATTCACCGAGTTCTATCCTCATTTAATCCACGCTTCTGCTCTGAAATGTGGGCGCCCTTCTCCGTGCTGGATAGATTATGTAGATGCCACTGCCTCCCTTCTTTGATACGGATCATTTGGTGATTACCTGTGCCCATATTTCTCTCATGGGTATTTTTGCTGGGAGCATAAGTCACAGGGCGCTCCTTTCTGTCTCTAGTTGCCCGTTTTTGTAGACTATTCCAGGAACATCTAGAATTGTTTTCGTTTTGTATATTTATTCGAATTGTTATTTCTTGTAACTAATGCTTGTTCATACTGATCAATATTTAACAAATATGTAGGTAAAGGGATTTCCAAATCAAATGCTCTATTTGGTTCCTATTTTAGCACGTCTTCATACATCTGATATAACAGGAAAGAGGATTTCTATAGAATCTTAGCTTGACGCTGTGTTTTCTCGGGCGTCCGCGTTTTATCATAAGCATCTTGTTTTCTCGGACGTCCGTATTATTAAAGTAAAAATTCTGATATTTCTATGCACACTTGCATACATTAGATATCATCAAACATGCATTAGACTTCACCAAACATACACAAGATAACCTCAAACATACACTAGATAACACTAAAACATACATTAGATAAAACCAAACATACACTAGATAACCTCAAACATACACTTGATATCACCAAACATGCATTAGATAAAACCAAACATACACTAGATAACCTCAAACATACACTAGATATCACCAAACATGCATTAGATATTGCCTAACATACATTAGATATTACCCAACATACATTAGATATCCCACAAAGTACATTAAATATCACCCAAACTACATTAGATATCACCTAAAATACACTAGATATCACCAAAAATACATTAGATATGACCTAACATACACTAGATATCGCCTAACATACACTAGATATCACATAACATACACTAGATATCACCTAAAATACATTAGATATCACCTAACATACACTAGATATCACCCAAAATACATTATATATCACCTAACATACACTAGATATCGCCTAACATACACTAGATATCACATAACATACACTAGATATCACCCAAAATACATTAGATATCACCCAACATACACCAGATATCACCCAAAATACATTAGATATCACCTAACATACACTAGATATCACCCAAAATACACTAGATATCACCCAAAATACATTAGATATCACCTATCATACACTAGATATCATCCAAAGCACACTAGATATCACTCACCATACACTAGATATCACCTATCATACACTAGATATCACCAAAAATACACTAGATATCACCAAACATACACTAGATATCACGCAACATACACTAGATATCACCCAAAACACACTAGATATCACTCACCATACACTAGCTATCACCAAAAATACACTAGATACCACTCATCATACACTAGATATCACCCAAAAAACGCTAGATATCACCAAAAATACACTAGATATCACTCATCATACACTAGATATCACCCAAAAAACGCTAGATATCACCAAAAATACACTAGATATCACTCATCATACACTAGATATCATCAAAAATACACTAGATATCACCAAGAATACACTAGATATCACCAAAAATACACTAGATATCACCAAAAATACACTAGATATCACTCATCATACACTAGATATCACCAAACATACACTAGATATCACCAAACATACACTAGATATCACCAAACATACACTAGATATCACCCAAAACACGCTAGATATCACCAAACGTACATTAGATATCACACAACGCACATTATATATCACCCAAAGTACATTAGATATCATACAACGTACATTACATATCACCCAAAGTACATTAGATATCACCCACCAAACCCACGTAAGTGAACATACTATTCACAGACTCACCAAACACACATACGTGCACACACTATCTGTCACTCACTCAACAATCAAACACTCACTTCAAACACTCATTAGTACTCAGAAATATAATCACACGTAACATGGGTGAGCTGAAGCGCATGTGGTCGCAATAGTAGGGTCGGCGACCCAACGCTGACTAAGACCTAGCATCGACCTCCTCGTGGTCTCTCCTAGCAACGGCCTTCAAAACAGGTTGGTTAATAGAGGATAATATTCATTTATTATTATTTGTCTCCAGTCTAAACCACCGGAAATTACTATACGTGCTATTTCGTCCTAAATGTTCGTCTGCAACGCCAGTATTCAGCCCTATCCTATCCGGGAGATACTTGTCTTAACTGGAAAAATACAGATACACAATGTATTCCGAGTTGTGGTGATCCAGCCTTATGCTATAGTGATGAGAACACCTGCGTGTAAGACATTGTCCACGATAGCTAATTTTGTTTGTTTCCCTGAGTGGCAGTGTTCCCTAACTTTTGGCTTTTCGTGGCGAAGCGCTGTGCCAAGGAGTACGGGTTCGATCCTTCTTCGATCCATGTATTGTTCTTTGTTTTTTTCATGTTGTTGATTATTTGTAATTTCTACCGAGTGCTGTAAACATAGTGGGTACAAATAATAATATTATTATATTATTATTTCTACCCAGTATATAACCACTGGAAACTACTATTCGTGCTGTTTCGTCCAATAAATGTTTGTCTACAACACAAGTATTCAGCCCTACTGGGAGATACTTGCATTAATAGGAAAGTACAAATATACAATTTATTTCCGGTCTGTGATCGTTACCCTATGCTATAGTCATTGAGAACGTCAGCGTGTAAGACACTGCTACAATAGCCAAATTTTTAGTTGGCTGCGTGGCAGTGTGCCAAGCGTTCGGCTACTCGTGGCAAGGCGCGGTGCCACTGAGTACGGGTTCGATCCCACTTCGGACCATATATTGTTCTTCGTTTTTTTCTATTGTTGTTTGTCTGTCAATTTTTCCGAGTGCTAACACATACTTCTTTGTTCTATTATTCCCTACTGTAAACATACCTCTTCCTCTGAATTGATTGGCTAATAGAGGATATGATCGCCGTGTTTCCTATAGCAGTGACTTTTACTGATGGCAAATCTAGAATTGCAGAACCTCTAGAGAGAACAAGCCACACAGTTTTCCAGCAAGAGCCTGGAACTAAGCGAACTCCATCTTCTCAAGTAAAAAACCGAAAAACGTTAAGGAAAAACCATTAGGACTCGACACACTCAATGAGTCAAACGGCTTCTGCTCGTATCAGTTATGGTATTACGGCAAGAACAAGTATCTCCTGGTAGATAAATAATAATAAATGAATATTAATATGGAGGGAAACTTTCGAGGTGATAGATCAGCGAACCATTTCAGGGGAAGAAGTATGTTTACAACACTCGGAAAAAAATCACAAATAATCAACAGAAAAAAAAAAAGAATAATAGATGATCCGGAGAAGGATCGAACCCGTACTCCTTGGCACAGCGCCTTGCCACGTGAAACCAAACGCTAGATCACACGGCCAACTAAGCAATCTAAAAAAGAAAATAACTACCATTGGTTTTCACGCGTGTGTATTCATGACTATAGCACAGGGTTAGGAACACAACTCGGTAACAAATTGTATATCTGTATTTTTTCTATTAAGACACCTATCTCTCGAATAGGGTAGGGCTGAATACTTGCGCTGCAGACAAACAGTTATAGGACGAAACAGCACTGTTGTTGATTGTTTCTATTTTTTTTCCAGAGTGATGCAAACATAGCTCTTCCCCTGAAATTATTCGCTGATCTATCGCTTCCGAAGTTTCCCTCTATAATAATATTCATTTATTATTATTTGTCTCCTGTCTAAACCACTGGAAACTACTATTCCTGCTGTTTAGTCCAAAACTGTTTGTCTGCAATGCAGACTCCGCTGGAATAAAACACATTTCACTGAGACGCAAATGACAACATCTTATTTGCGGCCAAATCAATAACACGCAATAAAAAAAAAAAATTACTATCATTACGGTAATTCTCTATATTTTCTGTTCGCGATTTCAAGTATAAGAAACGTTTCTGTGGGTCTGAAAAATAAACACCATGCGCTCGGTGCAGTCATCATGCAGTGTACAGATCTGACTTGTTATTTTACTCCGACAGAAAAACAATGGATACTGCAGACAATGGGGCCCACGTCTACTGGTCTAAAGAACGATAGGTTGTAAAGCTCTGGACAATAAGTTCGCTAAACAGCGACAATAGAGGGGAAAAAATACTTTATACCAGTGGCGTATTCGCTATGTTGCCGTAGTTACCGCCGATAGCCTTGAACATATTAACGAATTACAAAAGGAAATGATAATTTTTTTTTTTTTATAATTATATTACACATTTTCTAATATTCTATTACACATTTCGTAGGCCAATTTGATTTATTTGCTTTGATTTGCATTTGTTAAAGCAATCTTTTCCTCTGGTCATTATGACGTTTGTTAATGAAACCGAAACTACTCTACATTGAAACCTCTAGTAGCTAGCGGTACATTTTTCCTCTATCCGGACCTAGTATTAACGACCTTGGATATTACAAAAATGGGAGTCAAAATAATATAGCACGAGCTATCGCTATAGGAATGTGGTTTCATGGGTTATTTTTAGCTCTAGCCAATTAGAAGCGTTAAAAGTGAAAGTGAAATTGTCTGATTACCGGAACTTCCTTAGTTATTTATAACTACGTTATACGCATCAGCATCTATAGAAAGAACTTTTTCTACACTCAAGAGAATCAAATCTTATCGTCGCTCTCAAACACAAGAACGCTTATCTGGGTTGGCATTAATGTCAATTGAGAAATCATTCCCTCAGAAACTTAGAAACCAACCCAACAGTACTTTCAATGACAAAGTCATCAAGACATTTTCGTCCCAAAAAAGACGGAGATAATTAACATACAAATAAGTAAGTAATTTAAAATGTAGTGATGCCATTAGAAAATATTACTTTATGTTAGCCTACTGAAAATAATGTATGTTTTTATCTGTTATGTTGCCGGTGGCCCAGACCCCGAAACCAGTATACGCCACTGCTATATACATGATACAATTAATTATTACTGATATTGTTGAATTCATTAACTATAGCTTGTTTCATAAGTCGTGCCCAACTTTAAAAATCACTATCTTTAAAACCGCTTTTTGTATTTTTTTCAAAATTTGCATGTATAGTTATAATGATTAGAACCCAACAGGGAATTAATTTCATTAAAAACAAACATTTGGTTATTATTATTGCTTATTTGATTTATATAAATTTATAACGACCCATTGATGTAGTCAAAACTTAGTGTTTACAGTATTTAAGTTAAAAATAGCGATTACAAATCTATACACGCTCAAATTTACGATTTTTCACGCTTTCCGCGTGAGTTGTCTGACGCAATTAGACACTTGTAGTAAACACGAGGCATTGTGTGTTCCATTTCCGTTAATTCAGCGGCGTAACGTGGAACAATAACATTTATCATGAGTCTTAAAATGAAATTCTGCAGTTTACAAAACATCGCAATAAAATGTATGACTATTTTTGCAAAGAGGCTAAACGAGGAAGATTATTTCATTCTTTAGAAAACCCTGAGAATAGGACAAGACACATTTTGGATTTATCTAAACGGTCATTTAATCGCTGGATTCAAGCACGTGACCGTCAATGTTCCAAATATACAAAATCACAAGGAAGAGCAAAAATGTTGGGTAATTTCGACAGTGAACTTATTAGAAGTGAAATTCGCAAATGTTGGGTATGAATGAAACTGTTACAATAAGAAAATTAAAAGTATCGCTGAAAAAGAACAACAGTATTGAAATATCAAAGTCTACATTATGGAGGAATGTGAGAGCTGCAGGCTTTAAATTCAGAAAGTATTCCAATGGACGAAACATCATCTGTGAGAAGCCACATATAGTAGTCATGAGAAGCAAGTACTTACGTGAAGTAAAAGAGGTGCGCAAGCAAGGTTATGATATTGTGTACTTGGATGAAACATGGATCAATGCTCACCACACTAACCAAAGGAATGGCAGTCATCAGATGGAAAGATTAAGAGATTAATACCTAGCAGCAAAGGACAGCGCTTGATAATTGCTCATGCAGGTAGTCGACAACATGGACTAATACAGAATGCAGAGCTCATTTTTCTTTCAAAATCCATAGACAATCGGGATTATCACTCTGAGATGAATGGTCACATATTTAGACATTGGATTGAAAATTCTGTTCTCCCATCACTAGATCGACCATCTTGCCTAATAATGGACAATGCAGCGTACCACAACATTGTTGCACTTGAAGATAAAGTGCCGACGTCATCCAGTACAAAAGATGCTATTAAGATATGGCTCACAAAGGAGCACATACAATTTAATAACATGTACTTAAAACCTGAATTACTATATCTAGTAAAGCAAAAACAGAGGACAAAGATTTTTTCAAATAGATAAGATTATCCAAGAGCACGGTCATATAAGTTTGAGGCTGCCACCTTACCATGCTCATTTAAATCCAATAGAACTAATCTAGGCAAAATTAAAAGGACAAGTGGCAGATGAAAATACAACATTCAAAATATGCGATGTAAAGACTCTTGCTAATCTCGCTTTATTAAATATAGACAAAGATTATTGGGCTAAATGTGAAGACCACGTCTTAAAACAGGAAGAGGAATATTGGAAAAATGATGGTTTGTGGAATGTTCAACCCCAAACAGTTATTAATCTTTAGACTCGTCTGATTCAGAATGAAAGTATATAGCCCCCACAATGTTGGCCCCTATATTACCTTAAATTATTTCAACAAACGGTCCTTTTCAGGACCACACAACTATGAAAATTGGACATACAGGTATACCTTGATATTATTATCGTCCGTCCTCGAACTGAGCAGACAATAATTCTCCTGGTGTTTTGTTTTACCCAGTTATTTCCCCATTACGGCCACGCCTTTACCTAGTGAAAATTAATCGTAGACCAGCAACTACGGTAATTTCTATTCTTTAGGGCTTCACAATTTACAATTTTGACAAACATCAAAGAAATATCGCCGCTTTAAGAAAACTGCAGCTGCAAGATATTTGTTAAATATACATTTAAAGGGTCTTTTGCATTCTAATAACATTTGGAAAATTTCAAAAGTATTTAACAAACGGTTAGAGAGTAATAGCGTTTTGAAGTTGGGCATATGTTTTGAAACGAGCTATAAATAGGTACAGACCCGTGGAACATCTGGTCAAAATTGGAGTTGTCAAAATGGAACGCTATTCTGTCAGACACAAAAGACTAGCTAATCAACATAGAACTGGAGTCATCAGTTGCTACACACTGAGCGACATACTGGGAAAGAGATTGAGCACTTATGCATGCGTCCAGTGTGCAACGAGGATGATCCGTCGACTAAACTAAACGGATAGAAACATCTGCTGAATATGACTGTGACACACAATTGCTGCTGAACTGCTACAATCATGGCTAAGATATGACGAACAGAGAATACTCTTATGGCCATCGCTTTCACAATTCCTGGAGAAGGTTTACAACGATGTCACCAGTCTAGAGCTGTCGAACGCTTCCTTCGAATATATATTGACGTCTACAGGTATAGCTATATGGAGATGTCACTAGTCTAGAGCTGTCGAAATCTTCCATCGAACTTATATTGACGTCTACATGTGTAGCTGTATGGAGATGTCACCAGTCTAGAGCTGTCGAACGCTTCCTTCGAATTTATTAATATTGACGTCTACAGGTGTCGCTGTATGGAGATGTCACCAGTATACAGCGGTTGAACGCTTCCTTCGAACTTATATTGACGTCTACAGATGTAGCTGTATGGAGATGTCACCAATCTAGAGCTGTCGAAATCTTCCTTCGAACTTATATTGACGTCTACAGATGTAGCTGTATGGAGATGCCACCAGTCTAGAGCTGTCGAAATCTTCCTTCGAACTTATATTGACGTCTACATGTGTCGCTGTATGGAGACGTCACCAGTCTAGAGCTGTCGAAATCTTCCTTCGAATTTATTAATATTGACGTCTACAGGTGTAGCTGTATGGAGATGTCACTATAGTCTAGAGCTGTCGAACGCTTCCTTCGAATTTATTAATATTGACGTCTACAGGTGTAGCTGTATGGAGATGTCACCAGTCTAGAGCTGTCGAACGCTTCCTTCGAATTTATTAATATTGACGTCTACAGGTGTCGCTGTATGGAGATGTCACCAGTCTAGAGCTGTCGAAATCTTCCTTCGAACTTATATTGACGTCTACAGATGTAGCTGTATGGAGATGTCACCAATCTAGAGCTGTCGAAATCTTCCTTCGAACTTATATTGACGTCTACAGATGTAGCTGTATGGAGATGTCACCAGTCTAGAGCTGTCGAAATCTTCCATCGAACTTATATTGACGTCTACATGTGTAGCTGTATGGAGATGCCACCAGTCTAGAGCTGTCGAAATCTTCCTTCGAACTTATATTGACGTCTACATGTGTAGCTGTATGGAGATGTCACCAGTCTAGAGCTGTCGAAATCTTCCTTCGAACTTATATTGACGTCTACATGTGTAGCTGTATGGAGATGCCACCAGTCTAGAGCTGTCGAACGCTTCCTTCGAACTTATTAATATAGACGTCTACACGTGTAGCTTTATGGAGATGTCACCAATCTAGAGCTGTCGAAATCTTCCTTCGAACTTATTAATATTGACGTCTACAGGTGTAGGTGTATGGAGATGCCACCAGTCTAGAGCTGTCGAACGCTTCCTTCGAACTTACATTGACGTCTACAGGTGTAGCTGTATGGAGATGTCACCAGTCTAGAGCTGTCGAAATCTTCCTTCGAACTTACATTGACGTCTACAGGTGTAGCTGTATGGAGATGTCACCAATCTAGAGCTGTCGAAATCTTCCTTCGAACTTATTAATATTGACGTCTACAGGTGTAGCTTTATGGAGATGTCACCAGTCTAGAGCTGTCGAAATCTTCCTTCGAACTTATTAATATTGACGTCTTAAAATTGTCACAGTAGAGCAACGTTAGTCTCTTCATCCAAATACATAATTCTATATGCGGACGAGATTGTTGTATTAGCAATAAGACTATTTAGCCATAAGAAATGTTGTATTCTCTCTTGAATGACCTGTTATGATGCTTCCCGAGAAACTTAGTGTGCGTGTAAGAAGACTAATCAACCAACACAGAACTAGAGTCATCAGTCGCTGGACACTGCGGGAATTGCTTAGGAGGGGACCTGAGTACCTATGGACATGTTCGGAGAGCAGTGATGATGACCCGCTAATAACTCAATAACTCACGAGATAGGAAATCAACTATTGATATTGAAATAAAATTTCTTGTCACTTTAGTCTCTTATATATTGTCCTTATTAATTTAATTTAGCCTTTCATGATTATTATCACCCTTCTTCTATAAAACTATATTTCTGTGGTCTCCTTCGATTTTATATTTTCCAGATTGTCCATGATTCGCATTCACATGGCTTAGCTTCAAATAACATTGAAGAACTACTCTTGTGTTTCCTTTATCCATTAACAAAAATGGTTTGAATAATATTTTTTTTTTCATTTAAATTATATAATTTCCAGTTTTAGTTACACTGGGCCAAGATGTCGTGTTAGACCGATAGAAAAAATATTCACAACTGGAAAGTGAGCCCGGAACTCTGTATGTAACGTCGCTTTTTATTGATTATTTTTATGATAATGTTAATGATAATGATATCTTTCCTCCTTCGTTGACGATAATGCCCCGATCACGTTTTTTGTGACTCGCAGGACACTCACTTTCAGTCTCGGCAGGGAGGGTATGCGAATATTATCCCGTCTCTAAATGTTTATTGAGTCTTCAAAATGGAATTAGTGACCAATTCTTGATATGAGTGAGTGAATCTTTAATCTTTCAAATGTCAACAGTTTATCAAGTCAACGACGAACAACCACTTGTCTATGAATTCAATGAACAATCATATAAATAATGTTTATATCAACAGTGAAGGATCTCTGGCAGTACGAGTCGTCAATGCAAAACTCGTTCATGAGGATCACTGATCTACTGCCCCTTCCCCTGTTCATCTCTGGCCCAGCTGTCTCCACTCTCAACTCACCCTCTCCCTGCCAAATTTCTAACTGCCCTCCAAACTACGTCATCGTATTTTCACGTCACTTTTCACTCTCTGCGCACTGTACGGCACTACTTATTGTGGCGTTCATTAATTCCGTCTTCAATTTCGTCTCCTGACCCTTTAGTGCGCAATTTCGCGTCTACATGTAGGCAGTGGCGAGCGATCTATGCTTCCGGCCAAGTCTTCAAATAAATAATGACGTAAAAGGATGAACGAAGAAGGAGAAGGGAAAGAATAGGAAGGAGCAGAAGAAGAAGAAGGAGGAGGAGGTGCAGAAGAAGGAGGAGTAGGAGGTGGTGGAGGAGATGGTGGAGGAGGAGGTGGTGGAGGAAGTGGTGGAGGAGGAGGTGGTGGAGGAGGTGCAGAAAAAGGAGGAGGAGGTGGTGGAGGAGGAGGAAGTGGTGGAGGAGGTGGTGGTGGAGGTGCAGAAGAAGAAGGAGGAGGTGGTGGAGAAAGAGGAGGAGGAGGTGGAGGAGGAGGTGCAGAAGAAGAAGGAGGTGGAGGTGGAGGAGGAGGTGCAGAAGAAGAAGGAGGAGGAGGTGGTGGGGGAGGAGGAGGTGCAGAAGAAGAAGGAGGAGGAGGTGGAGGAGGAGGAGCAGAAGAAGGAGGAGGAGGAGGAGGTGCAGAAGAAGAAGGAGGAGGAGGAGGAGAAGAAGAAGGAGGAGGAGGTGGAGGAGGAGCAGAAGAAGGAGGAGGAGGAGCAGAAGAAGAAGGAGGAGGAGGTGGAGGAGGAGCAGAAGAAGGAGGAGGAGGAGGTGCAGAAGAAGGAGGAGGAGGTGGAGGAGGAGGTGCAGAAGAAGGAGGAGGAGGTGGAGGAGGAGGTGCAGAAGAAGGAGGAGGAGGTGGAGGAGGAGGTGCAGAAGAAGGAGGAGGAGGTGGAGGAGGAGGTGCAGAAGAAGGAGGAGGAGGAGGTGGAGGAGGAGGTGCAGAAGAAGGAGGAGGAGGTGCAGAAGAAGGAGGAGGAGGTGGAGGAGGAGGTGCAGAAGAAGGAGGAGGAGGTGCAGAAGAAGGAGGAGGAGGTGGAGGAGGAGGTGCAGAAGAAGGAGGAGGAGGTGGAGGAGGAGGTGCAGAAGAAGGAGGAGGAGGAGGAGGTGCAGAAGAAGGAGGAGGAGGAGGTGCAGAAGAAGAAGGAGGAGGAGGTTGAGGAGGAGGGGCAGAAGAAGGAGGAGGAGGAGGTTGAGGAGGAGGTGCAGAAGAAGGAGGAGGAGGAGGTGGAGGAGGAGGTGCAGAAGGAGGAGGAGGAGGAGGTGGTGGAGGAGGGGCAGAAAAAGAAGGAGGAGGAGGTGGAGGAGGAGGGGCAGAAGAAGGAGGAGGAGGAGGTGGAGGAGGAGGTGCAGAAGGAGGAGGAGGAGGAGGTGGTGGAGGAGGGGCAGAAAAAGAAGGAGGAGGAGGTGGAGGAGGAGGGGCAGAAGAAGGAGGAGGAGGAGGTGGAGGAGGAGGGGCAGAAGAAGGAGGAGGAGGTGCAGAAGGAGGAGGTGGAGGAGGAGGTGCAGAAGGAGGAGGAGGAGGAGGTGGAGGAGGAGGGGCAGAAAAAGAAGGAGGAGGAGGTGGAGGAGGAGGGGCAGAAGAAGGAGGAGGAGGAGGTGCAGAAGAAGGAGGAGGAGGTGGAGGAGGAGGTGCAGAAGAAGGAGGAGGAGGAGGTGGAGGAGGAGGTGCAGAAGAAGGAGGAGGAGGAGGTGGAGGAGGAGGTGGTGGAGGAGGTGCAGAAGAAGGAGGAGGAGGAGGTAGTGGAGGAGGAGGTGGTGGAGGAGGCGCAGAAAAAGAAGGAGGAGATGGTGGAGGAGGAGGAGGAGCAGAAGAAGAAGGAGGAGGTGGAGGAGGAGATGCAGAAGAAGGAGGAGGAGGGGTGGTGGAGGAGGTGTAGAAGAAGGAGGAGGAAGAGGTGGTGGAGGAGGTGGTGGAGGAGGTGCAGAAGACGAAGGAGGAGGTGGTGGAGGAGGTGCAGAAGAAGAAGGAGGAGGTGGTGGAGGAGGAGGTGCAGAAGAAGGAGGAGGAGGAGGTGGAGGAGGAGGGGCAGAAGAAGGAGGAGGAGGAGGTTGAGGAGGAGGTGCAGAAGAAGGAGGAGGAGGAGGTTGAGGAGGAGGTGCAGAAGAAGGAGGAGGAGGAGGTGGAGGAGGTGCAGAAGAAGGAGGAGGAGGAGGTAGTGGAGGAGGAGGTGGTGGAGGAGGTGCAGAAAAAGAAGGAGGAGATGGTGGAGGAGGAGGAGGAGCAGAAGAAGAAGGAGGAGGTGGAGGAGGAGATGCAGAAGAAGGAGGAGGAGGGGTGGTGGAGGAGGTGTAGAAGAAGGAGGAGGAAGAGGTGGTGGAGGAGGTGGTGGAGGAGGTGCAGAAGACGAAGGAGGAGGTGGTGGAGGAGGTGCAGAAGAAGAAGGAGGAGGTGGTGGAGGAGGAGGTGCAGAAGAGGGAGGAGGAGGTGGTGATGGAGGAGGTGGTGGAGGAGGTGCAGAAGAAGGAGGAGTAGGTGGTGGAGGAGGGCAGAAGAAGAAGGAGGAGGAGGTGGAGGAGGAGGTGCAGAAGGAGGAGGAGGAGGTGGAGGAGGAGGTGGAGGTGCAGAAGAAGAAGAGTTGCAGAAGAAGGAGGAGGAGGTGGAGGAGGAGGTGGAGGTTGAGGAGGTGGTGGAGGAGGAGGTGGTGGAGGAGGAGGTGGTGGAGGAGGAGGTGGAGGTTGAGGAGGTGGTGGAGGAGGAGGTGGTGGAGGAGGAGGAGGTGGAGGAGGAGGTGGAGGTTGAGGAGGTGGTGGAGGAGGAGGTGGTGGAGGAGGAGGTGGTGGATGAGGAGGTGGTGGAGGAGGAGGTGGTGGAGGAGGAGGTGGTGGTGGAGGAGGAGGTGGTGGAGGAGGTGGTGGAGGAGGTGCAGAAGAAGGAGGAGGAGGTGGTGAAGGAGGTGCAGAAGAAAAAGAGGAAGGAGAGGAAGTAGAAGAAGTTGCAGAAATATATTTATAAAAAAAACCAAGTGGCGACCCCCAAGAACAATCTATTTCTCATCGATTCAAGAACGCATACAATGATAGAAAGTATAACAAAACGTTAATCGGATCTTGATACTTTTTTTTTACAAAAAAAAAACATAAATAACAGATTTTTTTGCACGTACGGTGTTTCTTGACAGCTTGTTTGGGCGTTTTCCTTGGCAAGTGTTAGAAATAAAAAATTAAATGCTAATTACACCGTCCATAAATTCATGTACGCGTCTGCTTTCGATTTGCGCTAAAACTACCTGTTATATCGCAGTAATTTTTCGCACGCAGCCTTGGATTTTCTATGACGGAAAAATATTGCTATTCTTTATTCTACAGATACAGCAGATTTTTTATATCGGCTAATTCCTTTGATCTTTTAGGACTGTTGCAAATAAACTGATTCAAATTTTAGAATTTACTGTTAACATGTTATTTCTAGTTCAGTTCTGTTCAGAAGCGTATCTACATTATACTGTTATAAATCTTGTAATTGTGTGTGATGCCCATTATGTGTAATTGCAAAAATGACTTCAATTTGTTACAGTTAGTCTTCCTCTTCAGTCACCTTAAGACCCCAGGGTGTCCTAACTGCACCCCAAATTGAATGATGGTAGACGCATTTTGATGTGGAAATATATTTGTTGCCATTGTACATACACTTAACTATTTGCTCAACATTGTACATACACTTAACCATTAGTTCAACATTGCACATACACTTAACCATTAGCTTAACATTGCACATACACTTAACCATTAGCTCAACATTGGACATACACTTAACCATTTGCTCAACATTGTACATACACTTAACCATTAGCTCAACATTGCACATACACTTAACCATTAGCTCAACATTGTACATACACTTAACCATTAGCTTAACATTGCACATACACTTAACCATTAGCTCAACATTGCACATACACTTAACCATTAGCTTAACATTGTACATACACTTAACCATTAGCTCAACATTGTACATACACTTAACCATTAGCTCAACATTGTACATACACTTAACCATTAGCTCAACATTGCACATACACTTAACCATTAGCTCAACATTGTACATACACTTAACCATTAGCTCAACATTGTACATACACTTAACCATTAGCTTAACATTGTACATAAACTTAACCATTATCTCTTCTACTCTTTATTCTCGAGCTCTTCCTCATTATCTAATCTTTATATTATATATATCTCGACACTTCTCCTATTTCCCCTCATGTAGCACACACATCTCTCTCTCTCCTTTATTATTTCAACATCTTACTTTCCGCTCTCTGTCAACCTCTCCTTCGATTTGATCATCTAACATGTAAATATAGACAATTGTGCTTCACTGTTTGTTGTCGTTGTCCCTGTATTCCGAAGAAAGTCGCAGGCCGAAACGTCAGTATTTTGTTGTGTTCCTTCCTTGTAAAGCTGTCACCATACCTTGGAGTGTTTATCACACCCTACTACAGGTTCCTTGCTACCAGCTTTACCCGCAGCATTGCAATTATTTGCCTGTTACCTACATATTACGTTACGTTGTTCATAATCATGTTAATGTCAGGACAATTTGAGTAATGTTGTTAGCGTTATCAAATCGTTTGTCCGCGTATCCCGATCGACAGACCTACCGAAGACCATTCTCCAAGGAAATGTGAAAGGAGCGAGGAGAGGAGGGCAGAGAAAGAGATGGAAGATAGCATAAAAGAATGGACAGGTCTCGACTTTGCAGAGTTCCTAAGAATGACCGAGGATAGAAATTGATAAGATTTGCGAAGTCTGTCCGTGGTGCAGCTATCCCCAGGGATTACGAGGTCAGCATTACGCCAGTATTTCTTTCACCGGATAAATCAGTTGCCCATTTAAGACTTAGTGAAACCATCAGTCAGGATCGAATGTGACTCGTATCCTGTGATCCACTGTTCTATCGCCAGTTAACAGTTATGTGCTAACTCGCACAACCTTAACTTCCCCAACTGCAAATACCGTAGTTATGGTTATGGAAGGTCCCGGTATCACTACAAGCGAATGGAAATCCATAATTGCTCACCCGCCCGTGCCAGTGAAATCATCCGAAGTAACATCTCAACAAATATCCAAACATAGAAAGGCAGTTGTAGTCCCCATCGTAGCAAACACAGCACACGTCAAAAGACATAAGGCGTATGATAGCACCGACAGTGAACGCATCTGAATTGTCCTTTGTCATACGATATCATCATACATCCTAAGTAATCTGAATAAAGAAACATCATCCGAATGAAACACACAGCTCACGGTGTTACTGTAGTGAGCTTGATTAAACTAAAACCAAATCTGATGAGATTTTTAAAAAAATCGATATCGCTCTTTTTCTGCATTTTACTCGTCGACTGCTCATGATCATCGTCCGCCCTTAAAAAGTACTGAGTGGATGTAGAAGTGTTAAGCTCTAGCGTAGACCGTAGTGTTATATTTCTATGCATGAAGATATTTTCATCATCATCATCGAGTGCCTTCTCCGCAACGAAGGTTGGCTACCATGGATCGCCATTCTACTCTGTTTCTTGCTTTGATAGTTCAGGCTGTCATAGATTGACTTGTCCATCTTTTGATGTTACTCGTCCATGTTAGTCTTTGTCTGCCTCTGCCTCTTTTACCTTGCATTTTTCCTTCCAATATTACTTTTAGTAGGTAATACCTAAAGACTGGAGAGAAGGTTATATGATCAAACTACCAAAGAAAGGAAGTTTACAGGAGTGCACAAATTATAGGGGAATTATGCTACTATCAGTGCCAGGAAAAATATTAGGCAGAATCATTCTGGAGAGACTAAAAGAGGCTATAGAGAAACACTTGAGAGATGAACAAGCAGGTTTTAGGAAGAACAGATCATGTGCTGATCAAATAACTACCCTACGTATAATAGTTGAACAAAGTTTAGAACTAAAATCCCCACTATATATTGGATTCATAGATTACGAAAAGGCATTTGATAGTTTAGACAGAAGAATGCTTTGGAAGTTGCTGAGTCATTACGGAATCCCCATAAAGTTTATTAACCTGATAAAAACAATGTATGAAGGAACAAAATGTAGTGTGGTGCATGAAGGACGGCTTACAGAAGCATTTGAAATAAAAACAGGAGTAAGGCAAGGATGCCTCCTGTCTCCATTTCTCTTTCTACTGGCCATAGATTGGATTATGAAAATAACTCAAAACAACAGAAATGGGATCCAGTGGTCACTGACCAACAACTTGATGATTTAGACTTTGCTGATGACATAGCTCTCCTATCACACAGCCATCAACAGATGCAGGATAAAATGAGTATATTAGATGAGAGATCACAACAGCTAGGACTAAAGATTAATAGAGATAAGACCAACATTATGAGAATTAATGCAGTTGGCAATAACCATATAAAACTAGGAGAAATACCTCTACTAGACGTACAATCTTATATATATCTGGGCAGTAATATAGATAAAGAGGGAGGAACAGAAAATGATACCAAAATAAGGATATCAAAAGCAAGAGGAGCTTTCATTGCACTGGGAAACATATGGAAATCCAAAGAAATTAGGCTAAATACAAAATAAAAATTTTCAACTCAAATGTTAAGTCAGTCCTATTATATGGCTGTGAAACATGGAGAATGACAAATTGACAATCACGAAAGTACAGACTTTCATTAATGGATGCTTGCGCAGAATAAAGGGATGGAAATGGCAGGACAAAGTCACTAACGTGGAATTATGGAAATGTACCGGTCAAATACCAGTGGATAAAGAGATACAGCGAAGACGATGGCGATGGATAGGACACACACTACGGAAGCCAACTGAGAGTATTACACAACAGGCCCTTTTTTGGAATCCCCAGGGGAAAAGACAAAGAGGAAGACCAAGGAATTCTTGGAGAAGACAGATAGAAGCAGAGATGAAGATGATGGGGAAGACATGGAATGATCTTAAAAGAATGGCAAAAAACAGAACGACTTGGAAAGTGTTTGTTGAAGACCTATGCTCCACCGGGAGCTAAAAGGTAAAAGAAGAAGATTTTGTTGTGACTTTTCCTCAGGATTTTCTCTCCTGTACTGTTCAATTCCCTCTTCTAGTAGCTTCTGATATGTGTTCTTTACTTGTACAGTATAAAGATATAGTATAAAGTATAAAGATATTTTACCATTTCATAAAGACAGTTCAATTCATCATCATCGTCATCATTGAGTGCATCGAAGGCATCTCCGCATCGAAGGTTAGCTACCATGGAGCGCCATTCCACTCTGTCTCTTGCTTTGATGGTGCAGATTGTCATAGGTTGACTTATCCATCTTTTGATGTTACTCGTCCATGTTAGTCTTGGTCTGCCTCTGCCTCTTTTACCTTGTATTTTCCCTTCCAATATTACTTTTAGTAGGCTGTTGTGTCTTTTAACATGTCCCAAAAATTTCATTTGTCTTGTTCTAATTGTGTTTAGTAGTTCTCTTTCCATTTTTAGTTGTTTTAAAACTTCATCGTTTGTTTTCTTTTCTTTCCATTCAGTTCTACCTATTCTTCTATAAATCTACATTTCAAAGGCTTCAATTTTCTGTTCTGTTTTCTTGTCTAATGTCCATGTTTCTGCACCATACAGGAATATTGAGAAGATGTAACATTTTGCCATTCTTAGCTTTAGCCCTGGTGTTATTTGTTTTTATGTTAGTATATTTTTAAAATATACAGTGTGGTTTTGTTAGAGATAAAGGAAAAAGCAATGCCATTTATATCATAAGATCTTTAGTAGAAAGAGCCATAGAGGTGAAAACAGATCTATACCTATGTTTCATAGATTACACCAAGGCATTTGACAAAGTAAAGCACCAAGAAATAATCACAATTTTAGAAAGCATAAACGTAGACAGCAAAAATCTAAGAATAATAAAGAACATGTACTGGCAACAAACGGCGGCCATAAGAACTGGAAACCAATTGGGAATTTTTCAAGAAACAAAACAGGATGTTAGACAAGGTTGTGTGCTGTCACCAGATTTGTTTAATATTTATAGTGAGATTATTTTAAGGTCCATAAGGGACATGCCTGGAATAACAATTGGATGTCATAATATAAATAATCTAAGGTATGCTGATGATACAGTCGTAATCGTTAAGAGTGAAAATGAGTTACAAGAAATGTTGGACATTATAGTGAAAGAAAGCAAAAACAAAGGACTCAGCCTTAATAGCAAAAAGACAGAAGTAATGGTAACAACAAAGAAAAAGACATCACCTCAGTGCAAAATAAAGACAAGTGGAACAATATTAAAACAGGCAAATGAATTTAAATATTTCGGAACTTTGTTAACTTCAGACGGAAGATGTACAAAAGAGTTGAGATGCAGAATGGCTCAGGCAAAAGCAGCTTTCCAAAAAATGAGGAATATACTATGCAATCCATTTTTGACAATAGAAGCAAGAAAAACAGTTCTTAAATGTTATGTAGAGCCAGTCTTAACATATGGATGTGAATCATGGACAATAGGACAACAGACAAGAAAATCACTGGAGTCTGTAGAAATGTGGTTTTACAGAAGAATGTTGAGAGTACAATGGACAGCTAAGAAGAGTAATGAAGATGTTTTGACAAAGGTCAAAGCAAAAAGAGAGCTAATTTCTAATATTAAGAAGAAGCAATCATCAATTTTTGGCCATGTAATGAGAAGAGAACAACTGGAATATATTGTAACAACTGGAAAAATTGAGGGACGAAGAGATAGAGGGAAGCAAAGAGAAAAGATACCAGACAGCTTAAGTGAATGTCTTGGCAGAAGGTCAACAACAGAAAGGATAAATAGCTGCCGAGATCGAAAGTTGTGGAGAGACATGATCATCTACGCCAAGGCCCGGTACTTGATGATGATGATATTTTTTCATGATATTAAAATTTATCAATGAAAAAAAAAAAAAACATCCGCCCCGAACTAAGGGTTTTAATTGTGTTTATTTTAAGAGCGGTCGCGTCGATTAAACTCATTTTTTTAATGCGAAGTAGATCAATAAATATTTTTTTTTGTTCCCTGTGGTTTTTTGCTCATTTTAATAATATATGTGCCAAGGGGCATAATTCATGCAATGGAAAAGATCATCAACATAAACTGAAATAAAATTATATATATATTCATAATTGTTTAAAATCAATATTCTAGGTATTTTTGTTTTCATAGATACAATATGTATATGATTCTTTGAGCGGATCTTCTCCTGAATTAGTACGTTACTATGGGATTATAAGAGTGTTATCAAAAGGCAATATGATCAATTCAACAATGAAATGGAAGAGGGAAATAGGACAAGCTAAACACATGGGATACACGGAGAAAGGGTGTTTAAGAATGGTTAATGGCAAAGTTAAAAATGTGTAGTAAGATTGTGTTTAGTTACAAGAAACTACGGTTAGTATTTGTGGTTACAAGAAGCTACAGAGTTAGTATTTGTGGTTACAAGAAGCTACAGAGTTAGTATTTGTGGTTACAAGAAACTACAGAGTTAGTATTTGTGGTTACAAGAAACTACAGAGTTAGTGTTTGTGGTTACAAGAAACTACAGAGTTAGTATTTGTGGTTACAAGAAACTACAGAGTTAGTATTTGTGGTTACAAGAAACTACAGAGTTAGTATTTGTGGTTACAAGAAACTACAGAGTTAGTATTTGTGGTTACAAGAAACTACAGAGTTAGTATTTGTGGTTACAAGAAACTACAGAGTTAGTATTTGTGGTTACAAGAAACTACAGAGTTAGTATTTGTGGTTACAAGAAACTACAGAGTTAGTATTTGTGGTTACAAGAAACTACAGAGTTAGTGTTTGTGGTTACAAGAAACTACAGAGTTAGTATTTGTCTTAGGTTATGGTTGGGAGCCGCGATAATTCAGTGGTTAGCGAACTGGACTACAAAGGACAAGAGGTAGGGTTCGATCCCAACCAATAGCTTCCGGTTCACCTAGCCTTTAATGGGTACCGGATTTTTTTCTAGTAAAAGTAAATCGGTACGGGCGTAATACCGACCACATTACCCAAAAATCATGTGCCGAAGGTCTGTAAAATTTATTGTCACTAACACCATATTCCATATACGCCACTTGGCGTGACTGGGGCACTTTACTCTTTACTTTTAGATTTTGGTTAAAAACCTACTTTTTTCCCCTCATAAATTTGATAGCTTTAATCGATTTCGTCTCTTTTAAGACGTCTTTGTAGAGTAGGAAAGGTCTTCCTTATTAAAATTTGGTGGTGAAAGAGAAAAAATGAAAGTGACGAGATCTGTATTAAAAATGCGAAATGATTGAGGAAAGATCCAGAAAGGAGTAAAATGTCAGATGGCTGGAAAAACATTGATCGTTGACGTCATAACACATAGCACATGATGACTGTGGCTCGATTCTTTTTCTTTTCTTTACACGATACTTTCCTGTAATTTCGATAATTTGTTAAACGAGTTTAACGTTAATTTTTACAGTATTTTATTTTTTGAAATAAATGTATTACTGTATAATCCTATTCATCCTGCAGATTGCCACTATACTCATGAAAAGATCGGGAAATGAGCGTAATTAGCGTTCTGTTGTAGTTTACAATGAGCATCTATATTTTCACCTTTCACTTCAACACATGTATTGTCAAATCTGTTTTACATCGTTAACGCCTACGAGAATTAAAGTTTCAAAGATTGACAAGTCTGACATTATTTAATGTGAAAATTACATTTTAACCACACATAATATTTAAATCTGAGATAATAGCTTCTGCTAATCAATTATATCTTATCACAGAGAAAAGCGCACATAAAATAAAGGACTCAGCCTTAATGGCAAAAAGACAGAGGTAATGGTAACAACAAAGAAAAAGACATCACCTCAGTGCAAAATAAAGACAATGGAACAATATTAAAACAGGTAAATGAATTTAAATATTTCGGAACTTTGTTAACCTCAGACGGAAGATGTACAAAAGAGGTGAGATGCAGAATGACTCAGACAAAAGCAGCTTTCCAAAAAATGAGGAAGATACTATGCAATCCATTTTTAACAATAGAAATAAGAAAAATAGTTCTTAAATGTTATGTAGAGCCAGTCTTAACATAAAATATATTCAATATTAAGTACTATACTGGGCCGTGAGTAACAGTGCAGAGAACATATAAAATAAACACAGAACGAAATAAAGCAACTAAACTAATAGAAAGACAACTGCCTATTTTGCCTATCGTGTTGATCTATATATGTTTTTTCTGTTTTGTACACGATAACGGCGTTTGGCGAAACGTTGCAGTTTATCTTGTCCTCTTTTAGTTTAGTTGCTCTTAGTTTTTACCGCTGATATTTATGTCACACTATATATTTATCATGGAGCCGCGATAGCGTAGTGGTTAGTGAACTGGACTACAAAGGACAAGAGGTAGGGTTCTATCCCAATTTACGGCTCCGGTTCACCCAGCCTTTAATGAGTACCGGATTTTTTTTTCTGGGAAAGTAAAGCGGCACGAGCGTAATACTGACCTCATTAACCCAAAAATCATGTGCCGAAGGTCTGTAAAATTTATGGTCACCAACACCATATTACCTATACGCCACTTGGTGTGACGGGGGTACTTTACTTTACTTTATATATATCATCATCATCATCATCATCATCATCATCATCATCATCATCATCATCATCATCATCGAGTGCCATCTCCGCAACGAAGGTTGGCTACCATGGAGCGCCATTCTGCCCTGTCTCTTGCTTTGATGGTACAGGTTGTCATATGCTGGTTTGTCCATCCTTTGATGTTACTCGTCCATGTTAGTCTTGGTCTGCCTCTGCCTCTTTTACCTTGTATTTTCCCCTCCAGGATTACTTTTAGTAGGCTGTTGTGTCTTTTAACATGGCCCAAAAATCGCATTTGTCTTGTTTGAATTGTGCTTAGTAGTTCTCTTTTCATTTTTAGTTGTTTTAAGATTTCATTTGTTTTCGTTCCCTTCCATCCAATTCTACCTATTCTTCTATATATACACATTTCAAAGGTTTCATTTCTCTGTTCTGTTTTCTTGTCTAATGTCCATGTTTATGCACCATATAGGAATGTTAAGAAGACATAACATTTTGCTATTCTTAGTTTTAGACCTGGTGTTATTTGTATGTTCTTCGTGACATTAAAATTACCTTTTGCCACTCCTATTCTTTGATTATTTCAGTTGTACACTTTCCATCACTGGTTAAAGTATGTCCAATGTAGTTATAGCTCTGAACTGTCTCCAGGTCTATTCCTTCTATTTTGATATCCACTTGTGGATTTTGAGTATTTTCTTTGTTTATGATCGTAGTTTTAGTCTTTCTGATATTCATATCTAGTCCATATTTTTTTGCTTGTCATGTTTATTTCATTAAGTTATTGTTGTAGATCTTTAGAATTTTTTGCTAGTAGTACAGTATTGTCAGCATATCTTAGGTTATTGATTAACTTTCCATTAATTTGTAGGCCTGGCATCTCTGTGATGTTTTTAAAGATTTGCTCAGTGTATAGATTGAACAAGTTTGGTGATAGGAAACATTCCTGCGTTACTCCTCTTTTAATATCAATGGGTGTAGAGTTCTCTTTGTTATATTTTATTATTGCTGTTTGCTCCCAGTATACATTACATATTAGTGTAATGTTTCTTGGTGGTAATAGGTATTGCTTTATGTTCACTTCCTCTTATTTCGTGTGGGGAGAGATACAAATCTCAAGTTCTAACCGTTCTTGTAGCCTCAACCTTTATCAATTTATCTTGCTGTTGCGTTTCTTTGATGATATCAGTCATTCTTACTATGATCCGCCATCAAATTCTTCTTCCATAACTTCTTTCGGTATATGTTTTGTATGGTCTATAATCTTTTCTTTTAAATGATTTTATGGTCAGTTTTATTTAGAACCACTTCAAGAAAATATGTAGGGTTCGATCCCAACCGACGGCTTCCCGGTTCACCCAGCCTTTAATGGGTACCGGATTTTTTTTCTGGGAAAGTAAAGCGGCACGTGCGTAATACCGACCACATTACCCCAAAAATCATGTGCCGAAGGTCTGTAAAATTTATGGTCACTAACACCATATTCCCTATACGCCACTTGGCGTGACGGGCGCTCTTTACTTTTTACTTCAAGAAAATGTTAATGTTTAGAAGAAAAGAAATGCAAATAGATTCGATATTTTTGTTAAAACTCGGCGTTTATCATTTCATTAAGGTTAGAACTTAAATAATATTTTCAATCCACCATCAGCAGCTGTGCACTCTGTGTTCGGTCAAGGGCAAGTTTTAAATGTTAAAGTAATCCACAGTTCTTTAAATTCGATTCTTTGCAACTAGTAAATAAGATAACAGTTTTAAAATGGCGAGTGAGGGGAGAAGAGCAAACAAAAACCGATTTTATATTTGTGTATATCTTGTAGAGGGAATAAACTCTGTGTTTAGGGGATGTTTGTCTTTCTGTTGCAAAAACCTGCAGCTGAAAATGCGGTCATGTATTGATGTTTGTTTACGTCATTACTCCGCTTTTTTTCACAAATTTATGTTTGAGTTGAGAGGTCGGCTGTGTATGAAGCGGTAGCAGTTAGTGATACTAATTTGGCCAAGTATCTACTTCAACAAGAAAGGTCTCAGTCTGAATAGTAAGAAAACAGAAGTAATTGTTATATCGAAGAAACAATCACCACCATCATGCAGTATAACAATAAACGAGACAAATCTGAAGCAAGTGCAACGTTTCAAATACTTGGGCACAATAATAACATCAGATGGAGATGCGCCACAGAAATAAAAGGCAGAAAAGCTCAGGCCAAAAGCATTTCAGAAAATGAAAAAATATATTATGCAACAAATCTATGTCAATAAAAATGAGAAAGAGAGTTCATTGGTGCTATATAGAACCAATTCTGACATATGGAAGCGAATCATGGACAATAGACAAACAAATGAAAAGACGATTAAAGGCCACAGAGATGGGATTTCTCAGAAGAATGTTGAAAGTTCCCTGGACAGCTAAAAAGACCAATGAGAAAGTTCTCAAAGAGGCCAACATAAAAAAGGGAGCTCTTAAAAAACATCAGAAAGAAGCAATCAACAATTTTCGGGCACATCATGAGAAGAGGAAAGTTGGAATACTTGGTTACAACTGGCAAAATAAAAGGAAAGAAAGATCGCGGACGACAAAGAGAGAAAATACTGGATAGCTTGGTGTCATGGCATGGAAAACAGTCAACAACAGAACTGATACGATGTACTGTAGATAGAAGATTGTGGAGGGACATGATCACCTACGCCAACCGGTATGGCACATGATGATGATGATGTTTCACAATAGAAGAGCTTGTTTTGGAATTCTCATAAATATAGAAGAAGTTGGACTCAATCTCAATCGACGGTTCCTAGGTCCATTTTGCCTTACATCCGTACTGTAATATTCTGAGAAAGTAGATGGCCTGAAGTGATACCGACTACATCACCCATAAAAATGTGCCGTTTGTTATTGCAAAATATTGGCATTAAGACCATATTCCCCATCCGCCTTAACGCCTTGAAGGAGTGATATACTGTCCTAAATAAACTTAATTCTTTCTCCACATCATTGATAATTCCTCCACAGTTGATTGACAATGGTACTTTAGTTGCATTGATAATTTGTTTCTTTCCATGTAAATAAAATATATATGTTTCTTCTATTATCCATTCAACGTGATTTGAAGAAGCCGTAATTTAATATTTTTAATCTTTTGTAGCTACAACGTGGAAATTGAATCCTCCGAAGCTCTCACATTTATCAATTTTTGATCTCTATTTTGTTAGGAGCATTAACTATAAAAAATATTATTCATACATAAATATTGACTTTAACTAAACATCTCTGGCATTCTGTTTATGATGTCACAAGTTTAAACCACTTCTATAAAGTAATAATTTTAAGAATGAAGGTGAATGTACGAGACTCGTAACATCTTCATCCATAAACGGTGCAAACATTTCCGAAATAGAACTAAAATGCCACATTGAGATGAAAACAAACAACTGTGATCGGAGTTCCAAAGTTAGAACAACTGACACAATCTTTCTTTCTTTCTTTCTTTCTTTCTTTCTTTCTTTCTTTCTTTCTTTCTTTCTTCTTTTTCTTTCTTTCTTTCTTTCTTTCCTTCTTTCTTTCTTTCCTTCTTTCTTTCTTCCCCTCTTACCCTCATACTTTCCATTATTGTTTTTTCTGTGTCTCTTTCACTTTCTCCTTACTTTCTTTTTCTGTTTTTTCTCTTCATCTTCATTCGCTAAATGCATTGCCATTGTGTGACTTAATTGACTTTATGTGATAAATTGCAGCCCAGTGTAGTTGCTGTCAGCATTCACTTGTTTGCGTTTATTTCTCTGACCTTATATTTTGTTTATAAAGTTTCTACCTTCAGGCTTGATACATCCTGAAACACATCTTGGTTCTCTCCGGTTGCTTGATCAGATATCTTCTTCATCACGTTCTCCAGTGTGAAGCATGCCTGCCACACACAGCTCTACTCGATTCTGCCCTCACTAGATTTGGTTATTTTGTTATGGAAGGTCCCGGGTATCGCTACAAACAAATTAAAATCCATAATTGCTCAACCGCCCGTGCTAGCGTAATCATCCAAATTAATATCTCATCTCCCAAACAAAGAATGGTAACTGTAGTCCTCATCGTAGCAGTTTCAGCACACGCCAAAAGACATAAGGCGAAACCGCGCAGAA
Organism: Megaustenia siamemsis; assembly: GCA_032433765.1. NCBI lineage: Eukaryota > Metazoa > Mollusca > Gastropoda > Stylommatophora > Ariophantidae > Megaustenia > Megaustenia siamemsis. The sequence continues at coordinate 28,193,885 of JAVIAB010000126.1, forward strand.
AATGAACACAGCGAACTATTCCCTGTCATACGATATCATCATTCATCGTAAACAATTGCCCTCACTGTAACCAGGGACGCGGAGACACGCGGGGAAAGAGAAATGAAGAGAAGGTGAAATTATGGTGGGGGATCTGTCGAGAGTTATAAATATATGGTTGTGGTTAGTCGAAGGCCCTGGTATCACTGCAAACACATTAAAATCCAATATTGCTCATTTGCCCGTTCCAGTGGAACCATCCGAATTAATACTCATCTCATTGAAGTACCCAAAAAATGAAGGGCATCTACAGTCCGCATTATAGTAACTACGTCACATGCCGAACAACACATGGACAGCGGAACAGAAAGTGAACGCAGATGAACTATCCTTTCGTCATACGATATCATCATTCATCGCAAGCAATTTGAAATCAAAACACGATCCGGATGAAAAGCACAGCTCACGGCATTCACAGGGCACTAAACTCAGAAGCTCCCACAGCAAGCCGGACTTGAAATATGAGGAAGCTGCAATAAGGTACACTTTTCAGACTGAGCATGAATTGTTCCTGTCGCTTATCCGCCATGTTAACCGGAAGTGCAGTTATATATACATATGAATGAGTTAAATAAAAATAAAACTATCTGCAATCCATTAGTATTTTCTCAGAGCTCTTGTTTCCACAACTGAAGAAAGCATACTTCTTTTTTATCATTTAAAATCATTTCCCATTTGATCTCTGAACTGTTGTTTGCACGATTATCTATCTCTCTCTCTCTCTCTCTCTCTCTCTCTCTCTCTCTCTCTCTCTCGATTTCCTACTTTCTTTACTTTATTGTACTTTCTATTTTTTGTGTGCAATCCCCTACTTATTCACTACATTTGTCTGTCCTGTTTATCTATCTATCTATCTATCTATCTATCTATCTATCTATCTATCTATCTATCTATCTATCTATCTATCTATCTATCTATCTATCTATCTATCTATCTATCTATCTATCTATCTATCTATCTATCTATCTATCTATCTATCTATCTATCTATCTATCTATCTATCTATCTATCTATCTATCTATCTATCTATCTATCTATCTATCTATCTATCTATCTATCTATCTATCTATCTACCTACCTACCTACCTACCTACCTACCTACCTATCTATCTATCTATCTATCTATCTATCTATCTATCTATCTATCTATCTATCTATCTATCTATCTATCTATCTATCTATCTATCTATCTATCTATCTGTATGTCTGCCTGTCTGTCTGCCTGCCTGCCTGCCTGCCTCCTGTCTGTCTGTATGTCTGCCTGCCTGCCTATCTGTCTGTCTGTCTATCTGCCTGTCTGTCTGTCTGCCTGCCTGTCGGTCTATTTGTATGTCTGTCTGTCTGCCTGTCTGTCTGCCTGTCAGTCTATCTGCATGTCAGTCTACCTGCCTGCTTACCTGCCTGCCTACCTGTCTGCCTGCTTACCTGCCTGCCTACCTGTCTGCCTGCTTGCCTGCCTGCCAACCTGTCTGCCTGTCTGTCTATCTGTATGTCAGTCTTCCTGACTGCTTACCTGCCTGCCTACCTGTCTGCCTGCTTGCCTGCCTGCCTCCTGTACGTTATTCTCCTTTCCTCAAAAACCTTCACAAGCACGCTTTCTCTTCCCTCCCGCAAAGCTTTTTTTTTTCTTTTTATCTCTTTCTACCTTTCTAACACCCCCATTCCCCCCAAACCCCCTTTTTTATTATTTAAACCTTATTTAATAAATCCAGACGAGCTAATTACTGAACAAATAACTCTACCATTTTTTTTTTAATTTTAATGACTTGCTTATTGATTGTCAGGTGTGACAGAATTAAAAAAATACTTGTCACATTCGTTTACCACTCACTAGAAACGTTTAGAAGACAGATTGGAGGGTACGTTCCAGAGTCGTACCACTAACTCATCTGAGGATAGGGTAATAGCTTATCTGTTCCACTCACTGCTGCTTTCCCCGGCCCGCTACCACCCACAGATAGGAAAGCGACGCCACGTGGACGTTTGGGATATTTAAAAGATTAAGGAAATGTCCAGAACATGTCAATGAATTATTTTTGGGAAAAAAAAATCAATTTTACAGGGGAAAATATTCGCGTTAGATGCCAATTAGAAAAGTAACGATAAATTATGATGCATAAACTATGTACAATTATATATATATAATTTATCATCATCATTGAGTGCCGTCTTCGCATCGAATGTTGGCTACCATGGAGCGCCATTCAGCTCTGTCTCTTGCTTTGACTGTGCAGGTTGTCATAGTCTGACTTGTCCATTTTTTTTATTTTACGCGTCCTAGTTAGTCTTGGTCTGCCTCTGCATCTTTTGCCTTGTATTTTCTCTTCCAAGATTACTTTTAGCAGAATGCTGTGTCTTTTAACATGCTCCAAAAATCGCATTTGTCTTGTTTGAATTGTGTTTAGTAGTTTTCTTTTCATTTTTAGTTGTTTTAAGACTTCATCGTTTGCTTTCTTTTCTTTCCGTCCAATTCTTCCTATTATTCTATATATCCACATTTCAAAGGCTTAAATTTTATGTTCTGTTTTTTTTTTTTGTCAAATGTTCATGTTTCTGCACCATACAGGAATGTTGAGAAGATATAATATTTTGCTATTCTTAGTTTTAACTCTTATGTTATTTGTTTTGATGTTTGTATACGTTTCATGGCATTAAAATTACTGTCTGTCATTCCTATTCTTTTGTTTATTTCATTTTTACATTATCCATCACTGGTTATGGTATGTCTAAGGTAGTTGTGGCTCTGAACAAGTCTCCAGGTCTATTCCTTCAATTTGATATCCACTTGTAAGTTGTCTCTCTCTCTCTCTCTCTCTCTCTCTCTCTGCATTCAAGACTCAATCAGAGTAGGATTCCATACTCTCTCATGAAGTCAGCTGTCTGTTTAAGGGAATCGATTGCCCCATATAGTTTTCTTCCAGGGAGGTGGGCGTGGACCACATTGCTCTTCTCAGGTCTGTGTACTGGGGGCAATCCTGTAGAACATGTTTTGTAGTCATATTGTACAGTGTACAGTGGCATAGGCTGATTGTACCTATTTTGAATTGGTGAACATGTGATTTCTCATTCTATTGTGGCCAGTGCGTAGGCGAAGTATGATGCCTTTATCCCTCCTTGATAGTTTGTGGTAACCGTCCCTCTCGTTATGCTTTGGGTGTTCTCGTTTCCATTTTTCATGGAACTGACCTTTGAGGATGGATTTGGTTTCATCATAACTGAGCGGATGGTTCTCTTATGGTAATCTTCCTCCCTCTCTAACTAATTTGTCTGCTTGTTCGTTCCCGTGTATATTACAGAGTGATGGTATTCACTAAATGAATACTCTGGAAGTTATTGCATAGTTGTCCAGGTTATTTTCAAGTCATCTAGTTCATTGTTCTTGGGGCATTTTAGAGCTGATAGTACTAACAGTGCATCAGTCAGAATCACCAATTTATTGTGCATATTATTTTTGTGCTGAGTAGCCAGTGTTGCAGTATCGGTGATGGCCTCAGTTTCTGCTTTAAAGTTGTTTGAGAATTTTCAGTAGCTATTGACTTGGTGATCTCGTCCTGATTGTTCAGCGTCAAGAACATACCTCCCCCTCCATTTCTGGTGGCATTTGTAGCAGAGCCATCTGTGTAAATGTGGGACCAAGAGTACTGTGTTTAGGTATCGTGTATGTGTTTTTCTTCCACGTGTTTTCTTTCTGTGTCTGATATGTTATAATCTTGGCATTTCTCATATCATGAGGTATTTCTCCGTTTCTCCAGCATTTAATTAGCAGTTTGTATAGGTGTGGAAGTAGTACGTTTAGGTTGTCCTTTAGTACATCTGTGGGAATGTTGTCATTTCCTGCAGCTTTTCCTCTTGAGAGGGCATTTATAGCGTCAGCAAGTTCGTTCATAGTAGGCTCAACGTCCAGTTCAAACATTGTAAAAATAACATAAAGATTATAAATAAGGAAATAATTCATGAAATATAGACACAGCTTGAGAGATCTAGGGAACGTGACGACATGAAATATTAAAAAAAAAATAGAATGAAAGGATGGGAGCGAGGTTAAAGTCTGTTAGTTTGTTACAAGTGACTGGAAATAAAGAGGCAAATATGAAGTAACTGAAACGTTCAAAAGACTGGTTGTCGCACGATAGTTACCACTACTTTACAGTTTGTTATGAAATGGTATGGAAGTTAACATTGCAGGACAATTTATTATGAAATGGTATGGAAGTTAACATTGCAGGACAATTTATTATGAAAGGATGTGAAAGTTAACACCACAGTGTAGTTTGTTTGTTCTTCTTCTCCTTTCCTTCCTCATTTATCTTTCAGCGTCGGGGGGTGGTGGGGGGGGGGAGATATAATTTGCAGTCTTTGCTCTTCTGTTCGCCTCTGCTGCTATGTTTCCTAGTGCTTTTACATACCATCGATCCATCTTTTTTCGTGGTCGACCCTTGGGTCTGATGTTCTCGCAACGTTTATTGAGGGCTCGTTATTTTATGTTTTAATCACTCTGCCTTATCAGGTGGTCAAACCATTTTATCTGTTGTTTCTTTATATTTTATGTCGGGGATTATTCCGAGCTTTTTTTTTTCTCAGTTCTTCATTTCTGATCGTGTCTCTCAGGCTGTTTCCTGTCATTCGTCTGACACATTTCATCTCAGTAGAGGTTATTTTTCTTATTGTTCTTGCATCTAGGGTCCATGACTGGCATTGGTAGCACAACGTTGGGATGGATACTGTATTGTACAGAGCCCGTTATTTAACTCTATAGAGTTATTTCCTTGTTGGACAATACTGATGATAGTTTGTTGTGAAAGAACATTCAAGTGAACACCGCATGTTAGGGAGCCGCGATAGCTCAGTGGTTAGTGAATTGAACTACAAAGGACAAGAGGCAGGGTTCGATCCCAACCGACAGATCCGGTTCACCCAACCTTTAATGGGTACCGGGTTTTTTTTTCTGGGAAAGTAAAGTGGCACAAGCGTAATACCGACCACATTACCTTAAAAATCATGCGCCGAAGGTCTGTAAAATTTATGGTCACTAGCACCATATTCCCTATACGCCACTTGGCGTGACGGGGGCACTTTACTTTTTTTTTTTAACCGTATGATAGATTGTTTTTGGAAATTGAAGGAAGATTAACATCAAAAGACAAACTGACTGTGAAAAGTTCCATGTTCAACACAGTGCAGTAAGTCTGTTGATACTCTGACACTGAACGTTTAGAGATTCCGGTTGCAGACGTAGTGCCAGTGACGTGCGGTGAATGTTATAGTTATGGTTATGGAAGGCCCCGGTATTACTGCAAACGAATTAAAATCCATAATTACTCAACCGCCCGTGCCAGTGGGTCATCTGAATTACTATTTCATCTCCCTAAATAAAGAAATGTAGCCGTAGTCCCCATCAAAGCAGTATCAGCACACGCCAAAAGACATACGGCGAACCGCACAGAAAATGAACACAGCAATCTTTTCTCCATCATACGATATCACTCATTCATAGTAAAAAATCGGAATATCGAAACACGGTCAAAACGGATGAAACGCACAGCTCACAGTGTGCACAGAGCACTTAACTCAGTAGCTCCTGCAACAATTCATATAAATTCAACGAGGTGGCTGCACTCTCTCATAGACGCAGCCTGTTTTTTTTATATAGAAGAACATTCGCAACGGTGAATGTTTTGTATGGGTAAACCACATCTAACTGTATCTAAGGCCCGCGGGCTGAGAAGGTTTTCCCATAAACACCCAAAGCTTCAGAATCCTCTCAGACATAGCCATTTATAGATCTATAAAAGTCTACAGGTTGACAGGAAATTCCCAGAAAATCTCCAACTCATCATCATCATCATCATGTACCATACCGGTTGGCGTAATCGATTATGTCCTTCTACAATCTTCTATGGGGAGCCGCGATAGCTCAGTGGTTAGTGAACTGGACTACAAAGGACAAGGGGTAGGGTTTGATCCCAACCGACGGCTTCCGGGTTCACCCAGCCTTTAATGGGTACCGGATTTTTTCTGGAAAGTGAAGCGGCACGGGCGTAATACCGACCACATTACCTCAAAAATCATGTGCCGAAGGTCTGTAAAATTTATGGTCACTAACACCATATTCCCTATATGCCACTTGGCGTGACGGGGGTACTTTACTTTACTTTTTTTTTACAATCTTCTATCTACAGTGCATCGTACCAGTTCTGTTGTTGACTGTTTTCCATGCCATGACACTAAGCTATCCAGTAATTTTCTCTCTCTTCGTCCGCTATATCTCTTTCCGTGTATTTTGCCAGTTGTAACCAATCAATAAAAGCCATTGCCAGACTACAACCATCTTTAGTTTGACTAAGGTCTGCAGGATGAAAGGAAGATCCCCGAAGTGTGTCCCATCTTGAGCTATGACGACTAACGTCATTTTACCAACAACCACCCCTGCTGAAAACGCCACAAGCGTTGGGTAATTCGTTTCAGCCCACGATCCTCATTATATGGCTATGGCCAGACACATGACATATTTTAAGAACCTGTGGGAAAGTACAAGATTTGTGTGTTCACCCGATGACTAAAGGTGTTCTCACCTCTTCAACATCATGCTTTTAAAAGACTTTAAGTTTGCATAGGTGTCCTGTGTTGCCGTTAAATTTGCACCTTTTGGCCCAATACATCCGTCTTTAACACGACTTTTTGAAAGCACTGAGTTGCTTTCCCTTTCGATTCCTATTCTTTTATCCAGACTGGACTACATTCATGTCTTCACACAAAAAAAAGCTGACATAGATCTTGAACTAAAACTAAAAAATGTCTTCTTATTCTGAAATAATCAGCTGTGATAAAAGTTAAATAATTTATATTGAAGTGATCCAGCTCTTAGAATAAGGAAGAAAAAAAAAACTGAGAATCTAGGCTACCTCAATTTTGCCATATTAAGTAAATATCGGTCATAGTACGTGACATGGCTTTATCTCAGAGCTCTTTTCTGCCCGAACATTACCTTCAGTGCATTTGGAGGCGCACTCTTCAGAATTCTGTGACCGGAATACAGTATCATGGCTTAGTTGCTAAGTCCGTATTCACAATGTGAGACAGTATCTTATTCAAAATTATTGGATTTTGTGAAATTTTAAGATGAAGAAATTTACTTGGAATTTATAAATTCACTAGGAATTTATCTATAAACTTTGTTTCTTCTTTATGAAATGTTTTACATTTAAACTTAACAGAATAGAAATTATTTTCTATATTTTCTCGACAGAAAGTTAATGTTTCGATCACACATTTATATTTATTTGTTGCGTTGAGGAAGAAGTGGCACGATTGCTTTCTTAGATATTACAGTTACTTTTGTTGTTGTGTGTTCGTTTATGGTTTTTATTATTTTAATATTTGTAAAAGTGGCAAATGTATCACAAGTCTCGTAATTAAGATGCGAGGTCTAGAGATTTCAGTGACAATTTGAAAAATGAAGGCAAAAGAAGACGGTGAAGAAATAGAGGATAATCTTGGACAAGAAAATAAATTAAATGGAAAGCAAAATCTATGTCTCTTTCGATGTTCTGTCATGGGAGTCGGAGACATCAATGCTGGTTTAAATAATGAACTTTGCTGAGATCAGACATCAATGCTGGTTTAAATAATGAACTTTGCTGAGATCAGACGTCGACGCTGGTTACAACTATAAACTCTACTGGAATCAGACATCGACGCTGGTTACAACAATAAACTTTACTGGAGTCAGACATCGACGCTGGTTACAACAATAAACTTTACTGGAGTCAGACATCGACGTTGGTTACAACAATAAACTTTACTGGAGTCAGATATCGACGCTGGTTACAACAATAAACTTTACTGGAGTCAGACATCGACGCTGGTTACAACAATAAACTTTACTGGAGTCAGACATCGGCGCTGGTTACAATAATAAACTTTACTGGAGTCAGACATCGGCGCTGGTTACAACAATAAACTTTACTGGAGTCAGACATCGGCGCTGGTTACAACAATACACTTTACTGGAGTCAGACATCGACGCTGGTTACAACAATAAACTTTACTGGAGTCAGACATCGACGCTGGTTACAACAATAAACTTTACTGGAGTCAGATATCGACGCTGGTTACAATAATAAACTTTACTGGAGTCAGACATCGGCGCTGGTTACAACAATAAACTTTACTGGAGTCAGATATCGACGCTGGTTACAATAATAAACTTTACTGGAGTCAGACATCGGCGCTGGTTACAATAATAAACTCGGATGCCGTCAACAGCTCCTCCAGAGAACCAAATATCAGAACCTTCCATGAAGCCTCACAGCTGCCTCGCACATAATTGTTTTGGTTTCAAGTCGGGATATTGTGTTTACACATCCTCGTAGATTAACCATGTAGACAACAATCATTTGCTGAAAGTACAAAATTCTAGAACATATTGTCGGAGTTTGTTGTCTCGATATAACTGATTGGATCTTTCCTTAGAATATTATAGACGGCTCAATGTTATGATACAGAGGTATGATGTATTATAAAAGCGCTTGTTGTGACTTGAAAATGCATAATCAGAAATGATATTATAATAGAAAGAGTAGGCATTGGGCCAATTCTAAGCAATATCCGGAAACACTAATAAACTGGTCTGCTCATCTAGAGAGAATGTCGTGCGATTCCTGCCGTACAAAGTGTGTATTAAAGGAGGAGAAAGGAGAATAGCGAGAAGCAGACCAAGAGTAGGTTGGACAGACAACATCGAAGAAGTGCTACAATATTAATTGGCAATGATTGAAATCGCCAAAAGTGAGAAAGAGAGAGAGAGAGAGAAAGAGAACCAGAACTTTGTATCTTACGCAACACCCGAACGAGTGCAAGAGGAAGTGAAGAAAGAGAGAATGAATATATGATTATAAGCTGAAGAATAAACTTACAATCTTCCCCGATGTGTTACCGATGAAGGATTTCATTTCTTTGACAGACTCGAGTTCTCTATTGTTTGATGCTCTAGAACTTAGCACGTTGACCAGCTCTCTCGCTGCGAGGAATGTTAGTTGTGCTCGTGAAACATTGAAGGACCTCTATACTATCCAGTTTGCCTATTTGTGTTAGAACTCACATAAGAAATATACCAATGGGTTATGTTCATTTATAGGGCTTTATAGAATATGTCAAATAATGAAGTGATTTTTTAACAGATGCTTACTCCATGAATTATTTGGAAGAGTCACAGCACGACAACGCTTATTATAAGGTCCAAACTTTTCTTCTTTTCTCTTTCTCACTGGTACCGAAAAAGTGTGGTTATATCGTTTGTCGTTCTTGTGCTGCTTGAGTTGTTTGAATTAGTGATTTTCCTTTGTTGTTACATGTCTCTGTCACTGCATCTATCCATCGTCTTCTGGGTCTTCCTCTTGGTCGTTTCCCATGCATTCTAGAGAAGAACGCCCTTGATGGTGATTGGTGAGGATTCATTCTGACCAGGTGGCCAAACCATATAAGTTGTTGTTGTTCTATATATTCTTGGCAGGGTTTTGTTCCTACCATTTTTCTTATGGTTTCATTTGGTATTCTATCTCTTTTTAAGTTGTTTGTCACTTTTCTCCAGCAAGACCCAATACGGCAGTGCAATCAGCCATGCATGTCGTAAGAGGAAATGTCACTGTCGGATTGTGATTCTATTTTCCCAAACATACTGGATAGAACGAAGAAATCGGTTTGTTGAAGATTACTTTAAACTTCGAATTAGCCGAACAATAAATGAATAGTTTATCTGTTAACAGAAATTATTTCGCACCATTTTTGGAAACAAACAACATTATTTCTGAAGTAAAACTTAGAACAGCCCACCTTTAGAGAGTATCCACATCAAATAAATCATTTCCTGCAGCGTGTCAGCCACTCTACTATGTATCCCATCTCTGATGCCTGCCCTAACAGATTCCATGAAATTCGAGGTCGCCCCGAAATGTTCAGGTCAGCACCTGTGTTCATTTTATTTGATGAACGAGAAGTTTTTATTTTTATTTTTTTTCTTCTAATAGAAGTCAGGAAAAAATAATTTCGGTCTTACTTAGATACTATCCTGCCATATGCAAGTGAGTAATGGACATAAAATGAACAAACTAGAAGATTATTTGAGGCAAAAAGAATGCGGCTCTATAGGGGTATGTTCAGAACACCATAGGAAACTGAACAAAATAAATAGGAATGAAGAAGTCTTGAGGAAAGACATAAGACATAGAGTACTTTTGAAGTGAATTAGTTTTTTTTTTTTAAAGTGTTCTCTCTTATTTAAGATGAGGAAAACTAAAATATACTATAACAACGGATAAAGTGAGTGAATAAATAAATAGACATATAGCAGATAATGACAGAAAATGCTAGATCAATTTGGATCGGAAAAGGAAAGGGACGAATATTAAAATGATAAGGTATCTGGAAGATTGTTTAGTTTAGTTTAGTTTAATTTAGTTTAGTTTAGTTTAGTTTAGTTTAGTTTAGTTTAGTTTAGTTTAGTTTAGTTTAGTTTAGTTTAGTTTAGTTTAGTTTAGTTTAGTTTAGTTTATCAATTCAGAGGAAGAGGTTCTGAATTGATTCGCTGATTATTGCCTCGGAAGTTTCCCTCTATAATAATATTCATTTATTATTATTTGTCTATAGTTTAGTTTAGTTTAGTTTAGTTTAGTTTAGTTTAGTTTAGTTTAGTTTAGTTTAGTTTAGTTTAGTTTAGTCGACAGGTCATCCTCAATGCTCATCAGACAAGTCCATAATTGTTCAGATATCCTTCGAAGTATATCCCTCAAACAGAAAATTAAGGCCTTTGAAATGTGGATATATAGAAGAATAGGTAGAATTGGATAGAATGGTAGAAGGAAAAGAAAACACACGATGAAGTCTTAAAACAACTAAAAATGAAAAGAGAACTACTAAGCACAATTCAAACAAGACAAATGCGATTTTTGGGCCATGTTAAAAGACACAACAGCCTACTAAAAGTAATCCTGGAGGGGAAAATACAAGGTAAAAGAGGCAGAGGCAGACCAAGACTAACATGGACGAGTAACATCAAAAGATGGACAAATCAGCCTATGACAACCTGCACCATCAAAGCAAGAGACAGGGCAGAATGGCGCTCCATGGTAGCCAACCTTCGTTGCGGAGACAGCACTCGATGATGATGATATCCCTCAACTTGCAGCGACTTACAACGCCGGTGTTACGTTAGGTGACATGTTTTCTTTGACTTCCTGCGTAGATCTCCCGCCAGGCGTCTCCCATCTTGAATTTCTAGGTGTTGCTTTCGTGCCGTCTGTTCATAGTTGCATATTCAAAGACGTTTTTATTTTTAAGTCGGTCTTTTGTCCCTGAGACATTGAAAATGAAATGGATGGCAGAATAGGTAGAGGAACATGATCATAGTAGTCAGAGTGCCATGTATCGGACTTTGATCGTACCCATTTTGTATTTTGTTTAGATGAGATATTTGACTGACATATCTAGTGCAGATACGTACAAATATAATCATCATCATCGAGTGCCGTCTCCGCAACGAAGGTTGGCTACCGTGGATCGCCATTCCACTCTGTTTCTAGCTTTCATGGTGCAGTTTGTCATAGATTGACTTGTCCATCTTTTGATGTTACTCGTCCATGTTAGTATTGGTCTGCCTCTTTTACCTTGTATTTTCCCTTCCAATATTACTTTTAGTAGACTGTTGTGTCTTTTAACATGCCCCAACAATTTCATTTGTCTTGTTCTAATTGTGTTTAGTAGTTCTCTTTTCATTTTTAGTTGTTTTAAAACTTAAACGTTTGTTTTCTTTTCTTGCCATACAATTCTACATATTCTTCTATTAATCCACATGTTAAAGGCTTCAATTTTCTGTTCTGTTTTCTTGTCTAATGTCCATGTTTCTGCACCATACAGGATTATTGAGAAGATGTAACATTTTGCTATTCTTAGTTTCAGCCCTGCTGTTATTTGGTTTGTTGTTAGTATATTTTTCATGGTATTAAAATTACTTTTTGCCATACCTATTCTTTAGTTTATTTCAATTTTACATTTACCATCATTGGTTATAGTATGTCCCTCAACTGTGATATTTATTTGTAGGTCTTGAGAATTTTCTTTATATACAAATATAAAATATATAAAGTATTAAATACAATGAAGGGCCGTGAATTGTGCTGTAGAAAACGTGTAAAATGAACACAAAATGGTACCGAGCAGCTAAATTTGTAGAGAGACAAGATAAACTGCGACATTTCGGTAAAAGTCATCATCAGGTACAAAATAACAGATATTAATACAGAGACAAACGCGAAAGGCAAGTACTAATCTGTAATCACAAATCACAGAACGGCGGAAATGGAGCAATATCCATGATCTATAGGTCTGTTGGTCGTAGCTCATCGGCAACGGTTGTCAAATTAAAAAAAAATATTTTGTCTGACCTGCTGGTAAATAAACGCATAGAGCACAATTGTTATATCCTGTGTGACGTCACTGGAGTCATAAAACACAATTGTTATATCCTGTGTGACGTCACTGGAGTCATAAAACACAATTATTATATCCTGTGTGACGTCACTGGAGTCATAAAACACAATTATTATATCCTGTGTGACGTCGCTGGTTACTGGAGTCATAAAACACAATTATTACATCCATGTGACGTCACTGGAGTCATAAAACACATTATTAAATCCAATGTGACGTCACTGGAGTCATAAAACACAATTATTATATCCTGTGTGACGTCACTTAAGTCATAAAACACAATTATTATATCCTGTGTGACGTCACTTAAGTCATAAAACACGATTATTATATCCTGTGTGACGTCACTGGAGTCATAAAACACAATTATTATATCATGTGTGACGTCACTGGAGTCATAAAACACGATTATTTTTGTAGGGTGATCTAGCAGCGCCCTTTGTCTGTTACATTCTCAAACATCTTGTGCCATTATTAGTTGGTCATTGTTCAATGTTGAGCTATTTTGTCATTGTAAGAAAAAGAATGTGTTGTGGCTTCTGCTTTGTTTGTTTCTTTTTTGTGCATTTGATCAATGAGTTGTAACAGTTCCATTTACATAACTGAATCACTTATACTTCTTTTATGTGCTGTTTTCCTTGCTACAGATGTTCATTTTCTTCTATTGCTTCTTTATTTATTTCTTTTCCCTTCTTTCACTCAGTTTCTCTGCACCTGCCTACTTCCCTACCTACCTATCTGCCTACTTGCCCACCTGCCTGCCTACTTGCCCACCTGCCTACTTGCCCACCTGCCTACTTCCCTACCTACCTGCCTACTTGCCCACCTGCCTGCCTACTTGCCACCTGCCTACTCGCCCACCTGCCGGCCTACTTACTACCTGCCTACTTGCCCACCTGCCGGCCTACTTGCCCACCTGCCGGCCTACCTGCCACCTGCCGGCCTACTTGCCCACCTGCCTACTTGCCCACCTGCCGGCCTACTTGCCCACCTGCCGGCCTACTTGCCCACCTGCCTACTTGCCCACCTGCCGGCCTACCTGCCCACCTGCCGGCCTACTTGCCCACCTGCCTACTTGCCCACCTGCCTACTCGCCCACCTGCCGGCCTACTTGCCCACCTGCCTACTTGCCCACCTGCCGGCCTACCTGCCCACCTGCCGGCCTACTTGCCCACCTGCCTACTTGCCCACCTGCCTACTCGCCCACCTGCCGGCCTACTTGCCCACCTGCCTACTTGCCCACCTGCCGGCCTACCTGCCCACCTGCCTGCCTACTTGCCCACCTGCCTGCCTACTTGCCCACCTGCCTACTCGCCCACCTGCCGGCCTACTTGCCCACCTGCCTTCTTGCCCACCTGCCGGCCTACCTGTCCACCTGCCTGCCTACCTGCCTGTCTATGGATATATTTCTTTTCTCATCTTATGTTTTATTCTCCGACCTCTAAGTTGTTTATATAACAATTTCTCATCTTTGCAGCGCAAATTCATTGAAATGTTTACATTTTTCCACAGATTCCAACAAAGAATCTTCCAAATATCAGGACGAGAACAACATGTTCAATAAAAAGTTATAATATCATTATGGATCTACTGGCTGAAAATCACAATAAAAAATATAATATATACTACATTATTACCAGCACGTCAGATAAAACATGAGTAGAAATGGAGTGAGTCTTGTAAAATTTGTATAAGAGTGATTCAGTTTTTTATTGCAAGAAAAAATAAATTTATTTTACTGTATCTTACACGAAATATTCATCATAATTAAAGGGAGCCGCGATAGCTCGGTAGTTAGTGAACTGAATTACTAAGGACAAGAAGTCGGTTCGATCCTGATCAACGGCTCCCAGGTTCACCCAGCTTTAAATGGGTACCGGAATTTTTAAAGGGGAAAGTAAAGCGGCACGGGCGTAATACTGACCACATTACCCCAAAAATAATATTCTGAAGGTCTGTATAAATTAGGGTCACTAATACCATTTACTATACGTCACTTGGCGTAAAGGGCACTTACTTTACATATTTCAAGCATGATATGATTATATTGCCATATCAGTTATCAGTATCAGTCGACACAAACTACTAGGAGTATTATATATTATCAAAGTTCTGACTTCTGGCATTACTAAGACTCTTTACTCACATTGTGTGTGAGTAGCCGTTTTGTTATCGATGATGGTAACAGCAATTGATAAAGGTGCTGAAGAGAAGAAGTATGCTGACTGGATAGTTGCTTCACAAAACTGGACACTTGAATAGCGCTAGTCTTTTATTTCATTACTCCAATTTATTATGCTCAGAGTGGACAGCAGAACCTAAGCGTTCATTTAAAATAAACGTTAACACGTTTCTTAATTTTATCTTCCAAAAGAAATTATATCAAAACACTTCAGCTATCATCAGTAATTGCTCTAGGTGCTATCATCAGTAATTGCTTCAGCGGCTGACATCAGTAATTGCTGTAGTTGCTGTTATCATTAGCTACTCTAGCGGCTATCATCAGTAATTGTTCTAGGTGCTGTCATTAGTCACTGCGCTAGTGAATGCCACCAGTAATTGCTCAAGCGGCTACTATCAGTAATTACTCTAGCGGCTGTCATCAGTAATTACTCTAGCTACTGTTATCATTATTTGCTCTAATGACTGTCATCATTGCTCATGCGGTATCGTTAGTAATTACCCTAGCAACATGAGCGACAGAACAGAAGTAAACAGAAGTATTATCAACAACATAAGCACAAGCAAGCTAAAAAACAATAACATAAATAGCAGGAAGACAAAAATCACCCGATCATAAACCAGCTTTTCAAGAAACAGTACAATGAAGAACGTGAAAACAAAGAGAAATAGTTTCAGCCACATCGAAAACAGCTGCCGAAGTAACAGCAGCAAAAACAACAGTGTGAAAACGAAAACAAGCAATTTAAACCGCATTGAGGGACCGAAGGGCGTCAGCACACAAGCTGCTGGATCCATACCAACAACAACAAACCGCACTGGGACCACAAAAAAAATATGCACAACTTCAGAAACAGTCCCACAATTTCTTCGAGTAAATCGAGAAGCACGCTTTTACCACCGTGCCGGATCTGTGGAGCGAAAGCCTCGGGGTTTCATTATGGCGTCAATAGTTGCGAAGCGTGTAAAGGGTTCTTCCGTCGAGCCTTGAAGAGACCTATGACCTTCTTCTGCACGAAGAATAGAAAATGCGATTTGAATGGAAACAGAAGAAGCAGCTGCAGGTTCTGTCGTTACAAGAGATGCTTGAGGCTGGGCATGTCCATGGAGTCCATAAAGACAGGCCGATACTCTCACACGAAGAGAACTATGGATACCGTTGAAGTGAAAAGATTGCAAAGTTCACCAAGTGCGATGATGGACGAGCTTGAGATAGATGTTACAATTGAAAGTCTGATAGCTGCAGACGATTCTTTCACACCCTCATTGGCAAATGTTCCAAGTGACGTAATTTATAGTAAACAATTAGAATATCATAACGCCTTTCTTCAAAATAAGAAACCGCATGATTGCCCTGGATTTAGCGTGAATCGTTTCACGGAAGCTTCCGCCTCTCGTGATCACATTTCAAAGCAATGGAATATCAAAAACGGAAATGCACATTACAGCGAGTTAACCAAATTACAAACGGCAACACTTTCGTCTCCTCATCTGTCGTCAGATTCAGGGTTTGTTGACGAACTCGACGATATAAGTGACAAGAACAAATCTGAATTTACGAGAATTTATAGTAATGATGACTTATCAGACTCGACATCTATTTTGGGGGTTCGCTCTCTGAAAACAACCATTGAAGGGTCTTTTGTTGATTATGTTAAACAATATGATACTTCGGCAGTAAATAACTACAAACAGGAATGTACTTCTTTGTCAGTATTTGACAGAATAGCGTCAATGGACACGATTAAGTTGTGTAATTCTAAACACGAACCCAGAGCTGAATCATTACGCGATAACAACCGCAACTTTCTAACAAAACAGTATTATGAAAGTACTGGGCACTATAATCACAGTGATTATTCCTTTAAGAAAGAAAATAGAAATTCAAGTCATGATAATACTTGTAAAATATTGTCGAGCAAGTTTTCTCCTATTACAGAAGATTGTACAAACCCAAAGATTGATTTTTCCGTTGATACAAGAAAGAACGTACTCTCATTTGAGCGTAACATTATACTGGAAGGCGGTTACAGCGACGTTGTAAATTGCTCAGACTGTGATCAGCATTTACACCACACCACACAGTATGTTCCATCTCCAAGCGATGAGATTTTTTATCACGAATTCTCGAGCAAAGACACCACGATTCATCTGCAGAATATTGAAAATTCTACTCAAAAAAGCTCACAGAACTGTTTTTCAGAGGATTTTTGTAGAAAACTTAGCAACAGAAGAAAAACACAAGATAGCGAAGATAACTTAGTGTCAAGAAGTTTGAGCATTTCAAGAAATCACACGACAGAGGTTCATTCTACGCCACTTTTAAAAACAGAAGCAGAATTATGGAAGAAAAGCTCCATCGGTGAACTCAACAGCACTGTAGTCACGTGCAACCAGTCGCCGCAGGATGAAGCAATTCTGAGAGTTAAAACTTTGATAAAAGGATATGTTGACTTCGCAAAGACAATACCTGGTGAGTTATTGACATTTATTTCAATGCCATGTGTTAATTGTAACTTTTAAGCAAATGTTAACTCTGTAGCAGTATTTTTTTTTTCAGGTGCTGGTTTAACGCTCACTGTTTCTTATCATCTTATTCTTCTTCTTCCACTTCCTCTACCTCTTCTTCCTATTCTTCTTTTCTTCTTCCTCTTCATTTTCTTATTCTTCATTTTCTTCCTCTACCTCTTCATCTACCTCATCTTTCTCTTCCCGTTTATCTTCGTCATCTTCTTCCTCCTCTTCAACTTCTTCTTCATGTACCTCTTCTTCCTCTTCAACTTCTTCTTCATCTACCTCTTCTTCCTCTTCAACTTCTTCTTCATCTACCTCTTCTTCCTCTTCAACTTCTTCTTCATCTACCTCTTCTTCCTCTTCATCTTCTTCTTCATCTACCTCTTCTTCCTCTTCAACTTCTTCTTCATCTACCTCTTCTTCCTCTTCAACTTCTTCTTCATCTACCTCTTCTTCCTCTTCATCTTCTTCTTCATCTACCTCTTCTTCCTCTTCAACTTCTTCTTCATCTACCTCTTCTTCCTCTTCAACTTCTTCTTCATCTACCTCTTCTTCCTCATTATCATCATCACCTTCTTCATCCTCTTCATCTTAATTTTCATCTTTTTATTCTTACTCTTTTCCTCTTCATCTGCTTCTTCTTCGTTCTCCTCTTCATCTACCTCTTTTTCCTCTTCCTCTTCATCATCTTCTTCTTCCTATAACCCCGGAGATCGCTGGGGTACCACTGACAGAATTCGACAACCTTCTCCATTTCTCTCTGTCTGTAGTCACACTTTAGGACTCTGCAAAGTTGAGTCCTGTCCTTTTTCTAATGTTATCTTCCTATCGATTACTCTGCCTACCTCGCATTCACACTCCTTCCATATTTCATGTACAATTATCTGTGTCGGGATAGACAATTGAGATACATAGACAAACAATTTCACTTTCCGCTTCTTCACAATTGTCGATAGAACATCCTGTACTACGATTGTTTGTTGTATGCTTTTTGCTAACTTTTAGTCTTGTGAATATATACAAACTTTTAGTCTTGTGACTAAATACAAACTTTTAATCGTGTGACTAAATACAAACTTTTAATCTTGTGACTAAATTCAAACTTTTAGTCTTGTGACTAAATTCAAACTTTTAGTCTTGTCACTAAATGCAAACTTTTAGTCTTATGACTAAACACAAACTTTTAGTCTTGTGACTAAATACAAACTTTTAATCTTGTGACTAAATTCAAACTTTTAGTCTTTATGACTAAATACAAACTTTTAATCTTGTGACTAAATTCAAACTTTTAGTCTTGTGACTAAACACAAACGTTTAATCTTGTGACTAAACACAAACTTTTAGTCTTGTGACTAAACACAAACTTTTAATCTTGTGACTAAACACAAACTTTTAGTCTTGTGACAAAATACAAACTTTTAGTCTTGTGACTAAATACAAACTTTTAGTCTTGTTACTAAGTACAAACTTTTAGATTTTTGCATTTAATGTTTGCAACCAAAACAATCTTGTTCTAAACACTTTATACTGTTAATTATATATCTGTAATGTTTAGAGAGCGAATGGTCGAATCGATAACTCGCCGTGCTCCAAACCAGGAGAATGGGAGTTCAAATCCCGATAAGGTCACACGTTTTGTTCCATCGGCGGTGAAATAAAAACTCGCACTCGAACACATCGAATCCATTGCACTTGGACATGGGGCCTCTATTCTCTTGTTCTATAAATGTCTAGCCCCCACCCGCCCTAATTTTCCAGAAACGGAACAAAGCCGCTAAGATGTGATAACTCAATGTGATATGTAAAACAAAGTATTGTAATCATGCGTTCTGCACAAAACGTAACCGCGCCTGACTCTTTACAGCGAATATTGCAGAGTTCTTTTACTAGATTTCATCACAGAATTTAATCCCAGTATAAATTGCATTACTGTTGTTGTACCTCCACTGTTTTATCCCAATATAAATTGCATTACTGCTGTTGTATCTCCACAATTTGATCTCAGTATAAATTGCATTACTGCTGTTGTACATCCACAATTTGATCTCAGTATAAATTGCGTTACTGCTGTTGTATCTCCACAATTTGATCTCAGTATAAATTGCATTACTGCTGTAGTACCTCCACAGTTTGATCCCAGCATAAATGCATTACTGCTGTAGTACCTCCACAGTGTAATCCCAATATAAATTGCATTACTGCTGTTGTACCTCCACAATTTGATCTCAGTATAAATTGCATTACTGCTGTAGTACCTCCACAGTGTAATCCCAATATAATTGCATTACTGCTGTTGTACATCCACAATTTGATCTCAGTATAAATTACATTACTGCTGTTGTACATCCACAATTTGATCTCAGTATAAATTGCATTACTGCTGTTGTACATCCACAATTTGATCTCAGTATAAATTGCGTTACTGTTGTTGTACCTCCACAATTTGATCCCAATATAAATTGCATTACTGCTGTAGTACCTCCACAGTTTGATCCCAGCATAAAATGCATTACTCCTGTCGTATCTCTATTCGTTTGTTCCTAGTCTAATTTATATTATCACTGTCGTACATCCACTGTTTTATCACTCCAAGAATTAGACTATCACTCTTGTGTTAATTTGTATCTGCTTCAGAAATTATAACAGTTATTTAAAGTAATAAAAGAGTTATATACAAGCTTGCCGGTTGTCATTGAAAATATCGGCAGTAAGGAAGGATATCATGAATAAACGAAGGGGGCAGTGTACCATTTATAATTAATGGGGGCATAGTATCATTAATGAGGAAGGGGGCATAGTACCATTGACAAGGAAGGGGGTATAGTACCATTTATAAGGAAGGGGGCATAGTACTATTTATAAGGAAGGGGGCAAAGTATCATTTGTAAGGAAGGGGGCATAGTACCATTTATAAGAATGAGGGCATTGTACCATTTATAAGGAAGGGGCATAGTACCATTTATAAGTATGAGGACATAGTACCATTTATAAGGAAGGGGGTACAGTACCATTTATAAGGAAGGGGGTATAGTACCATTTATAAAGATGGTGGCAGAGTACCATTTATAAGGATGAGGGCATAGTGCCATTGATAAGGAAGGGGCATAGTACCATTTATAAAGAAGGGGATATAGTACCAAATATAAGGATGAGGGCATAGTGCCATTTATAAGGAAGGGGGCATAGTATCATTTATACGGATGAGGACATGTACCATTTATAAGGATGAGGACATGGTACCATTTATAAGGATGAGGACATGGTACCATTTATAAGGATGAGGACGTGGCACCATTGATAAGGAAGGGGGCATAGTACTATTTATAAGGAAGGGGCATCTTATTCTTCTACCTTTTTAGCTCCCAGTGGAACATAGGTCTTCAACAAACACTTTCCAAGTCGTACTTTTTTTTGCCATTCTTTTAAGATCATTCCATGTCTTCCCCATCATCTTCATCTCTGCTTCTATCTGTCTTCTCCAAGAATTCCTTGGTCTTCCTCTTTGTCTTTTCCCCTCGTAAAGTAAAGTACCCTCACGCCAAGTGGCGTATAGGGAAATATGGTGTTGTGACCCTATATTTTACAGACCTTCAGCACATGATTTTGGGGTAATGTGGTCGGTATACGCCCGTGCTGCTTTTACTTTCCCAGAAAAATCCGGTACCCATTTAAGGCTGGGTGAACCCGGAGCCGTCGGTTGGGATCGAACCCTACCCCTTGTCCGTAGTAGTCCAGTTCACTAACCACTGAGCTATCTTTTCCCCTCGGATTCCAAAAAAGGACTGTTGTGTAATACTCTCAGTTGGCTTCCGTAGTGTGTGTCCTATCCAGCGCCATCGTCTTCGCTGTATCTCTTTATCCGCTGGTATTTGACTGGTACATTTCCATAATTCTATGTTAGTGATTTTGTCATGCCATTTCCATCCTTTTATTCTGCGTAAGCATCCATTAATGAAAGTCTGTATCTTCGTGAATGTCAATTTGGTTGTTTTCCATGTTTCACAGCCATATAATAGGACCGCCTTAACATTTGAGTTAAGGAAGGGGCATAGTACTATTTATAAGGAAGGGGCATAGTACTATTTATAAGGAAGGGGCATAGTACTATTTATAAGGATGAGGACATGGTACCATTGATAAGGAAGGGGCACAGTACTATTTATAAGGAAGGGGCATAGTACTATTATAATTCGAAGGAAGTGCAACGTTGGTGTCATCATCGTCAGGTCACATGGCCTTTGCCGAACGTTGCATTCACCACAGCCGATCTGAAAGAATGTCTACCTCTAGCCAGATTTCCCACTTCTTCTTGTGTTATGTTTAATGTCTCCTTAATGTCTTGAAATCACCTTCTTTTTGCTCTGCCCCTGATGCGTCTCCCAGGAATATGTCTTTTGACGTGGTCATAGTATTTTAATTGTCTTTGTAGAATGGTGTTTATAAGCCAGTTATTTTTCATGTTTAAATCTGTTAATATGTCTTCATTGCTCTTTTTCATTATCAAAGTATCTTAAGGATTTTTCTGTAGCATTTTTTTTTTAATTGATCGATTTTCTTCCTTGCTGTTTGCTAGATTGTCCATGATTCACGGCCATATTTTGTTATCGGGACGATGCATGTCCTCATTTTTTTTAATTTTACTGCCTCGCTGTTATTGTGCCACATGTTCTTCATGGCGTTTAATTTTTGTTTTGTTGTTACTAATCTTCTTTACATCTCTTTCTTGCATTCCCCATTGCTAGATACCACAGATCCCAGATATTCTAGTTTGTTACCATTTCAAGTTCTTCACTGTTCATGATAATTTTATATATGCTTTTTTGTTTTATTAATGGACACTATCTTAGTACCCTGTATGTTTAGATAGAGGTTTTCCTTTGGCTTAGAAAAATAAACTCTTGTGTCAAACATGGCACGAGTAATATAGGCATATTTTTTTTCTTCGATCGCCAACTTTGACCTCTGTCGAAGTCCCAAGAGACTATCTGTCATCCTTTCGAGCCGAAGACGGCACATAGGGCAGAACCACAATCTCAAAAACAGAAACCCTGCGTGCCAAAGTGGCACATATTGAAGAGATCACTGCTCTAAAATATATGGCGCTGTTTCCATAACAACACTTTTTACAATGACAGCTTGTCAAGCCATCGATCAACCTCCTTAGTCGCCTCTTACGACATGACTGGAAGGTCACAGTGTCACTATTCTTTACTGGTAATTTCCTAGTTTGATCAGATATATTATTTCAGTTTGGAAGAGTGATGTCCCCTAAAATATGTCTGCCAAAATACAGTGGTTCTACGCATTCTTGGCGTTGGGGTCATTACGCTGGCATGTAATCATTTCGGAGTATCTGTTGATTGGGCGTTGGGTCCAGGGTCCAGGGGTTAGGTTTAGCTTTAGTGTTAAATATTTATAAATATATTATAACGCGTGACAAAAACGACGCCACTCGGCCTAATTATGATCTTCTGATCGAAGGGAATTGTGCGGTTGATTACCAATCGCCGTAATTTACTGCCAAATGTTGGAAGATTGTCAAACTTTGGCTATTAATTAAAATGCACATACACACACATAAATACAAAAAATATCTTGAAATAGCTTTACGAAACACAATGCAACGTCTGTATTACCTCAAATTACCTGTCAGCGATTAGCAATCTGGTGCGGAGCTTGAGAATAACAACGAGTGTGATGAAAGTCCTCAAAAGGACCATAGTGAAAACTCTAGGCAATCTAAAATAGACGCTGACCAGAACGCCAAATTTGGACGCAGACGCTGACCCGAACGCCACGCTGACCCAAACGCCAGTGTGAGTGACACATGCCAGCGTAATGACCCCAACGCCAAGAATGCGTAGAACCACTGTATTTTGGCAGACATATTTTAGGGGACATCACTCTTCCAAACTGAAATAATATATCTGATCAAACTAGGAAATTACCTCTTCACTTCCTTCATAATGAGGCCCCGGTAACACACAGGAACCCAAGAGACTAGGAACTGAATTTTGCGTGTTAATTCATTTTTCCCTGGCAGCCGTGTGCACAGGGGTCCCTCGCCGCACAGGCAGATAACTCCGACTTCGGAGGTACTCATATTTTTTCCGTCGATGAGTAATTGACGTTTAAAGCCGGGCCTCGCTGCTGAGACCAGGGGTGGTTGCCGCAGAGAGAAATTATAAATAAAAATCCCAACCGGTGGGCATATTAAATGGACGAATAGGGAGTTCATTTAATGAATTGAAATCTAGAATTGCTAATTCTGACTGAAATCCCTGGCGAAAGTAACTGAGAACCTGTGATCTAGGGACAGTTCTAATTGCTGCGGTGCCAGGTTTATCAAAAGAAAGTCGTTAATTACCGATCGTTCTTGATGACACTGAAAGTGAGAAGTGAGTTAACCAGGAATGGAGAACTAGAGATTTATTTTGTACGTGGGGAGGGGGTGGGGGTGTCGGTAATGTTGGTAACTGCTGCTAAAGCAGTTCAATACAACGGTTCAAAATCTATCATCTTCATCACTTTGGAATCTCGGTCAGAATGTTCGTTCATTTCTGCCTTCTTTCACTCTGTGTCTGTCTGTCTGTCTATCTACTGTTCTCTGTTTGCTCACATCAGCATTCTCACTTTCTTTCTTTTTTTTTCTTTCTTTATTTCTATATTTCTTTCTTTCATTCTTTCTCTCTTTCTTTCTTTCCTACTATATTTCTTTCTTTCCTTCTTTATTTCTTTCTTTCCCTCTTTCTTCTTTCTTTCATTTTTCTTTCTCCTCTCTAGTCTGTTTCTTGCGCTTTTTGTATGCACACGGATCTGTTTTTTGGAAACTTCTGTTACTGCGTGCTGTGTACGCACATCTTCACTTTTGTGCACCCACATGCACCCCGTGCGTACTTCCGTTCTTTCAGAAGAAAGATTCTTCTTAGATCTTACAGGAAACTTTTTTATTATTAACATTTTATTAACATTTTATTAACATTTGTTTTCCTTTACTTTTCATTTCTCTTTCAAGTCCGATTTTTAAATTATTTGTCTTTATTTTAAATACATATTTGTAAGTGTGTTGCATGTTTCTTCCTGTTGAAGGCCGTTGCGCCGAAACGTCGTTCTGATTTGTGGTGTCCACTTGTTACGTGAAGCTGTAACAAAAAAAAAGTAAAGTACCCCCGTCACGTCAAGTGGCGTATAGGGAATATGGTATTAGTGACCATATATTTTACAGACCTTCGGCACATGATTTTTGGGGTAATGTTAAAACTTTAAGCATACCATTTTTTCTCTCTATATGGTTTTTTAATTTCAGTTAACATCCCTAACAATTCTGTATAAATTATTAATTAAAATGTCATGATTCTTATCATCATCATCATCATCATGTGCCATACCGGTTGGCGTAGGCGATCATATCCTTCCACAATCTTCTATCTGCAGTGCATCGTATCAGTTCTGTTGTTGGCTGTTTTCAATGCCATGACACCAAGCTATCCAGTATTTTCTCTCTCTGTCGTCCGCGATCTCTCTTTCCTTTTATTTTGCCAGTTGTAAACAGGTATTCCAACTTTCCTCTTCTCATGATGTGCCCAAAAATGTTGATTGTTTCTTTCTGATGTTTTTAGGAGCTCCGTTTTGTGTTGGCCTCTATGAGAATTTTCTTCATTGGTCTTGTTAGCTGTCCAGGAAACTTTCAACAATCTTCTGAGAAAGCCCAACTTTGTAGCCTCTAATCGTCTTTTCATTTTTTGTCTATTGTCAATGATTCGCTTCCCTAGGTCAGAATTTGTTCTATGTAGCACCGATGAACTCTCTTTCTTACTTCTATTGACATAGATTTGTTGCATAAGATATTTTTCATTTTCTGATGACATTCTATTTTGGCCTGAGATATTCTCCTTTTTTATTTCTGTGGTACATCTCCCATCTGATGTTATTATTGTGCCCAAGTATTTGACGCGTTGCACTTGTTTCAGATTTGTCCTATTTATTTTTGTGCTGCATGACGGTGATGATTGTTTCTTTGATATAACCATTACTTCTGTTTTCTTACTATTCAGACTTGTGACCTTTTTAGTTGCTTTCATTTACTATTGTGTCTATTATTTCTTGTAGTTCATTCTGCGTCTCTGCCATTAAGACTGTGTCATCCGCATATCGCAAATTTATGTTGTGACCGTTGACTTCAATTCCTTTTTGTCTACTATTGATCTCATAATATGTTCGCTGTAAAGTGAAAACAAATCCGGCGACAGAACACAGCCTTGTCTGACTCCTTGTTTTGTATTTTGAAATTGTCCTGTTTGGTTGCTAATTCGTATAGCTGCTGTTTGTTACCAGTACATGTTTTTTTATGATTCGCAGATCTTTACCATCAATGTTTAATTTCTTCGCATATTTATTATTTCCACATGGTTTACTTTGTCAAATGCTTTTGTGTAGTCTATAAAGCACATATATACATCTTTCTTTACCTCTATAGATCTTTCTATCATTGTTCTTAGGATGTATATTGCATTTTTGGTGCCCTTGCTTTCCACAAATACACACTGTTCCTCACTTATTTCTGGTTTTATTTTGTTCCTTACACGTCTCATGATGATTCTTAGTAATATTTTAGTTATATGGCTCATGAGACTAATAGTGCGATGGTCTTCACAATCAGTGGCGCCTGACTTCTTCGGTATGGCTACAAAGATAGATTTTAGTAGATCTTCAGGTATGTGTCCAGTGTTATATATGTCATTGAGTAGTTGTGTTAATTACTTGTACTCCCAACTCTCCTACAGCATTTATCTCTTCGATTGTTATATTTTCGGGACCAGGAGCTTTGCCTCTTTTCATGTGTTGAATTGCGTCCTCCACTCTGTATAATTGGTGGTCCTGTGTCTGTTTGAATTGTTTGGCTGAGGTCTTTCATCATCATAGAGTTGACTCATATATTATGTCCATCTTTCCATTATCTTCCCCTGTCCCATTATTATATTTCCTTCCTTTGATTTCACACATACTGAAACTTTGACTTATTTTCTTCCTATTAATTCGTTTAATTAATTGTGCATAAATTTTGAGTCTTTCTTTTGTTGTTTTTCCATTTCTTCACATTTCTGCTTTAACCATCCTTCCATTTGTTCTGGATCTCTTTGTGCAATATTTGTACGTCCGTTCTTCTATCTTATGTTTTCGCCGTTCGTCCATCAGTTCTAATATTTCTTCTGCCTCCATTTGTTTTTGTTGATTCTTTTAGTCACTGGTATTACTTTTGACGTTTGTTTAATTGATTGTTTGAGCATTTCCCACTGTTCCTCGATGTCCTGTATTTCATCCCAACGTTGTGCTACCAATGCCAGACCTGGACCCTAGATGCAAGAACAATAAGAAAAATAACCTCTACAGAGATGAAATGTGTCAGACGAATGACAGGAAACAGTCTGAGAGATAAGATCAGAAATGAAGAACTGAGAAAAAAGCTAGGAATAGCCCCCCGCCATAGAATATATAAGGAAACAACAGATAAAATGGTTTGGCCACGTGACAAGGCAGAAAGAACAAAACACAACACAACGAGCCTTCAACTAACGATGTGAGAACACCAGACCCAAGGGTCGACCACGTAAAAGATGGATCGATGGAATATTAGAAGCACTAGGAAACATAAAAGCAGAGGCGAACAGAAGAGCAAAAGACCGCAAATTATATCTCCCCTCGACGCTGAGAGGCAGATGAGGAAGGAAAGAAGAAGAAGAAGTACTGTACTTATCACTCATCTGTCTATCTACTCTAAGCATATCTAGTTCTAATTTTATATTTCTTGGGTTTTTCTGTGTCTTCCGCAGTTTTATTCTTATCTTTCCAACTACTGGTACATGGTCACTATTGCAATCTGCTCCAGGTCTTGTTTTAACAGATGTTAGCCCATTCCTGAATCTTCTCTGTACCAGTATAAAATCAATTTGATTGTGTACTTTTTTGTCTGGGCTTTGCCATGTCCATAGTCGCCTAGGGTGTTGTTAGAACTAGGTGTTAACCTATAATCATTTCATGTGTCTTTGCCCAATCTATCAATCTATCCCATCTGTCATTCGTCTCTCCAAGGCAATGTCCCCCAGTCACATTTTGCACTTTAGCTATTCCTACCTTTGCATTAAAATTCTCTAATATAATAGTTTTTCTTGGGATTTACACAGTTCCATGGTCATCTCTAGCTGGTTGTAAAAAGTGACAACATCTTCTTCGCTATTCTTGTTGGTGCATAAGCTTGAATTATGTTGATATCCATTGGTCTACCTCTCAATTTTACTAGCAGAATTATATCTGATACTGGCCAAAATCCTTTCACTGTTTTGCTTCTTTCTCTATCTAACATGATGCCTACTCACTCCTCTTTCGTGTGTAGTTCCCCAAGTGTAAATTACATTTCCACTGTCGCATTATGGTAGTAAAAGTAGTAAAGAGCCCCGTCACGCCAATTGGCATATGGGGAATATGGTGTTAGTGACCATAAATTTTACAGACCTTCGGCACATGATTCTCGGGATAATGTGGTCGGTATTACGCCCGCGCCGCTTTACTTTCCCAGAAAAAATCAGGAACCCATTTAAGGCTGGGTGAACACGGAGCCGTCGGTTGAGATCGAACACTAACCCTTGTCCTTTGTAGTGCATTATGGTAGACTAGTTAATAAATATCATTATCCAATGCGGTTCGTTAGTACATGCTATCATAATCAATATTGGATACATAGACAATTATCAGTTGCTTGCACAGAACAGAGACAAATGGCGAGATTTAATAAAAGATCTTTACAAGGATTAAAAACTGCTAGAATAAAAATTTAGATAAGAGAAAGAGTATATGGGTCTATGCCCTATGGACCGGCTACGGCACAAAAAGTCAATAAATAGAACAATCTATTTATTTTTTAACATTTTGGAAATTTGATGGATAATAGTGGATGGATGGATGGATGATGGATGGATGGATGGATGGATGGATGGATGGATGGATGGATGGATGATGATGGATGGATGGATGGATGGATGGATGGATGGATGGATGGATGGATGGATGGATGGATGGATGGATGGATGGACAATTATTCCATAATAGAGAGAAAAGTTTATTCTTTTTTGGAGATGGACACAAATATAAAATATATAATATATTAAATAGAATGCTGGCCCGCTGCACTAGAGCTGCAGAAACATATAATAAACATAAGGTAGTAGTAAGTAGCTAAACCTGTAGAGATACTAGTATTTTAGCAAGAGCCTTCATCCGGTACAAAGTAAAAATATTAATACAATAATCCTCCACTATTTTTAGATTAGTATTTGCCTTTCGGGGCCTCATGAATCACGGCGGATACTCTACAGGGAAGCTCACTTGTTAGTGAACTGGACTACAAAGGACAAGAGGTTGGGTTCTATCCTGATCGACGGCTTCCAGGTTCACCCAGCCTTAATGGGTACCGGATTTTTTTTCTGGGAAAGTAAAACGACACGGGCGTAATACTGAACACATTACCTGAAAAATCATGTGCCGAAGGTCTGTAAAAATTATTATCACTAACATCATATTCCCTATATGCCACTTGGCGTGACGGTGCTATTTACTTACTTTTTACTTGCCTTTCGTGTTTGATTTTATGTTAATATTTGTTTTTAGCCTGATGAAAACGTTTTTTTTTTCCGAAACTACGTAGCTCGTCTCATCTCTCTACAAATTTAGCAGCTTAATATCATTATTTATGTTTATATTACACATTCTTTATTGTTGTTTTTGCTGATATGACAACACTCTGGACAGACTCATAGGTGGTCAATCACTTAAAGCAGATGAAAAAAATATTTGTAGAATCTATGGTTCATGTACTGAACAATTAAAATTACTAAGGACAAGTATCTTCCCGATAGCAATATATGGTTGTGAATCATGGATGGATGGATGGATGGATGGATGGATGGATGGATGGATGGATGGATGGATGGATGATGGATGGATGGATGGATGGATGGATGGACGGATGGATGGATGGATGGACGGAGGATGGATGGATGGATGGATGGATGGATGGATGGATGGATGGATGGATGGATGGATGGATGGATGGACAATCATTCCCAAATAGAGAGAAAAGTTTATTCTTTTTTGGAGATGAACACAAATATAAAATATGTAATATATTAAATAGAATCTTCACTGTACACTGGACAATATGACTACAAAACATGTTCTACAGGTTTGCCCCCAGTACACGGACCTGAGAAGAGCAATGTGGTCCACGCCCACCTCCCTGGAAGAAAAACTATATGGGGCAATCGATTCGCTTAAACAGACAGCTCCCTTCATGAGAGAGTCTGGAATCCTGCTGATTGAGTCTTGATCGCAGACAGGAGAGAGAGAGAGAGAGAGAGAGGGAATCATGGACAACCTCGCAAACAGCAAAGAACAAAATCGATTCATTAGAAACAAAATACTACAGAAAAATCCTTAATATACCTTGGGTAATGAAAAAGTGCAATGGAAACATATTAAAGGAATTAATAATTAAAAGAAGCTGACTCATAAACACCATTATACAGAGGTAATTAAAATGCTATGGCCACGTCAAAGACACATGGGGTTGGAAAGGACAATAATGGAAGACGTGGTTCCTAAACGACGCATCAGCGGCAGACCAAGAAGAAGGTGGTTTCAAGACATCAAGGAGACATTGAAGATGACAACAGAAAAAGTGGGAGATCTGACTAGAGACAGAGATTCTTACAGTTGAGCAATGAATGAATGCAAGGTTCTTCAAAGAACATGCGACATGATGATGATAGTTGATGTAGCTCGCTGGTTGTGTACACACATAGATCTTTCTTGTAAGATCCGGCTTGATTTACTTTGTGTTCCAGATTGTTGCGGTCTCAAAATGAATCGTCGCTGGCAGCCATTCCATCTTACAATCATGGAGGACTTTTTTAAGGGGAAGCAATCAACAGTTAATTATGTCAGCATGGACTTATAAGTTGACGAGTTGATAGTGACTGTCTGACCTGCTTATATCTCTATTGTGAGCAAAGCAATACAGATAGAGAAAGAGAGAGAGAAACATGAAACCAGTACTAGGTTGTACTATGCATTAATTGTTTGCGTAAGAACGAACGAATAAAAATATGAGCAAATTAACTTTCGAGACATCCTTTAAGACATAGCCCACTTTAACTTAGGCCTACGCTCAGATTTGGTGACGTCACTCTAGTAGGTGTACAGTTTTCACAAAATAGTTACGCCTTGTGTTTGACTGTTATGTGTATTCGGGCAATTTGATTTCAATTATTCAACTTCTGTGGAGAAATATATAAACGTTTTTGTAGTTTAGTGGTGCAAGTGTATATCTATATCTGGGATACGATACTGTAACAAAAGATTATCGTACGTTGCCTTTTCAGGAATGTGACTTGAGTACACATCTGGAGTGTTTCAAATTCATGCTCTCGATATACTTTATAGTTTTGTTTCTGTTCCGTTGAAAATTCCGTAAACGTGATGCATTCTCGGCTGGTAATCTAATGAAGACAGTCCTGGCGATGAATAAGTTGTGTGATTAAATTTCCTGAAAATGCAAACTCCAAATTAAATATATGTGCGGAGGCAAGGGCGCACCTCACAGCACCAGAGCTGAAAGTTGTCAGCGACCCACAGGTGATGGCTTGCGCCAGGATCGGTGAAACAAAACCATCCATATCCTGTTCCACCTCTCCGCGGTGCCTCTAGTAACAGGCTAACCTGGCCAAGCGAGCAGGGATCGAAAAGGAAGACAACCCGGTACTCAAAAATGTCATGCTGAAGTCGGATGTGTTACCCCGAAGGGCGCAAATATCACAGTTATACTGCAAACCACAACACAACGCAGACACGCCCACTTAACGTCCTTTTAGGGCGGATGAAGAAGAAGAATTCTACAGTCTGCGAATACTCTAGAATACTTTAGTCATCGGGCGAACGTAAGCAAGCAAGCAAATAAATGTGCTGATGTCGGATGTGTTGGATCGAAAGGCACAAATATCATAGTTATACTGCAAACCACAACACAAATCAGACACGCCCACTTAACGTCTTTTTAAGGGTGATGACGAAAGATGTGCTCCTTTAGTTCTTGGGCGAACACAAGCAAGCAATAAAATATATACCACGTAATGGCTGGTCAGAATAAAAGGATGGAAATGGCAGGACAATATCACTAACATGGAATTATGGAAAAGTACCTGCCACAATGTTCATTTCAACGTTGTGCTACCAGAAAAAAAAAAAAAAAGTAAAGTACCCCCATCAAGCCAAGTGGCGTATAGGGAAATATGGTGTTAGTGACCCTATATTTTACAGACCTTCAGCACATGATTTTTGGGGTAATGTGGTCGGTATTACGCCCGTGCCGCTTTACTTTCCCAGAAAAAAATCCGGTACCCATTTAAGGCTGGGTGAACCCGGAAGCCGTCGGTGGGATCGAACCCTACCCCTTGCCTTTGTAGTCCAGTTCACTAACCACTGAGCTATCGCGGCTCCCTTTGTGCTACCAGTGCCAGAACTTAACGCTCGACTCAAAAATAATTAGAAAAATAACTACTATTGGTATGAAATATGTTAGATGCATGGCAGGAAACAGACTAAAAGATAGGTTCCAAAATGAAGAACTGAGAAAAAGCTTAGAATAATTCTCGCTATTAAAACAGCAGATAAAATAGTTTGGGCGCGTGATAAAACAAAAAAGAAGTCAACACAATACACAACGAGCCTTCATTAAACGCTTTGAGAACACCAGACCGAAGGGCCGACCAAAAAATCAAATGGAATGATGCAACAGTCTGGTTTGTTCATGTTCTACCACCATCGTGTTACAGGTTCCCCAGGAAAAGTTAAATTTGCTGTGTTTTTTCGTCACCCCAATAAGTGGTTAACAGCTGGAAAAAAATACCCTCGCGGTCGACCCAGCCGCTGACAGAAATCGGTACTAGGGTAGTAGTACTCTAGGAAGGTGAGGGATGCCGTATCGCATCGCGAGTTTTGATACTTGAAGCGACACTATCCAGAAGTTTCCAAACGCTTCTGGACTGGTAGCTGAGCATATATGGATGAAAACTTGCGTGTTAAGATGCCGATTCAAGTCTCATACTTTACCTTTATTCCTCTCAGTGTAAGTCTAACGAAAGTGACACCAACCTTAAATCTCGAGGCTTTTGCATCCTACTTCAGACACAAACAGACTGCATAGGTTTTGTAAGTTTTTATTGAATTCCGTAAAGTTGCTCTAGTGGTAAATTTGTTGGCATTTCTTGCGTTTGTGGTCACTCAAAGATTTTTGTCAGGTGAGTTTTAAAAGAAATGTCTGTTTTGTTTGCATAAAAAAATGCTGAAGCATATTATCATAGTGTTACCGAGGTCTCATTATGAGGGAAGTAAAGAATAGTGACACTGTGACCTTCCAGGCATGTCGTAAGAGGCGACTTAGGAGGTTGATCGGTGGCTTGACAAGCTGTCATTGTAAAAAGTATGTTATGGAAACAGCGCCATATATTTTAGAAGCAGTGATCTCTGCAATATGTGCCATTTTGGCACGTAAGATTTCTGTTTTTGAGATTGTGGTTCTGCCCTATGCGCCGTCTTCGGCTCGAAAGGACAATAGATAGAGATAGCGATATTATCATAGCCAACATTCAACATCAGTTTGATTCAGAAGTTTCTGGTGGCCATGACAATGGTTGTCCCCAAATGAAAGTTGTCTCCAGGAACATTGATGTTTTGTGCGATATTTTAAAAAAGAACAATAGAAAAATGAACAGTCACTGATCAAATCAACACAATCTAAGGCTAATAAAATAAGTATATTCTTTCTTCATGCAAGTCAGCGCTAGGCCAAGAGCGGTACACGTGGCGACACTAAATATTGCTGCATGAACTAGCTACCATCGTGGACGGTGAGCGAATAATGAAGGCCAACACCGAAATTCGACCAGCCACAACAAAAACCTTTTTCTTGAGAGCTGGACAGGTGGCAACCCCCCCCCCCCCCCACACACACACACACCCCCCCACACACACCCCCCCCCCACTCTTTCCCAATCAGAACAACTGAATGCGTGAACAACAAGCGAATGACTGGGAGATGGCAGTTGACCCTCCAGGACGGGGGGAAGTAGCCAGGGTGCATCAAGAGATCTAAAATGCGTCCACACATTGCACTTTACACATCAGATATGACCCACTTCATCTTATTAGAACTCACAGTGCCATTCGAATCCAGGATAGAGGCACAGCATATATTTCAACTAGCCAAATACACGGATCTAGCAACCTAGCTGAGACAGTAGGGATTCCAGGCCAATGTGTACGCTGTGGAAACTAGTGCCAGAGAACTTACGACCTCATCTCTCTACAACCTATTACATGCGTTACGAATTAAGGCTTGAATGTGAACAAAAGTAATGAAAGATGTATCTGTGTCAGCCAACAGAGCAACATGCTGGCTCTGGTGAAACCGAGACATATCAACAATCTCAAAATAATATGATGCTCATTCGATTAGGCAATTAATTTACACATCGACCACTCCTGTCTCCCACGTAAATTAACAGCATAGCGACGGTTTAATCTTTGAATATCTGAGGCGCAGATGACAAGCGGCATGAAATTTCATTATTGAACGCGGGTGAACTAGACCTGACTTTTTCAATACCGACAGTTCAAAGTAATAAAGTTTCCAGCCCGACCTATCTTTATCACCTGTTATCAGTTACCGATCCACTCCATCTTGCCGAGTTACTCTATGACAAAAAGCAGCGTGCACGCGAGTATATATAAAGGACGTTACAAATACAGACCATTTTAGACTGCTGCCACCACAAAGAGGACATAAATGTGATGGGTTTAAGCTAAGACAAGTAGTATACGACCAGGTTAGACCGTAGATTCGACCAGAAGTGTTACGTAGGATAAGTATAGTTGTTCATGCCGAATATAGTGTAAACGTTAGAGTTCAATACAGCAGGAGTCGACGCCTGGTAGTCATGATCCAGACGAACCCACTTCCCTTAGAGTGTCAAGAAGCTAAAGGGTTGAAACACTTGCTGGATTTGGGTCTTCTTCTTATGATCAGATTACTTCCTGCTGCGAAGCTCTGTATAAAGATGTTCCTATTACTAGTATTATTATTTTAAATTGGCAACATTTCAACATTGATCGTTCAACAGTCTCATGATGACTACTTCTTTTACTTTCCTGAAACATTGCTGTGATTACGAGTGTGCTATTTTGAGTCCCTAGGTTAATCATTAACTCCGTGCCATCATGAAAATGGAGCATATTGTTAGCCATGGTATGGAACCAAATGAGAAGCTTACGTTTATAGATTTATGATAGATTTTCTAGTTACGTGTAATTTATATACTAGGTCTCTCTTTAAGTAACATCTGTCAGAATGGATAATAAGTAGGCCTACGTGGCATGCCTGACTGGTAATTAGGAAGAAAGAAAGAAAGAAAAACGAAAGAAAGAAAGAAAGAAAGAAAGAAGAAAGAAAGAAAGAAAGAAAGAAAGAAAGAAAGAAGAAAGAAGAAAGAAAGAAAGAAAGAAAGAAAGAAAGAAAGAAAGAAAAGAAAAGAAAGTGAGCCCTTTTACACCTCGATTATTGCGAAAGGAGAATATGTTTTAATGTCCATACATACATTTTAACCATCACCATTTGCATAATCTGGTCAGTACTACTTCAGGCCGTCTTTCTTCCAAACAAGAATAATTCAGTCAACCATTTAGGCAGGAAAAAAAAATTATTCTTTCCCCTCGACGCTGAACGGCTAATGAGGGAGTAAAGAGGAAGAAAAATGATTTTTTTTTGTGTGAAAGTGATTCTATTTTGTGACACATTGCAAAACTAATTTTGTAGCTAAACTTTTTATTTTTTAATTAGTATTGTGTTTGTTTGCTTAAGCCAGC
Organism: Megaustenia siamemsis; assembly: GCA_032433765.1. NCBI lineage: Eukaryota > Metazoa > Mollusca > Gastropoda > Stylommatophora > Ariophantidae > Megaustenia > Megaustenia siamemsis. The sequence goes on from JAVIAB010000126.1 coordinate 28,229,072, forward strand.
TTTATTTCTTTAGTGAAATCACAAGAGACTACATTTCCCAGAAATATCACATTTTCCTATTTTTTCACACCGGCGGCCATGGCTGAGGTGTCCCTCGCCATGCAGGCAGATATTCTCCGAATTCAGAGGTACTCTCATTTTTGATCGTCAGGAGTTTTAACGTTTCTGAGCAGATTTTAAATAAATATTTCCTTGAATTTTTGGCCTGCCAACGGCCGTTTTTGGCCCACTCTTTTTCGACTTTCAACTTTCAAAGTTCCTTTAACGTGCGCGAGTGCACACGGGACCACCAGGAAGGGGTAAAGCCACGAGGAACCCACTAATTGGATTTTTACTTTTAAATTGCCGCTGCCTGTAGTGGGAATCGAAACCGGGACTTTTATGTTTAAAGGTCGACGTCTGACTTCTGAAACCGTTACTTTTAGAAGAATCGTTTGAAAGCTGACATAATTTTCAAACTTTTAGGCCTGAAATAGTCCATTTTTCAACAACAAATGTTTTCAAGAATTCAGCAATAACATCAAATAATCAATTTAAATGTTTGAGAGAAAACTCATCCATGTTTCTTAAATAAGAAAGCGGTCAATGCAACTAAAGTATCGATTACAAACAGTTGTTGTATCTTCATGATTACATATGTCACGAAGATACAGACCTTCATTAATGGATGCTTGTGCAGAATAAAAGGATTGAAACGACAGGACAAATTCACTAACATGGAATTATGGAAAAAGTACAAGTCAAATACCAGTGGATAAAGAGATACAGCGTAGACGATGGCAATGGATAAGACCAGTGGCGTATTCTCTATGTTTCCGCAGCTACCGCCGGTAGCCTTGAACATATTAACGAATTACGAAAGGAAATGATAATTTATTTTTTAATAATTATATTACACATTTTCGTATATTCTATTACACATTTCATAGGCCAATATGATTTATTTGCTTTGATTTGCATTTATTAAAGCAAGGCTTTCCTCTGGCCACTATAACGTTTGTGAATGAAACCGAAGCTACTCTACGATAGTACATTGAAACCGCTAGTGACTCGAGGTACATTTCTCATCATCGGACCTAGTGTTAACGACCTTGACATTCAAAAAAGGGAGTCAAAATAATACAGCGGGAAGTACCTCTAGAGGAATGCGGTTTCATGGGTTATTTTTAGCTCTAGCCAATTAGAAGCGTTACAAAGTGAAAGTGAAACTGTGTCTGATTACCGGAACTTCCCAACCTCTTTATAACTACGTTATGTGCATCATCATCTGTAGAAAGAACTGTTTCTGCTCTCAAGAGAATCAAATCTTATTGTCGCTCAGCTCAGACACAAGAACGCTTATCTGGTTTGGCAATAATGTCCATTGAGAAATCATTCCTTCAGAAACTTAGAAACCAACCCAACAGTACTTTCAAATCACAAAGTCATTGAGACATTTTCGTCCCAAACAAGACGGATAGAGTTTATATATAAATAAATAAGTAATTTAAAATGTAGTGATGTCATTAGCAAATATTACTTCATGTTAGCCTACTGAATATAATGTATGTGTTTATTATTATGTCAGCGGTAGCCCAGACCCAAAACCAGTATACGCCACTGGATAAGAACACGGGAAAGTCAACTGAGAGTATTACACAACAGGCTCTTTTTATATTAATCCCTAAGGAAAAAGACAAAGTGGACGACCAAAATATTCTCCTATGGAGCTCTCGTATCCCAGGGAACCTCAATCAATGTCACAGTACTACGTTGTTGCAGACTTTCGGACAACACGTGTTCGATTTCCGCTGGAAGCAGTGTGAGTTGTACTCGTGGTTGGAAAAAAAAATACCCCCGCGGTCGACCCAGCTGCTTGCAGAAATGGGTACCAAGGTAGTACTTTGGGAAGGTGAGGAATGCCGCCTCGCATCGTGAGTTTCGATGCTTGAAGCGACACTTTCCGGAATTCTCCGAACACTTCTGGATAGGCGACCGAGCACATTTGGGTGAAAACTCGTGTGTTATGACGCCGATTCAAGTCTCGCACTTTACCTTTAACTTTACCTTTGTTACTACTAGCATTTATTCTTCTTCCTCTTTCCTTCCTCATCTGCCTTTCAGCGTCGAGGGAGATATAATTTGCGGTCTTTTGCTCTTCTGTTCGCCTCTGCTGCTGTTATGTTTCCTAGTGCTTCTAATATTCCATCTATCCATCTTTTTCGTGTCGACCCTTCGGTCTGGTGTTCTCACAACGTTTGTTGAAGGCTCGTTGTGTTGTGTTTTGATCTTTCTGTCTTGTCACGTGGCCAAACCATTTTATCTGTTTTTTCCTTATATGTTCTATGGCGGGGGCTATTCCTAGCTTTTTTCTCAGTTCTTCATTTCTGATCTTATCTCTCAGACTGTTTCCTGTCATTCGTCTAACACATTTAATCTCTACTAGCATTATTACAATTACCGTTTGTTACTGGTATCACTACTACTATTACCATTACTACTATACCACTTTTACTATTACCATTATTACTGTTACTATTAATACTATTACCATTATAACTACTTCTACCAGTACTACTTACTACTACTACTACTCTACTACTACTACTACTACTACTACTACTAAAATGCATCTACTACAATTATAACTATAACTATTGCGTGTCCCGTTAGCTCAGTGGTTAGTGAACTGGCCTACTAAGAACAAGAGGTCGGAATCAAATCATGATCGACAGCTTCCAGGTTCATCCAACCTTATATAAATGCATGATTCTTCTGGGAAAGAGAGACGGCGTTGGCGTAATACCGACCACATTACCCAAAAAATATAATATGTCGAACGTCTTTGAAAACTATGAATACTAACGCCATATTTCCTATACCTATATATTGCGGCCTGACAGGTTCTTTCTTTCTTTATTTCTTCCTTCCTTCCTTTCTTTCTTTCTTTCTTTCTTTCTTTCTTTCTTTCCTGCTTTTACTTCTTTCTTTTTGCTCCTTTCTTTCTTTTTTTCTTTGTTCTTTCTTTCCAATTTTGTATTTCTTTTTTTTTTAATTCGTTCTTTTCTTTCTCATTCTTTCTTTCTCTTTGTCTGTTTTCATTCATTCTTTCTTATTTCTTTCTTTCATTCTATTATTTTTATCTTTTTCTTTCTTTTCTGTCATTAATATTACTGAAAATATTAATACCACTACTACTATTGGAACTGTGATCGCGCGAATACAATCACTGTTACATTCACTATCGCTATTGCCACTACTGCTTCTACTGCTACTACCACTACTACTACTATTACTACTACTACTACTACTATTACTACTACAATACTACTAACACTACTACTACTACTACTATTACTACTACTACTACTACTACAACTACTATTACTTCTACTACTACTACTACTATTACTACTACTATACTACTACTACTACTACTATTATTATTACTACTATTATTATTACTACTGTCTCCGTCAACAGCCGTGATCTTTCGTTGACGTGTTGATTGTCTGGTTACCCTCAATCAGCTGCCGCCGACTTCTGGTCAATGTTGCCTGCTGAACCTGGCCTTCAGAATCACCATCAGAACCGGTGCTTAATGTTGCTCTGGGTTCTACGACTGGCTTGTTTATATGTTTCCCTTTCTTTGTAGCACTTCGCGCTGTCTTCTACCGACGGTTTATGCATCCCTACAACCTGGAGCCTGCTCTGTCAGTTGTCGTTCGTTCATCGCCATTCCGGTTATAAGTACTACATTGCCTCACGTAAATTAAACAAGACAAGGTTTTCATAAAATATCCTTAGTCTTTATTTCAACTGACAACACCTCTCCTCGGTTGACACACTGACTCCGACTTTACACCGACAGAACTCTTACAAATTCACTGAGTACAATCACAGTTACAAGAAACACCTTATTCGCTTAGTAATATTCAAGACAATCCTGGTTCACATGAGCTCATAAGCAATCACTTTTATCTCCCTCACTCCAGAAATAATATGACAGTTCCATTTCACGACACCATTCTACTCTAACAAGTTCTTACTCGCTTTGTATTGCTCAGCGAGTTACAATGTACAAAACAAGTCAATAAGAAATCACTTTTCTCTCCTTCTTCTTTTCTCTTTTCACTGATACCTAAAAGATGTCGTGGTTTATATCATTTGTCGTTCTTCTCGCTCTCTCTCTCTCTCTCTCTCTCTCTCTCTCTCTCTCTCTCTCTGCGATCAGGACTCAATCAGAGTAGGATTCCAGACTCTCACATGAAGTCAGCTGTCAGGTTAAGTGTGTTGATCGCCCCCACAGGCAGAACATCACACTTAGAGTCTACCAGATCCACTCTGATTGAACACCCATTAAAACGTTGCACTGTGTTCTGCGCCAGTGGCCCAGTGCATCCGATTTCAGCCAGCATTTTATTCAGGTTTGCATTCCTTAGCCTTTGATTGTCCCCAATCTTCCTGCAAGGCAGCAGATGATTTTTTTCTGTAGGGGGATTCTTCCCTTAGATGGTCGGCCCTCCCAGGTTTACGAGCACCATCTACCAGAGTCACTAGAGGTGACTAACACAGACATGCACACACAAAGATAGGAGATGTGACCAACACAGACTTGCACACAGCGATACGAGGCATGACTAACACTGACACACATCAAGATTATGACACATGACTAACATAAACATGCACATAAAGATATGAGATATAACTGACATAGACATGCACACACAAAGATATGACACGTGCCTAACATAGACATGCATACAAAGATATGAGATATGATCAACATAGACATGCACACACAAGGATATGAGATGTGACATACACTGATATGCACACACAAAGATATGAGATATGACTAACATAAACATGCACACAAAGATATGAGATATCTAACCCAAACATGTACACACAAAGATATGACACATGACTAACACAGATACACACTAAGATATGAGATATGACTAAACACATACACACATAAAGATATGAGACATGATTAACACGGACACACCAAGATATGAGATATGACTAACATGGCACACACCAAGATATGAGCCATGGCCAGCACACACACACTCACAAGCTAAGATATGAGCCATGGCTAGCACAGAAACACATCAAGATATGAGCCATGGCTAGCACAGAAACATATCAAGATATGAGCCATGGCTTCACGGAAAAACACCAAGAATGAACCATGTCCAGCACAGAAACACATTGTTACATGTCTCTGTCACTGTATCTATCCATCTTCTTCTGGATCTTCCTCTTGGTCTTGTTCCATGCATTCTTGAGAAGAACGCCCTTGATGGTGATTGGTGAGGATTCATTCTGACCAGGTGGCCAAACCATTTAAGTTGTTGTTCTATATATTCTTGGCATGGTTTTGTTCCTACCATTTTTCTTATGGTTTCATTTGGTATTCTATTTCTTCTTGTGTTGTTTGTTACTTTTCTCAAGCAACGCATCTCACATGTATTGATCTTTCTTAATTGTGATTTAGATTTCCAGAATAATATAAAAGTTCAGTATCACGACAATACTCCACTCTAAAACGTTCTTACTCGCTCTACATTGCTCAGCGAGTTACAATGCATAAGGAAAGTCAATAAGAAATAACTTTTCTCTCCCTTACTCCAGAAATAATGTAAAAGTTCAGTTTTGCACTTCGTGGCTCCCATAAGCCCGACGTCAGTCACCTACTCAGTCATTCTGGAGACAAATAATAATAAATAAATATTATTAAATAGGGAAACTTCCGAGGCAATAATAGGGAATAATAGAAGGAAAAGGTATGTGTTGGCACTCGGAAAAATGACAAATAAACAACAACTAAAAATACGAAGAACAATATATGTCCAAAGCAGGATCGAACCCGTACTCCATGGCACTGCGCCTTGCCACGAGAAGCCGAACGCTGGTACACAGCCACTCAGATAATTATCCCCTGCTTGACTTTTAGAACACGTCACACCGCTAATGGCGGTATTATCTGAGTGGCTGTGTACCAAGCGTTCGGCTTCTCGTGGCAAGGCGCAGTGCCATGGAGTACGGGTTCGATCCTGCTTCGGACCATATATTGTTCTTTGTTTTTTCTCTGTTCTTGTTTATTTGTCATTTTTTCCGAGTGCTAACACATACCTTTTCCTTCTATTATTCCCTACTCAGTCATTCCTCGAGCCGTAACCTTAGTGAACACATTTATCCCACTCACAAACGGCTTCAACAGCTTTCTGTGTCAACAATAGTCGTTATTGTTATTGGCTATGGAAGGCCTCGGTCTCACAGCAAACGAATTAAAATCCATAATTGCTCAACCGCCCGTGCCAGTGGAATCATCCGAATTACTAACTCATCTCCCAAACAAAGAAAGGTAACTGTACTCCCCATCGTAGCAGTCTCAGCACACGCCAAAAGACATAAGGCGAAACCGCGCAGAAAGTGAACACAGCCAACTGTTCCCCGTCATACGATATCATCATTCATCGTAAACAAGCGGGATATCGAAGCAGGATCATCGTGGCTAACCGCATAGTCTCACAAATAACTCTGATTACTAGCCGGTTGGGACTCAACTTAACACCCACGATGTCGAGCGCTTCGCTCCTTCAACTGAACAAAGAAACTGATTCCAATTTAAAACAACCAGCATCATCGAAGGTAGGTAGGCCACTGGCACCGCCTTCCAGAACGACCCTTCTTCCAGGACGACCGTGTGAGCAACTCTCCCCCACCTCACTTGTCATATGTATATTTTCTTTGTCTCTCGCCACTCATCCCCAAGCACACTGTTAAAATCCCGAGAATCCCTCACTCCACCTGTATTAAATTCAAGTTAACTGTCCCATTCTTTCAACGTGAATTTTCCACATTTTTCCCATCTTCTCACTCACGCTCCCCCCTTCCCACCCCACGTCTCACCCTTTCCTATATAACCCCTATTACACTACTACTACTATTACTACTACTATTATTACTATTATTACTATTATTACTAATATTACTACTATACTACAACTTCTATTATTACTACTATTACTACTATTACTAATACTGCTACTAAAGCAATGTTTATTATCACATAACATTTATAGAAATGCTTCTACAAGTAAAACTATCACTACAAATATTCTAACAAATAATTCTATAGCTATATCTGCCTCTATAACCAATAAGTGTTATACTAGTTCAAACATGATCTCTACATCTGCTACTACAACTACATCGGATACCACTTATATCACTACTACCAGCAAAAGTGTTTTATTTTTTGATACGTCTACCACCAAAAAATCCACCACCACGACCTTACTAACACAGCTACTTATGTCAACTCTAACAAATCCACCACTGCAACTTACATTACTACTTTTACAATTACCATCACTACTATTGCCACCATTAGTAAAGTCACCGCTCTTCTATAATAACTATTAATGTTATTGCAATCTACGGTCTAGTGGAGGCTATTGTGTATTTGTTTTGAGGTTTTGTTTTTTGTCGAACCGCTTCTCTCGTGGCAAATTCTACCAATGTTTGACAAACACACGCGGTCACAGAATGAACAAGTCAGGCCCACTGGTCCATAGGGTTTTCCATCCTTTTTCATGAGTCTTTTCTCTTCAAAGTTTTGCCTTAGCACAGTCTCAAATGATGTTATACCGTTCCTTATACATGCTCTCCATGATGTGCGATCACTTGCCAGATGTTCCCAGTCACATTCACATATGGAGAAAATTATAATGTAATTAATAATTTAATTTTAATTTTTAATAATTAATTTAATTAAGTAATTGAATATAATTATCATTATTCTTACTACCTCTGTTATATCCACCACTTCCACTAATTAAATATATACCCTTACTGTTACCACCTCTCTTATATCCACAACCATAATTAATATCCTTTGTTTGATATTTATCTACACCTATTACCGACTATATCAGAGCAATTACTACAATTAATATTACTTTTCCTCCAATCTCATAACAACTTTACCCATTACACAAACAACTTTACCCATTACACAACCACTCAAGTAATAACACTACTCTATCAGGCTTTTCTCCCTTCCAGCCCTCGTCTGGTCCTCGGAAAATCCAACCGACTTTTCCCTTATCAGGTATATAGTTCATTGTCCTTCAATATATCACAGCGACATCACCTCGTTTCTCTGTCTATTTGTCGCTGTAAATCAAAATATAAATATGCGATAATTTAACTAGAGACTAAAGATAATAGTTAATACTGCCACAGATTTCTTATCTACAGCCTCCAGTCGTCGACTGCATGTTCCATAATATTAGCGTGTAATTCTCTGCGTCCCCCCCCCCCAATCTCCCATCTGGAAAGAGCACAACCCCACCCCGCCCTCCTCTTGAAATATCCAGTAACTTGGCCCCTATTTAATACTTGTCCTGTCCTTATTGTGACCTCTTACTTCTACAGCCAGGGCCCCAGATTTTGAACTTTTTTTTCAGGTTGGGGCGCCTGCTCTAGAACGGTACAGCCAGACGAGGTCACACTAATCTATCCTGACCGATTTCTTCCTGTAGGTCAAATACGTGAACAGGCAAGGGTGTCTCAAGCTGTTTACGATGGTATCTTAACATGTTTTTTTTTTTTTGGTCGTATTTGTTGTATATTATTTTCTGGTAACAAACTGAAAAACGTTCCAATCAGTAACTGTAGACAGCGGTTATAAAACTGTTATATGCGAAGGTTTTGTTGAATTTTGAGAATATCACGGACAGCCTAAAAGATCAATGATGACGTTTTTTTAAAAAAAAAGAAAAGGCCAAAATAAAGGAGGACAATAAAAATAAAAAATGTCCAACGCTAGAAAGAAACGATCATAATTTTTAAAGCCAATAAAATAAAAAAGATATGGGAAGGAAACAGCTGGAAAATATTGTGACAAGGAAGGGGGGGGAATGAGGAGGAACAAGCAGATGGAAATAGAGAAAAGATATGAAACAGTGTGAAAGAGTGGCTTGGTTATAGTTATAGTTAAAGTTAGTCGACAAGATGGGGAAAAATAAAGAGGAACAAGCAGATGGAAATAGAGAAAAGATATGAGACAGTGTGAAAGAGTGGCTCGGTTATAGTTATAGTTAAAGTTAGTCGACAAGATGGGGAAAATAAAGAGGAACAAGCAGATGGAAATAGAGAAAAGATATGAAACAGTGTGAAAGAGTGGCTTGGTTATAGTTATAGTTAAAGTTAGTCGACAAGATGGGGAAAAAAAAGAGGAACAAGCAGATGGAAATAGAGAAAAGATATGAAACAGTGTGAAAGAGTGGCTCGGTTATAGTTATAGTTAAAGTTAGTCGACAAGATGGGGAAAATAAAGAGGAACAAGCAGATGGAAATAGAGAAAAGATATGAAAACAGTGTGAAAGAGTGGCTTGGTTATAGTTATAGTTAAAGTTAGTCGACAAGATGGGGAAAATAAAGAGGAACAAGCAGATGGAAATAGAGAAAAGATATGAAACAGTGTGAAAGAGTGGCTTGGTTATAGTTATAGTTAAAGTTAGTCGACAAGATGGGGAAAATAAAGAGGAACAAGCAGATGGAAATAGAGAAAAGATATGAAACAGTGTGAAAGAGTGGCTTGGTTATAGTTATAGTTAAAGTTAGTCGACAAGATGGGGAAAATAAAGAGGAACAAGCAGATGGAAATAGAGAAAAGATATGAAACAGTGTGAAAGAGTGGCTTGGTTATAGTTATAGTTAAAGTTAGTCGACAAGATGGGGAAAATAAAGAGGAACAAGCAGATGGAAATAGAGAAAGATATGAGACAGTGTGAAAGAGTGGCTCGGTTATAGTTATAGTTAAAGTTAAAGTTAGTCGACAAGATGGGGAAAATAAAGAGGAACAAGCAGATGGAAATAGAGAAAAGATATGAGACAGTGTGAAAGAGTGGCTCGGTTATAGTTATAGTTAAAGTTAGTCGAAGGCCCCGGTAGTAGTATAGCAGGAAGGATTTGACCCGTATTTAGGCGCTAAATTAACAAAGATATATAGTAGGCGCGCGGCGCGCCTAATGTACCGTAGGCGCAGGGGGAGTTGACCGTGACATTCGTGGCCGGATGTTGACCGCTAGTCCAGGTGCTCCGTATTTTAAAAATTCAGAATTATTTAAAAAAACAGTCTCCATCTGATTTCGAACACGGGTCTACGGCGTGCCAGGCCAGACACTTACCACTATGCTACAGGCGATCACAGAATTAGAGGCTGAATGAGACAGGTGAAGCGTGAGGCTTTTGTTGGTACCTGACAGCTAGCTAGTAGTAGAGAAAGATTGACCCGCATTTAGGCGCTAAATTAACAAAGATATATAGGGCGGCACGCGGCGTGCATAAACGGGCGGCGCTGGGGGAGTTAACCATGACATTTCGTGTCGGGATGCCTGGTGACCGCTCGTTGACCCTCTCAACCTCTCGGCGCCATGGCGGGGTGAGCTCTCGTAGTGGGGGACCTGTTATGATCAAAGACCCTATTTCTCTGTGAAATTTCTCACTTGGGTAACTAAGCTGGTCTAGCCGTCTAACAGAGAGGACAGTAAATTAATGTACTTTGATATTCTATTACTGTTGTGCTTTTTTTTTTTTGTAGTGGTTGTAGTAATAGTAGTATTAGTTAAGTCGTTATTAAAGTTGTACAACTAGTGTGACTTGTATTTGTAGAGTTATAACAGACAAGTGGGGGCTATGCCTTTTTTTTCATGTATAGTAGAGAGATGGTAGAGTCTTATAGTTATTTTTATGCATGACAACTTTAATGTATCTATAAAATTCATTTTGAAATTAATGGAAAAATACAACTTACTCAGGGCTTGGCCAACTAACAGCAACGGTCTTGCTAATATATTTAACCCGTGGAAACATCAGCATCATGAGACTTATTAATGTCCAAATTGACCGCTTGTTCATAACACGGAGACGACAGCGATGATGACTTTAACGGGTACACAATCAAAGATCCCGTGGTTTTGTTTTAGTCGATGACAACTTTTGAAATAGTAGCTGACAACTTTTGTATTAGCAGATGACAGCTTTCAATGACTGTTTACATGCTATGTCATTGTAGCAGTCATGTATGTCATGTCGATGTAGTAGACACGTATGTCATGTCATTGTAACAGTCATGTCAATGTAACAGTTATTTCGTTGTAATAGTCATCTCGTTGTAACAGTCACGGGTGTCATGTCGTTTTATCAGATACGTATGGTATGTCGTTGTAACAGTCATTTCGTTGTAATAGTCATCTCGTTGTAACAGACACGTATGTCATGTCGTTTTATCAGAGACGTATGATATGTCGTTGTAACAGACATGTCGTTGTATCAGTCATATCGATGTAGTAGACACGTATGTCATGTCATTGTAACAGTCATGTCAATGTAACAGTCATGTCAATGTAACAGTCATTTCGTTGTAATAGTCATCTCGTTGTAACAGTCACGTATGTCATGTCGTTTTATCAGACACGTATGGTATGTCGTTGTAACAGACATGTCGTTGTATCAGGCATGTCGATGTAGTAGACACGTATGTCATGTCATTGTAACAGTCATGTCAATGTAACAGTCATTTCGTTGTAATAGTCATCTCGTTGTGACAGTCATGTATGTCATGTCGTTTATCAGAGACGTATGGTATGTCGTTGTAACAGACATGTCGTTGTATCAGTCATGTCGATGTAGTAGACACGTATGTCATATCATTGTAACAGTCATGTCAATGTACAGTCATTTCGTTGTAATAGTCATCTCTTTGTAACAGACACGTATGTCATGTGGTTTTATCAGACACATATGGTATGTCGTTGTAAACAGACATGTCGTTGTATCAGTCATGTCTATGTAGTAGACACGTATGTCATGTCATTGTAAAAGGCATGTTCAATGTAACAGTCATGTCAATGTAACAGTCATTTCGTTGTAATAGTCATCTCGTTGTAACAGGCACGTATGTCATGTCGTTTATCAGAGACGTATGGTATGTCGTTGTAACAGACATGTCGTTGTATCAGTCATGTCGATGTAGTAGACAAGTATGTCATGTCATTGTAACAGTCATGTCAATGTAAACAGCATTTCGTTGTAATAGTCATCTCGCTGTAACAGGACATGTATGTCATGTCGTTTTATCAGTGACGTATGGTATGTCGTTTGTAACAGACATGTCGTTGTATCAGTTAAGTCGATGAGTAGACACGTATGCATGTCATTGTAAGAGGCATGTCACTGTAACAGTCATGTCAATGTAACAGTCATTTCGTTGTAATAGTCATCTCGTTGTAACAGTCACGTATGGCATGTCGTTTTATCAGAGACTATATGGTATGTCGTTGTAACAGACATGTCGTTGTATCATCATGTCGATGTAGTAGACACGTATGTCATGTCATTGTAACAGTCATGTCAATGTAACATCATTTCGTTGTAATAGTCATCTCGTTGTAACAGACATGTATGTCATGTCGTTTTATCAGTGACGTATGTATGTCGTGTAACAGACATGTCGTTGTATCAGTCATGTCGATGTAGTAGACACGTATGGCATGTCATTGTAAGAGGATGTCAATGTAACAGTCATGTCATGTAAACAGTCATTTCGTTGTATATAGTCATCTCGTTGTGACAGTCACGTATGGCATGTCGTTTTATCAGAGACGTATGGTATGTCGTTGTACCGACATGTCGTTGTATCATTCATGTCGATGTAGTAGACACGTATGTCATGTCATTGTAACAGTCATGTCAATGTAACAGTCATTTCGTTGTAATAGTCATCTCGATGTAACAGACACGTATGTCATGTCATTGTAACAGTCATGTCAATGTAACAGTAATTTCATTGTAATAGTCATCTCGTTGTAACAGTCACGTATGTCATGTCGTTTTATCAGAGACGTATGGTGTGTCGTTTGTAACAGACATGTCGTTGTATCAGTCATGTCGATGTAGTAGACACGTATGTCATGTCGTTGTAACAGACACGTTATGTATGTCGTTGTAACAGACATGGTCATTGTATCAGGCATGTCGATGTAGTAGACACGTATCATGTCATTGTAACAGTCATGTCAATGTAACAGTCATGACAATGTAACAGTCATTTCGTTGTAATAGTCATCTCGTTGTAACAGTCACGTATGTTATGTCGTTTGTCAGAGACGTATGGTATGACGATGTAACAGACATGTCGTTCTATCAGGCATGCCGATGTAGTAGACACGTATGTCATGTCATTGTAACAGTCATGTCAATGTAACAGTCATTTCGTTGTAATAGTCATCTCGTTGTAACAGTCACGTATGTCATGTCGTTTTATCAGACACGTATGGTATGTCGTTGTAACAGACATGTCGATGTATCAGTCATGTCGATGTAGTAGACACGTATGTCATGTCATTGTAACAGTTCATGTCAATGTAACAGTCATTTCGTTGTAATAGTCATCTCGTTGTAACAGACATGTATGTCATGTTGTTTTATCAGTGACGTATGGTATGTCGTTGTAAACAAACATGTCGTTATATCAGTCAGGTCGATGTAGTAGACACGTATGTCATGTCATTGTAACAGTCATATCAATGTAACAGTCATGTCAATGTAACAGTCATTTCGTTGTAATAGTCATCTCGTTGTAACAGTCACGTATGGCGTGTCGTTTTATCAGAGACGCATGGTATGTCGTTGTAACAGACATGTCGTTGTATCAGTCATGTCGATGTAGTAGACACGTATGGTCATGTCATGTAAGAGGCATGTCAATGTAACAGTCATGTCAATGTAACAGTCATTTCGTTGTAATAGTCATCTCGTTGTAACAGTCACGTATGTCATGTCGTTTTATCAGAGACGTATGGCTTGTCGTTGTAACAGACATGTCGTTGTATCATTCATGTCGATGTAGTAGACACGTATGTCATGTCATTGTAACAGTCATGTCAATGTAACAGTCATTTCGTTGTAATAGTCATCTCGATGTAACAGACACGTATGTCATGTCATTGTAACAGTCATGTCAATGTAACAGTAATTTCATTGTAATAGTCATCTCGTTGTAACAGTCACGTATGTCATGTCGTTTTATCAGAGACGTATGGTATGTCGTTGTAACAGACATGTCGTTGTATCAGTCATGTCGATGTAGTAGACACGTATGTCATGTCGTTGTAACAGACACGTATGGTATGTCGTTGTAACAGACATGTCATTGTATCAGGCATGTCGATGTAGTAGACACGTATGTCATGTCATTGTAACAGTCATGTCAATGTAACAGTCATGACAATGTAACAGTCATTTCGTTTGTAATAGTCATCTGGTTGTAACAGTCACGTATGTCATGTCGTTTTATCAGAGACGTATGGTATATCGTTGTAACAGACATGTCGTTGTATCAGTCATGTCGATGTAGTAGACACGTATGTCATGTCATTGTAACAGTCATGTCAATGTAACAGTCATGTCAATGTAACAGTCATTTCGTTGTAATAGTCATCTCGTTGTAACAGTCACGTATGTTATGTCGTTTGTCAGAGACGTATGGTATGACGTTGTAACAGACATGTCGTTGTATCAGGCATGCCGATGTAGTAGACACGTATGTCATGTCATTGTAACAGTCATGTCAATGTAACAGTCATTTCGTTGTAATAGTCATCTCGTTGTAACAGACACGTATGTCATGTCGTTTTATCAGACACGTATGGTATGTCGTTGTAACAGACATGTCGTTGTATCAGTCATGTCGATGTAGTAGACACGTATGTCATGTCATTGTAACAGTCATGTCAATGTAACGGTCATGTCAATGTAACAGTCATTTCGTTGTAATAGTCATCTCGTTGTAACAGTCACGTATGTCATGTCGTTTTATCAGACACGTATGGTATGTCGTTGTAACAGACATGTCGTTGTATCAGTCATGTCGATGTAGTAGACACGTATGGCATGTCATTGTAACAGTCATGTCAATGTAACAGTCATGTCAATGTAACAGTCATTTCGTTGTAATAGTCATCTCGTTGTAACAGTCACGTATGTCATGTAGTTTTATCAGAGAAGTATGGTATGTCGTTGTAACAGACATGTCGTTGTATCAGTCATGTCGATGTAGTAGACACGTATGCCATGTCATTGTAACAGTCATGTCAATGTAACAGTCATTTCGTTGTAATAGTCATCTCGTTGTAACAGACACGTATGTCATGTCGTTGTAACAGACACGTATGTCATGTCGTTTATCAGAGACGTATGGTATGTCGTTGTAACAGACATGTCCTGTATCAGTCATATCGATGTAGTAGACACGTATGTCATGTCATTGTAACAGTCATGTCAGTGTAACAGTCATGTCAATGTAACACGTGTCAGTTCTGTTGTTAACTGTTTTCCATGTCATTTCGTTGTAGTAGTCATAGGTGTCACACCGTCGTTTGTATGTTGTCCAGTGTGACATGATAGTTGTATGTAGGTTTGTCTAGTGTCGTCCGTGATGGCTGTATGAAGATCACGACACACTAGACAATCTACATACAGCCATCACGACACCTAGACAACCTACATACAACTATCATGTCACATTGGACAACATACATACGACGTGTGACACCTATGACTACTACAACGACATGACATGGAAAACAGTTAACAACAGAATGACACGTGGTACATTGACATGACTGTTACACTGACATGACTGTTACAATGACATGACATACGTGTCTACTACATCGATATGACTGATACATGGACATGTCTGTTACAACGACATACCATACGTCTCTGATAAACGACATGACATACGTGTCTGTTACAACGACATGACATACGTGTCTGTTACAACGAGATGACTATTACAACGAAATGACTGTTACATTGGCATGACTGTTACAATGACATGACATACGTGTCTACTACATCGACATGACTGATACAACGACATGTCTGTTACAACGACATACCATACGTCTCTGATAAAAACTACATGACATACGTGACTGTTACAACGAGATGACTATTACAACGAAATGACTGTACATTGACATGACTGTTACATTGACATGACTGTTACAATGACATGCCATACGTGTCTACTACATCGACATGACTGATACAACGACATGTCTGTTACAACGACATACCATACGTGTCTGATAAAACGACATGACATACGTGACTGTTACAACGAGATGACTATTACAACGAAATGACTGTTACATTGACATGACCGTTACATTGACATGACTGTTACAATGACATGACATACGTGTCTACTACATCGACATGACTGATACAACGACATGTCTGTTACAACGACATACCATACGTGTCTGTTACAACGACATGACATACGTGTCTACTACATCGACATGACTGATACAACGACATGTCTGTTACAACGACATACCATACGTCTCTGATAAAACGACATGACATACGTGACTGTTACAACGAGATGACTATTACAATGAAATTACTGTTACATTGACATGACTGTTACAATGACATGACATACGTGTCTGTTACATCGAGATGACTGTTACATTGACATGACTGTTACATTGACATGCCTCTTACAATGACATGCCATACGTGTCTACTACATCGACATGACTGATACAACGACATGTCTGTTACAACGACATACCATACGTCACTGATAAAACGACATGACATACATGTCTGTTACAACGAGATGACTATTACAACGAAATGACTGTTTACATTGACATGACTGTACAATGACATGACATACGTGTCTACTACATCGACATGAATGATACAACGACATGTCTGTTACAACGACATACTATACGTCTCTGATAAAACGACATGACATACGTGCCTGTTACAACGAGATGACTATTACAACGAAATGACTGTTACATTGACATGACTGTTACATTGACATGCCTGTTACAATGACATGAACATACGTGTCTACTACATAGACATGACTGATACAACGACATGTCTGTTACAACGACATACCATATGTGTCTGATAAAACAACATGACATACGTGTCTGTTACAAAGAGATGAATATTACAACGAAAGACTGTTACATTGACATGACTGTTACAATGATATGACATATGTGTCTACTACATCGACATGACTGATACAACGACATGTCTGTTACAACGACATACCATACGTCTCTGATAAACGTCATGACATACATGACTGTCACAACGAGATGACTATTACAACGAAATGACTGTTACATTGACATGACTGTTACAATGACATGACATACGTGTCTACTACATCGACATGCTGATACAACGACATGTCTGTTACAACGACATACATACGTGTCTGATAAAACGACATGACATTACGTGACTGTTACAACGAGATGACTATTACAACGAAATGACTGTTACAACGACATACCATACGTATCTGATAAAACGACATGACACCCGTGACTGTTACACGAGATGACTATTACTACGAAATAACTGTTACATTGACATGACTGTTACAATGACATGACATACGTGTCTACTACATCGACATGACATACATGACTGCTACAATGACATAGCATGTAAACAGTCATTGAAAGCTGTCATCTGCTAATACAAAAGTTGTCAGCTACTATTTCAAAAGTTGTCATCGACTAAAACAAACCCACGGGATCTTTGATTGTGTACCCGTTAAAGTCATTATCGCTGTCGTCTCCGTGTTATGAACAAGCGCGTCAATTTGGACATTAATAAGTCTCATGATGCTGATGTTTCCACGGGTTAAATATATTAGCAAGACCGTTGCTGTTAGTTGGCCAAGCCCTGAGTAAGTTGTATGTTTCCATTAATTTCAAAATGAATTTATAGATACATTAAAGTTGTCATGCATAAAAATAACTATAAGACTCTACCATCTCTCTACTATACATGAAAAAAAAGGCATAGCCCCCACTTGTCTGTTATAACTCTACAAAATACAAGTCACACTAGTTGTACAACTTCAATAACGACTTTAACTACTACTACTATTACTACAAAACTACAAAAAAAAAAAAGCACAACAGTAATAGAATATCAAAAGTACATTAATTTACTGTCTCTCTGTTAGACGGCTAGACCAGCTTAAGTTACCCAAGTGAGAAATTTCACAGAGAAATAGGGTCTTTGATCATAACAGGTCCCCCACTACGAGAGCTCACCCCGCCCATGGCGCCGAGAGGTTGAGAGGTCAACGAGCGGTCACCAGGCATCCCGACACGAAATGTCATGGTTAACTCCCCTGCGCCGCCCGGTTTATGCACGCCGCGTGCCGCCCTATATATCTTTGTTATTTAGCGCCTAAATGCGGGTCAATCTTTCTCTACTACTAGCTAGCTGTCAGGTACCAACAAAAGCCTCACGCTTCACCTGTCTCATTCAGCCTCTAATTCTGTGATCGCCTGTAGCATAGTGGTAAGTGTCTGGCCTGGCACGCCGTAGACCCGTGTTCGAAATCAGATGGAGACTGTTTTTTTAAAATAATTCTGAATTTTTAAAATACGGAGCACCTGGACTAGCGGTCAACATCCGCCACGAAATGTCACGGTCAACTCCCCCTGCGCCTACGGTACATTAGGCGCGCCGCGCGCCTACTATATATCTTTGTTAATTTAGCGCCTAAATACGGGTCAAATCCTTCCTGCTATACTACTCCCGGTATCACTGCAAACGAATTAAAATCCATAATTGCTCAACCGCCCGTGGAATCATCCAAATTAACATCTCATCCTATTGAAGGATGCAAACAAAGAAAGGCAGCGGCAGTCCCCATCATAGCAGCCACAGCACACGCCAAAAGACATAAGGCCAAGCTTCCACGAAAGTGAACGCAGCTGAACATACAAAATTTTGGTTTGGTGGGTTTTCAACAACTAAAATGAGTCATTCAATTCAACATTCAGAAAATAAAATAGCAACAAAAAAGAGCAGGTCTTGCCAGTTTCAACAAATGTAGTGGTTTATATATGATAATTTGGAATATTCCACACCGTTCGGGCATTATATGACACAATTGTTTCATATTCAAATCTTCGAAAATGAAGAGTCTATAACTTCTGACCAATGTGGTGTCTTCGGCTCGAAAGGACAAATGATAGATAGCGTGATAAATGCACTATCATCATCATCATCAAGTGCCATGCCTCCTGACGTATGTTATATCTTTCCATAACTTTCGATGTCAACAGTTATTATCATTTCTGTTGTTGACCTTCTGCCAAGCCATTCTCTTAAGCTTTCTGCTATCTTTTCTCTTTGCTCCCCTCTATCTCTTCGTTCCTCAATTTTCCCTGTTGTTACAATATATATGTGTTATTTTACTGATTAATATACGTTATTGTATATAATTAAAATGTTCCTGTTGTTACTATAATTATATAGGCACTAACAACTATTCGTGTCCCTGTTGTTACTATAATTATACAGGCACTAACAACATATTCGTGTCCCTGTTGTTACTATAATATATAGGCACTAAAACATATTCGTGTCCCTGTTGTTACTATAATTATATAGGCACTAAAACATATTCGTGTCCCTGTTGTTATTATAATTATATAGGCACTAAAACATATTCGTGTCCCTGTTATTACTATAATTATATAGGCACTAAAACATATTCGTGTCCCTGTTGTTACTATAATTATATAGGCACTAAACATATTTGTGTCCCTGTTGTTACTATAATTATATAGGCACTAAAACATATTCGTGTCCCTGTTGTTACTATAATTATATAGGCACTAAAACATATTCGTGTCCCTGTTGTTACTATAATTATATAGGCACTAAAACATATTTGTGTCCCTGTTGTTACTATAATTATATAGGCACTAAAACATATTCGTGTCCCTGTTGTTACTATAATTATATAGGCACTAAAACATATTCGTGTCCCTGTTGTTACTATAATTGTATATGCGCTAACAACATATTCCACGTAAGTTAAAAAAAAACACATAACAGGGGTCTTTTTCCTCTTCTTTTCTATCATCGAGAACTACTTTATGACAAATACCACACGCATTTCTTTAAATGTTAATAATTGTTTTACATAATATATATGAACTGCGGGCCTCTGTAGCCTAGTTGGGAAAACCACCCGACTGGGCTACCGACGTTCGGACAACCCGTGTTCGATTCCCGCTGGAAGAAGTGTCAGTTGTACTCGTGGTTGGAAAAAAAATACCCCGCGGTCGACCCAGTCGCTGGCAGAGATGGGTACCAGAGTAGTACTCTGGGAAGGTGACGATTGCCGCCTCGCATCGTGAGTTTCGATGCTTAAAACGACACTGTCCTGAAGTCTCCGAACACTTCTGGTTAGGTGGCCGAGCACATATTGGTGGAAACTCGCGTGATAAGACGCCGATTCAAGTCTCGTTTTACGTTTAGATTTAAATCAAGTTAATCCGATAGTAAATAAATCAGTTTCGCCAATAGTACAAATGTGAAGAGCCTTTATATGCACGCCCTGATTCATTTGAATTTATGTGAACCATTTAAAGTTTCAAACGAAATATGATAAGAGATCCATTAACAGGAAGATTTAATTTTTTATTTACCAAAGCTATACATTTTACCGAATGAAGTGTGGGCTGATTTGGGGATGTCACTAGACCGTGACTAAAGTTCTAATACTCGACCTCCTGGAAGTGAAAGCACTCTTTCTATTACGAGCTACGAGAGTTAAGGTTTAAAGCTATCGTACGGTTCAGTAATTGTAAAATCTTACGTTTTTACACATATATATCTGTTTCTTTTTGTAAAGGAAATAAACAACAGATTATTTGATCTGAACGAGATATAGAAGGTATTCAATAATACAGCATATATATTTTTTTTTTTTTAAAGCCAACAATAAAAATTAAATTACCGTATAAATACTTGTAAACGTATATACTGTATGGTACTTGTAAACGTAAAGAGTATCCCTGAACAAATAATATCTCAGTGGCGTGAGGTATTAAACTTCACCGTATAAATGTAATACATTCACATATACTATGATATACCAATCTATCAAAAACAAACTAAAAACTATCTTGACGACTTTTATCTAATTTTAGAGATATCCATGGAGTTTTTTTTTTTTATATTTCCCACCCCACTCCGCACCCCGAAACTGGAGAATATGAATCGCATGCTCAGTGTGATCACCGCCAGGTGCTAGGGTTAATGTTTTTATTTCACCCTGATTGATTTTTAAAAAAAAACATTGTTAAACTCGAGCTAGTTCTAACCCTGTTTAGATAACTACGGCTAGAGGTTGTTAAAGCATTTAGCGTCCCGCTCTCTTATTTTACATGTATGCTCTCGTCTGTATGAAATAAATTGGTCATATATAATACATCGGTTTAATTTATTCTTATTCTTCTTCATCCCATAACCCACGAGGTCTTTGAGGTACAACTGGAGGACTTCGTTAACTTTCTTCATTTCCCTCCATCTTCAGTCATCCATTGTAACTCTCCGATGTCGAGGCTTTGTCCATTCTTTGATATTATCTTCCCATCACTTTCTCTGTCTACCTCTCCTTCTCGTTTCCTTCACGTCCCCATGCAGAAAGGTCTTCACTAAGCTACACCTTTAAGATACATGACCTAACCATTTTATTTGAGTTTTTTTTCTGGTAAAAAATGGAATGGTTGATTGCGTTCGCCCGATGACTAAAGTATTCTAGAGTATTCGTAGACTATATACTTCCTCTTCGTCATCCGCCCTTAAAACGACGTTAAGTTGACGTGTTTGCGTTGTGTTGTGGTTTGCAGTGTAACACTGTGGTATTTGCGCCTTTCGGCCCAACACATCCGACTTCAGCACGACGTATTTGAGTACCGGGTTGTCTTCCCTCTTCGATCCCTGCTCGCTTGGCCAGACTAGACAGGTTAGTCTGTTACTGGAGGCACCGCGGAGAGGTGGGGCAGGATCTGGATGGTTTTGGTTCACCGATCCTGGCGCAAGCCATCAGCTATGAGTCGCTGACAACTTCCAGCTCTGGTGCTGGGGGGCGCGCCTTCGCCTCCAAAAATGGAATATTGCATCTCCTAAAATCGTCAGGTTTACTAATCTCTGATCTTTTATTCGACGAAACATAACTACAAAAATAACATTCAGACATAAATTGACTTCAGCTGAAAATGTTCAGCTTTATGTGAGGTACTTCAACTTGAAACTATTTCTATAAAATATCAATTTTCAACACGCGTGGGATATATTAGGTTCGGGATATCTTTATCCATAAGTGATGCAAATTTCCAAGATAAAAATTAAAATGCCACTTTTAAATGAAAACAAACAGCTGTGTAAGAAATAAACAAGACCGTTGAAGTTGGTCAAATCGAAGATTACTATGCTCTTGGTTACATTCAACCATTTCTTGACTAACAATGACATTACAATAGCGATTTTGAAATAAATTATTTCTCAACAGTCTTCATTCCAACACAGAATTGGAGAATGCCCACATGGACTCGAGAGTCTTCTATCGCACTTTCGTGGAAATAAAGTTGTGTCAGTTCGTTTGCTATGTAACGCAGTGCTTCCGGCTTCAACACAACTGTCTCGTTTAGCACAGCCCTAAACGTTAAAAGGGAATCAGCCTCAATAGCAAAAAGACAGAAGTAATGATAGCCACAATGAAAGAGACATCACAACATTGCAAAATAAAAAAAAAGTAAAGTGGAACAATATTTAAATAGTTAAATGAATTTAAATATTTGGGAACAATGTTAACCTCAGATGGAAAGTGTACAACAGAGGTGAGATGCAGAAATGCTCAGGCAAAAGCAGCTTTCCAAAAAATGAGGAAGATACTGTACAATCCATTTTTGACATGTTTTGTAGAGCCAGTATTAACATATGGACGTGAATCGTGGACAATAGGACAACAGACAAGAAAATCACTGCAAGCTGTAGAAGTGTGGTTTTACAGAAGAATATTGAGAATACCTTGGACTGTTAAGAAGAGCAATTAAAACGTTGAAAGAGGCCAAATCAAAAAGAGTGTACATTTCCATTATTAGGAAGAAATAATCATCATTTTTTGGCCATGTAATGAAAAAGCTGGAATATATTGTGAAAATTGGGGAAATTGAATGACGGAGAGACAAAGGGAAGCAAAGAGAAAAGATATCATACTGCTTAAGAGAATGGCTTGGCAGAAGGTTAAAAATAGAAATGATAAATAACAGCCAAGATCGAAAGCTGTGGAGAGACATGATCACCTACGCCAGCAGGCCCGGTACTTGAGGATGATGATGATGATGATGATGATGATGATAATGATGATGATGATATAGTTTGTCTCGTCCCTCTACAAGCTTACCTGCTGGATACAATGTCATGTCTATTTTACATAATCTTAATCACCATTTAAAATCTGAATATTAACTATGTCATATTTCTGAAGCGTTTAATCTTTGAGTCATGTATATCATGGGACTACATTTGCCTGATTTTCTCTATAATTCGCAAATTAATCACCATCATCTTATCGTGTCTTCGCATCGAAGAGTTGAATTCCACAGAGTGCCATTTCACCACGTCTCTTGCTTTGATGGCGCACGTTTTCGCAGGTTCTTCTGTTCAACTTTAATGGTGTCAGTCCACTGAAGTCTTTACTATTTTGCAAATTACTGTACACGTATAAGGTAGTAAAAAAAAAAAGTAAAGTACCCCCGTCACGCCAAGTGGCATATAGGGAATATGGTGTTAGTGACCATACATTTTCGGCACATGATTTTTGGGGTAATGTGGTCGGTATTACGCCTGTGCCGCTTTACTTTCCCAGAAAAAAATCCATTTAAGGCTGGGTGAACCGGAAGCCGTCGGTTGGGATCGAACCCTACCTCTTGTCCTTTGTAGTCCAGTTCACTGTACAAAGCATAATAAATATTTATACAACTCAATCAGTCAAAACCAATACATAGTTTTTCTTTTAGTAAAAGTCACGGGCAAGGTTCCTCCATTTATCCCTGTTCCATAACATTTGTTCTACTTATCTCCAATTTAGGCCATTGTTGTTACGTGTTTCCATGACTTCTCTTCTTCGTGTAGTCCTGGTTTTCACTTCCCCCGTGGATTCTATGATAGTGACTGTCTTGCTATTGTGGCGTCAGGTTTTCTTAGTGTGTGCCCAGTCAATCTGTAAGCCAAAAAGTGGCTGTTGTCTGGACAAAATGGATAGGAACAAAAATCTACCAAGATTTGTTAACACTCTCGACAATAACAAATTCAAGTACCTCTGCATTTCGAGAACATCTGCCAGTATGGCGATGGACTCAAAGCTGTCGATGCGAAAAATATGAAACGGTTATATTCAGACACAATTTCAGCCCAGAACTTCTTTAGAGATACACAAAGCTGACCTAAGTTAGCAACAACTAAAAATAGATCTTATATTATCAATCGCAATAATAAGACATAAAAGTTTGATGTGACCATCTATCACACTTTAGGAACCCTCGCTTATAGTGATTCATAATTCTACTACAAGGAAAAAAAAAGAGCATTGCAATAGTTATATTGTTTTATCTTACATATAGTTTTCATGCCATAATTTATTAATCAAAAAATCGTTTGTGTCAATGTCCATTCGAACCACAGTCTTGGATCCTTCTTTCCATCAACTTGTAACAAATAAGCGCTCATAATTATTCTTATATTAGAAGTGATAAAAATTACTCTAACTATTATCACTCTTAATGTGCTAATCATGCGACGTTATTACAAACAATAATATCGGCTGCTTTTGAACTGTTTGTGTTATCATTTTTGCTTGAATATTTATCTTTACAGGAGTGGCCTGCACATAAAATATATTATTGCATATACCATAAAGTCACAGTTGTTTATCAATAATATCTTAGTTATCTTTTTCATTTGTTCTTTTTTTCTTCTTTCCTTCCTCATCTGCCTTTCAGCGTCGAGGGGAGATATAATTTGCGGTCTTTTGCTTTTCTGTTCGTCTCTGCTGCTGTTATGTTTCTAATATTCCATCGACCCATCTTTTTCGTGGTCGACCCTTGGGTCTGGTGTTCTCACAACGTTTGTTGAAGGCTCGTTGTGTTGTGTTTTGAACTTTCTGCCTTGTCACGTGGCCAAACCATTTTATCTGTTGTTTCTTTATATATTCTATGGCGGGGGCTATTCCTAGCTTTTTTCTCAGTTCTTCATTTCTGATCTTATCTCTCAGACTGTTTCCTGTCATTCGTCTAACACATTTCATCTCTGTAGAGGTTATTTTCCTTATTGTTCTTGCATCTAGAGTCCAGGTCTGGCATTGGTAGCACAACGTTGGGATG
This sequence comes from Megaustenia siamemsis, assembly GCA_032433765.1. Taxonomy (NCBI): domain Eukaryota; kingdom Metazoa; phylum Mollusca; class Gastropoda; order Stylommatophora; family Ariophantidae; genus Megaustenia; species Megaustenia siamemsis. The sequence continues at coordinate 28,254,397 of JAVIAB010000126.1, forward strand.
AAGATTGTATTGTAAAGTGCTCGTTTTGCCTCTAGATTTATTTCCTTGTTGGGCAATAGTGGTGATAACTGTCCAATGATTTGACAAGCTTTGTTGCATCTTGATTCTATATCTGCTCTTTGAGAATTATCGTTTGTCACTAAACTTCCTAGGCATTTTAATTCCTCTACTTGTTTTAGTTGTCTACCTTCTATAGTTAGTTGATGTTCTGTTTATTTTTTGGCGACATTCATGACTTCTGTTTTTTTTTATTTTGATTTTCATGTTGTATTTTGTGCCTGAGCAGTTGAGTTTGTTTAAGTGTTCTTTTATGTCTTCTATTGTTTCATGTTTTAGTGCATGATCGTCTACAAATAAAAGCTCGTTGATCTCCTCTGTCTCTGATGGTTGGCTCACTTGCATATATAGTCCATGTATGTAATAAACAGTAGAGGGGATAGTACGTACCCCTGTCTTACATCTGATCTAACTTCGAAGTGGTCTGTGTAGCCTGCTGCTGTTCTGACCCTGCAGCTGTTGTTGGTGTAGACTTTTAATTAGGTTGGTTAGATGTTGGCTTACTCCGTATGTTGTTAGTACCTCCTGCAGTTGTTCTCTGTTTAATCTGTCGAATGCAGTTAATTTCATTTGTTAATTTCAGAAATACAAATCTATACGATTCTCCGATGGTATTTTTGAACTGTTGTTGTTTGTTTACCTATACCAGTTTGTATGTCTCTAGAGAAACCCAGAGGAACTGATTTTTGCGTAAATATAACTTTTTCTATTTTTCACACCGCCAGCCCTCTGCTCATGTGTCCCTCGCCATACAGGCAGATATTCTCTGACTTCAAACTACTCTATTTTTCATAGTTGAGAGTTTTGTGTTTTTGGAGCTTTGCCTCTTTTCATGTGTTGAATTGCGTCCTCCACTTCACTCTGCATTACTGGTGGTCCTGTGTCTTCATTTGAATTGTTTAATTCTGGTCTTTCATCATCATAGAGTTGGCTGATATATTCAGTCCATCTTTCCATTGTCTTCTCCTGTTCCATTATTATATTTCCTTCCTTTGATTTCATACATCCTGAAACTTTGACTTCTTTCTTCCTGTTAATTCATTTAACTGATTGTGCATACATTTTGAGTCTTTCTTTTGTTGTTTTTCCATTACTCCACATTTCTGTTTTAACCATCCTTCCTTTCCTTTACTGCGCTTGTTTTGGATCTCTTTGTGCAATATTTTGTATGTCCGTTCTTCTTTCTTATGTTTTCTTCTTTCATCCATTAGTTGTAATATTTCTTCTGTCATCCATTTCTTTTCGTTGATTCTTTTAGTCACTGGTATTACTTCTTTTGATGCTTGTTGAATCGATTGTTTGAGCATTTCCCAGTGCTCCTGGATGTCCTGTATTTTCTCATTAGCATTATATCTATTTTGTACTATCGTGCTGCACTTATCACTCATTTGTTTATCTACTCTTAGCATATCCAGTTCTAATTTTATATTTCTTGGTGATTTCTGTGCCTTCCGCAGTTTTATTCTTATCTTTCCAACTACTGGATCATGGTCACTATTGCAATCTGCTCCTGGCCTTGTTTTAACCGATGTTAGCCCATTCCTGAATCTTCTCTGTACCAGTATAAAATCAATTTGATTGTGTACTTTTTTTGTCTGGGCTTTGCCATGTTCATAGTCGCCTAGAGTGTTGTTAAATAAATAACAGATGTGGATAAAATAGGTTATAGCACACCAAACACTAAACTAAACAGAGAAGTTTAGTGCATAAGAGTCACTGACTCATGGTTTATATTTTAAAAAAAAACGCAAATCTTGAAATGATAAATCAGAGTCTGTCAGAGGACACAACAATTATCATCGCTTAGATAAGGACACTATCTATCATTGATAACATACTTCAATTTGTTACTGATAATTTAGTTTACTCTCTTATTTTACCCATTTAGAGTAATAAAAATAATAAAGGAGTATAGTCAATAAGATATTAGTGTTCACAATAATAAATGACACACAATTAGGTGTGATGTGGTCGGTACTACGTCAAGCAGTACTTTTTTTTCCAAAGAGAAAGTTCGATATCCATTTAAGAGTAGGTGAACCTAGAAGCGTCGTTCGATTTCGAACTCAACTACTTGTTCTTAATAGTAGACCTAACTAACCAACCAGCTACCGTGGCTTCCTTAGAAATATCACCTGTGTATATGATTCGTGAGAATTCTGTTAGCAGTTAGTGAGCTCTTCTCTATTGTATGTTAGTTATGTTTCCAGTTAGTGAGCTCTTCTCTATTGTATGTTAGTTATGTCCCCAATTAGTGAGCTCCTCTCTATTGCATGTTAGTTATGTCCCAGTTAGTGAGCACTTCTCTATTGCATGTTAGTTATGTCCCAGTTAGTGAGCACTTCTCTATTGTATGTTAGTTATGTCCCCAATTAGTGAGCTCCTCTCTATTGTATGTTAGTTATGTCTCCAGTTAGTGAGCTCTTCTCTATTGTATGTTAGTTATGTCCCCAATTAGTGAGCTCTTCTCTTTTGTATGTTAGTTATGTCTCCAATTAGTGAGCTCCTCTCTATTGTTTTTTTTAGTTATATCCCCAGTTAGTGAGCTCTTCTCAATTTTATGTTAGTTATGTCCCGAGTTAGTGAGCTCCTCTCTATTGTATGTTAGTTATGTCCCCAATTAGTGAGCTCTTCTCTATTGCATGTTAGTTATGTCCCAGTTAGTGAGCTCTTCTCTATTGTATGTTAGTTATGTCCCCAATTAGTGAGCTCCTCTCTATTGTATGTTAGTTATGTCTCCAGTTAGTGAGCTCTTCTCTATTGTATGTTAGTTATGTCCCCAATTAGTGAGCTCTTCTCTTTTGTATGTTAGTTATGTCTCCAATTAGTGAGCTCCTATCTATTGTATGTTAGTTATGTCCCCAATTAGTGAGCTCCTCTCTATTGTTTTTTTAGTTATATCCCCAGTTAGTGAGCTCTTCTCAATTTTATGTTGGTTATGTCCCGAGTTAGTGAGCTACTCTCTATTGTATGTTAGTTATGTCCCCAGTTAGTGAGCTCTTCTCCATTGTATGTTAGTTATGTCCCCTGTTAGTGAGCTCCTCTCTATTGTACGTTATAGTTGTGTCCCCAATTAGTGAGCTTCTGTCTATTGCATGTTAGTTATGTCCCCAGTTAGTGAGCTCCTCTCTATTGTATGTTATAGTTATGTCCACAGTTAGTGAGCTCCTCTCTATTGCATGTTAGTTATGTCTCCAGTTAGTGAGCTCCTCTCTATTGTATGTTTGTTATGTCTCCAGTTAGTGAGCTCCTCTCCATTGTATATTAGTTATGTCCCCAGTTAGTGAGCTCCTCTCTATTGTATGTTATAGTTAAGTCCCCAGTTAGTGAGCTCCTCTCTATTGTATGTTAGTTATGTCCCCAATTAGTGAACTCCTCTCTATTGTATGTTAGAGTTATGTCTCCAGTTAGTGAGCTCTTCTCTATTGTATGTTATAGTTATGTCCCCAATTAGTGAGCTCCTCTCTATTGTATGTTAATTATGTCCCCACCCCAGTTAGTGAGCTCCTCTCTATTGCATGTTAGTTATGTCCCCAGTTAGTGAGCTCTTCTCTATTGCATGTTAGTTATGTCCACAGTTATTGAGCTCATCTCTTTTGTATATTAGCTATGTCCCCAGTTAATGTGCAGTTCTCTGTATTATGTTAGAGTTATGTCATCAGTCAGTGAGCTGTTCCCTGTAGTTTGATAGCTATGTTCCCAGTAAGTAAGCTGTTCGTCTTCTTATTTCCTTCCTCATCTGCCTTTCAGCATCTAGGGGAGATATAATTTGCGGTCTTTTGCTCTTCTGTTCGCCTCTCCTGCTGTTATGTTTCCTAGTGCTTCTAATATTCCATCGACCCATCTTTTTCGTGGTCGACCCTTGTGTTTGGTGTTCTCACAACGTTTGTTGAAGGCTCGTTGTGTTGTGTTTTGTTCTTTCTGCCTTGTCCTGTGGCCAAACCATTTTATCTGTTGTTTCTTTATATATTCTCTGGCGGGGGCTATTCCTAGCTTTTTTTCAGTTCTTCATTTCTGATCTTATCTCTCAGACAGTTTCCTGTCATTCGTCTAACACATTTCATCTCTGTAGAGGTTATTTTTTCTTATTGTTCTTGCATCTAAGGTCCAGGTCTGGCATTGGTAGCACAACGATGGGATGAAGATTGTATTGTATAGTGCTCGTTTTGCCTCCAGAATTATGTCCTTGTTGGACAATAGTGGTGATAAATGTCCAATGATTTGACAAGCTTTGTTGCATCTTGATTCTATCTCTGCTGTTTGAGAATTATCGTTTGTCATTAGACTTCCTATGTATTTTAATTCCTCTACTTGTTTTAGTTGTCTGCCTTCTATAGTTTTGTTGATGTTCTGTTTTTTTTTTTGCGACATTCATGACTTCTGTTTTGTTGATGTTGATTTTCATGTTGTATTTTGTGCCTGAGATGTTGAGTTTGTTTAAGTGTTCTTGTATGTCTTCTATTGTTTCATGTATTAGCGCCTGATCGTATGCAAATAAAAGCTCGTTGATCTCCTTTGTCTCTGATGGTTTGGCTAGCTTGCATATATAGTCCATGTATGTAATAAACAGTGGAGCCGCGATAACTCAGTGGTTAGTGAACTGGACTACAAAGGACAAGAGGTAGGGTTCGATCCTAACCGACGGCTTCCGGGTTCACCCAGCCGTTAATGGGTACCGGATTTTTCTGGGAAAGTAAAGCGACATAGGCGTAATACTGACCTTATTATCCCAAAAATCATGTGCCGAAGGTCTGTAAAATTTATTGTCACTAACACCATATTACCTATACGCCACTTGGCGTGACGGGGGTACTTTACTTTTTTTTTTTTTTTTACTTATGTAATAAACGGTAGGAGGGATAGTACACCCATGTCTTACAACTGATCTAACTTCGAAGTGGTCTGTGTAGCCTGCTGCTGTTCTGACCCTGCAGCTGCTGTTGATGTAGAAACTTTTAATAAGGTTGGTTAGATGTTAGCTTACTCCAAATGTTGTTAGTATCTCCCACAGTTGTTCTCTGTTTGCTCTGCCGAATGCTTTTTCCTGGTCAATAAAGGCTATGTAGAAGTTTTGATTGTGTTATGTCGTTTCTTCTGCAAGCTGTTTTAATGTGAATAATGCGTCAGTACATCCTCTGTTTTTTTTTCGGAACCCCATTTGAGAATCACTTAACTATAGTTCTATTATTGGTCTCAGTCTTTTTTCCAAGATTTTGGCGTATAGCTTTCCTACATGGCTGAGAAGAGATATACCTCTATATTGATTGCAGTCTCTTTTGCTACCTTTCTATTTCCATTTTGGTATGATGATTGCCTGTTGCCAGTCTTCTAGAGCTGGTTGTTGGTGCCATGCTGCATTAAATATTCTGTGCAGACATTGCACTTCTGTTTTTCCTGCTGCTGCTATTATTTCTATTGGTATGTTATCTATCCTCGGTGCTTTATTTCTAAGTAAGCTGTTCTCTGTAGTATGTTAAAGTTATGCTCCCAGTTAGTGAGCTGTTTTCTGTAATATGCAAGTTATATTCCCACTTAGTTCTTCTTTGTAGCATGCTAGAGCTATGTAACAAAATATTATGTTTTTATTTGATGCATGAAAAATATCTTATGTAACAAATCTATGTCAATAGAAATGAGAAAGAGAGTTCATCGGTGCTATATAGAACCAATTCTGACCTCTGGAAGCGAATCATGGACAGTAGACAAACAAATGAAAAGACGATTTGAGGCCACAGAGATGGGATTTCTCAGAAGAATGTTGAAATTTCCCTGGACAGCTAAAAAGAACAATGAGGAAATTCTCAAAGAGGCCGACATAAAAAGGGAACTCCTAAAAAACATCAGAAAGAAACAATCAACATTTTTCGAACACATCATGAGAAGAGGAAAGTTGGAATATTTGGTTACAACTGGCAAAATAAAAGGAAAGAGAGATCGCAGACGACAAAGAGAGAAAATACTGGATAGCTTGGTGTCATGGCATGGAAAACAGTCAACAACAGAACTGATACGATGCACTGTGGATAGAAGATTGTGGAGGGACATGATCACCTACGCCAACCGGTATGGCACATGATGATGATGTTATTTATTTAAGTTATTTCTATCTTCAGGTATGTGCCAACTGTTATATATTTCATTGAGTAGTTTTACTATGGCCTGTGCTCCCAGTTCTCCGAATATGGTTATGGAAGGCCCGGTATCACTGAAAACAAATTAAAATCCATAATTGCATGAAAGGATATTATCGTCTACGCCAACCGGTATGGCACATGATGATGATGATGATGATGATATTAGAATTATGTCCCCAGACAATGAGCTATTATCTGTTGCATGTTAGAATTATGTCCCCAGACAATGAGCTATTATCTGTTGCATGTTAGAATTGTGTCCCAGACAATGAGCTATTTATCTGTTGCATGTTAAAATTGTGTCCCCAGACAATGAGCTATTATCTGTTGCATGTTAGAATTGTGTCCCCAGACAATGAACTATTTATCTGTTGCATGTTAGAATTGTGTCCGCAGACAATGAGCTATTTATCTGTTGCATGTTAGAATTGTGTCCCCAGACAATGAGCTATTATCTGTTGCATGTTAGAATTGTTTCCCCAGACAGTACCTGTTCTCTATAGCATGTTAGAGTTAACATACATTGAACTGTTCTCTTTTGTATGTAAGTTATGTCCCCACTTAGTGAGTTGTTTTCTGTTCTATGTTAGTTAATTATATCACCAATTAATTAGCTGTTCTCTGTTCTATGTTAGCTAGGTCCCATGTAGTTAACTTCTTTGTTGTGTGTTAGAGTTATGTATACAATCAGTGAACTTCTCTGTTGCGTGTTAGTTATGTCCCCATTTAGTTAGTTTCTCTTTTGTGTGTTAGAGTTATGTCCCCAGTTAGTTCTTTGTTGTATGTTTGTTATGTTCCCATTTTATGAGACGTTCTCTGTTATGTGTTAGTTATGCCCCCAATTAGTGAGCTTCTCTTATGTGTGTTAGTTATGTCCCCATTTAGTGATCCTCTCTGTTATGTGTTAGTTATGTCCCCATTTAGTGAGCTTCTCTTGTGTGTGTTAGTTATGTCCCCATTTAGCGAGCTTCTCTGTTATGTGATAGTTATGTCCCCATTTAGTGAGCTTCTCTTTTGTGTGTTAGTTATGTCCCCTTTTAGTGATCTTCTCTATTATGTGTTAGTTATGCCCCCATTTAGTGAGCTTCTCTGTTATGTGTTAGTTATGTTCTCATTTAGTCAGCTTCTTTGTTATGTTTTAGTTACGTCCTCATTTAGTGAGCTTCTCTTTTGTGTGTTAGTTATGTCCCCTTTTAGTGATCTTCTCTATTATGTGTTAGTTATGCCCCCATTTAGTGAGCTTCTCTGTTATGTGTTAGTTATGTTCTCATTTAGTCAGCTTCTTTGTTATGCTTTAGTTACGTCCTCATTTAGTGAGCTTCTCTTTTGTGTGCTAGAGTAGTACCCAGTTAGTGTTCTCTTCTATATCGAGTATTGAACTAACGACCTCATAGCACATTAATGTATTGATATCTTTAAGTTATATACAACAAAACTGGAGTTTTTAAGATAATTTTTTTAATAATGACAGAATATTAAAAAAAATACATAAACATTTATTATTGGAAAGCTCCAAGAGGAGAGAGAAACATAAAATACTCAAGGACAAAGTATTTTAAAACGACTTGAAGTTTCTGGATTTTTGCGAGATCTTTTGAAATATTTCTGTTTAACTTATGTGTTTAAAGTATCCCGTGTTTCTGCGTAATTTATGTTTTAAGGAATACATATATTTCTGTGTAATTGATGTTTTAAGGAATACATATATTTCTGCGTAATTTATGTTTTAAGGAATACATATATTTCTGTGTAATTGATGTTTTAAGAAATGCGTATAGTTTATGTTTTAATGAAATGCATGTATTTCTGTGTAATTTATTTTTTAATCAAATATGTGTATTTCTGTGTAATTTATGTTTAACCCGCGGATCAATTGCACACTCCTATCTCTCCACTGCATATTTGGACAAAATAATTTATTATTTTTAAAATGTGATATGGTATCACTGAAAAAAATGAAGCAACTTCTAATAAATATGTGTTTTCGTCATTATCATCAAACTGTTTATCGTGCCCATTTAAACAACTACATAAAGTACACAAGGTTTTGTAATTACTAAATATTCAAGTCACACTCATATTAGTTAGTCGCACTTATCTAACAGGCCTGGTGTTTGGTGGCCTCAACTCGAACATTCTACAGACAGATGACCTATCTTTGACCTGATTTTTGAGGTTTGCGTGACTTATGATAGTCCTCTCGACTTTGAACAAAGCAAGACAAATCTTAAAGTGCTATAAGTACAAACACGTCTCAAATGTAATGTTTGGAGGACTGATTTGGTTATTTGGTTATGGAAAGCCCCGGTAACACTGCAAACGAATTAAAATCCATAATTGCTCAACCGCCCGTGCCAGTGGAATTATCCGAATTACTAACTCATCTCCCAAACAAAGAAAGGTAGCTGTAGTCCCCATCATAGCAGTCTCAGCACACGCCAAAAGACATAAGGCGAAACCGCACAGAAAGTGAACACGGCCAACTGTTCCCTGTCATACGATAGCAGCATTCATCGTAAACAATTGGAATATCGGAACATGATCAAAACGGATGAAACACACAGCTCACGGTGTGCACAGAGCACTTAACTCAGTAGCTCAGGAGGGCTGATGTTTTAGACAAGTGGTGACCAACTTTAGGTTTCACCGAGGGCCGGTTTGTAGCCCAGACCAGGACCAGACTGCCAAATTTAAGAGTATGGTCACAAATTACATGATGTGATTTAGTCGTATATAAATAATACTAGCACTATGATGACATATTTTATCACGTGTAACAAGATAAGTAATTATTTATTTCAAAATTACATTTATATTATTTCTTGTTACCGATTGGAACTGTGTTTTTTTATGTATCATCATCCTCAAGTACCGGGCCTGCTGGCGTAGGTGATCATGTCTCTCAACAACTTTGGATCTCGACAGTTCTTTATCATTTCTGTTGTTGACCTTCTGCCAAGCCATTCTCTTAAGCTGTCTGGTATTTTTCCTCTTTGCTTCCCTTTATCTCTTCGTCCCTCAATTGTCCCAGTTGTTACAATATATTACAGCTGTTCTCTTCTCATTACATGGCCAAAAAATGATGATTGTTTCTTCCTAATATTGGAAATTAGCTCTCTTTTTTCTTGGACCTCTTTCATAACATTTTCATTAATCTTCTTAGCTTTTTATGTAATGTAAAGTAGTTTCTGTGGTCGCTTCAAGGGCCACGAACAATAGACCGGAGTGCCTGATCTGGTCAGCCATTTGGCCCATCCCTGGTTTTGAGCTAAGACGTCCACCTCTGGAAAAGAATATTCTGGGTTCAAATCCCACCAGAACCGGTGGAAATTTTCCCTTTGAACCAGTGGTTTCTTCGTGGTTTTTGCTTGGTCCCTGAGTGGTAAGATTCGATGTTCAGATCTCTCAGATGAGGGTGAATAATGATAATAATATCTGCCCGATCCATTGTCTCTCTAGCAGCTAATATTACCGAACCAGCCAGTCTGTCTGCTCTGTCGTTGCCCTCAACACCAGCATGGGCCGGGACATACATAAAGGTGATACAGCAAATCTTAGACCTCTATATTGATCCCACCATTTGCGGCGAATTAGGCCTGGCTCTACTTTGCGGATCATCTTCATTGAGTCACTCAGCTCACACACATGAGTAAACTCTTGGGTCTCTCCAACCAATGAAATCAACTATTGCTTCTATATATAAATGTATATTTATCGTCTTGTATGTATCCACTTTCCTTCCATCTTGTTTCTGATATGCCTAAGATATCTATGTTTAATCGCTCTACTTCTACCATTAGATTTTCTAATTTTCCATTAATTTTCCTTGTTGGTATAAGGTCCTAACATTCCATGTAGTAGTAAAAAAGTAAAGTACCCCGTCACGCCAAGTGGCGTATAGGGAAATATGGTGTTAGTGACCCTATATTTTACAGACCTTCAGCACATGATTTTTGGGGTAATGTGGTCGGTATTACGCCCGTGCTGCTTTACTTTCCCAGAAAAAAATCCGGTACCCATTTAAGGCTGGGTGAATAACATTCCATGTAGCTATTTTTAATTCGTTCTTAAAACAATAGTTAGAATTTCCCTCCATGGCTCTCTCCATGGCAATAATAAAATATAACAAGGAGAACTCTACACCCATGGACATAAAAAGAGGAGTAAGACAAGGATACATCCTATCACCAAGCTTGTTCAATCTATACACTGAGCAAATCTTTAAAAACATCTCAGAGATACCAGGCCTAAACATTAATGGAAAGATAACCAATAATCTAAGATATGCTGATGATACTGTTCTACTAGCAGAAAATCCTAAAGACCTACAACAATTGCTTAATGTGATAAACATAACAAGCAAAAAATATAGACTAGATATGAATATCAAAAAGCCTAAAACTATTATTATAAACAAAGAAAATTCTCAAGACCTACAATTAAATATCACAGTTGAGGGAATACATCTGGAGACAGTCCAGAGTTACAACTACCTGGGACATACTATAACCAATGATGGAAAATGTAAAATTGAAATAAACAAAAGAATAGGCATGGTAAAAAGTAATTTTAATGCCATGAAAAATATACTAACAACAAAACAAATATCAGCAGGGCTGAAACTAAGAATGGCAAAATGTTACATCTTCTCAATATTCCAGTATATTGCAGAAACATGGACAATAGACAAGAAAACAGAACAGAAAATTGAAGCCTTTGAAATGTGGATTTATAGAAGAATAGGTAGAATTGAATGGAAAGAAAAGAAAACAAACGATGAAGTTTTAAAACAACTGAAAATAAAAAGAGAACTACTAAATACAATTAAGACAAGACAAATGAAATTTTTGGGGTATGTTAAAAGACACAACAGCCTACTAAAAGTAATATTGGGAGGAAAAATACAAGGCAACAAAGGCAGAGGCAGACCAAGACTAACATGGACGAGTAACATCAAAAGATGAACAAGTCAATCCATGACAGCCTGCACCATCAAAGCAAGAAACAGAGTAGAATGGCTATCCATGGTAGCCAACCTTCGTTGCGGAGAAGACACTCGATGATGATGATGATGATGATTGCTTCTATGGGGTTCTCTTGGGTCTCCAACCAATCAAATCAACTATTGCTTGTTTGGGGCTACTCTTGTGTCTCCAAACAATCAAATCAACTATTGCTTGTATGGGGCTACTCTTGTGTCTACAACCAATCAAATCAACTATTGCTTGTATGGGGCTACTCTTGTGTCTCCAACCAATCAAATCAACAATTGCTTGTATGGGCTAGTCTTGTGTCTCCAACCAATAAAATCAACAATTGCATGTATGGGCTACTCTTGTGTCTCCAATCAATCTAATCAACTATTGCTTGAATGGGGCCACTCTTGTGTCTCCAACCAATCAAATCAACTATTGCTTGTATGGGGGTACTCTTGTGTCTCCAACCAATCAAATCAACTATTGCTTGTATGGGGCTACTCTTGTGTCTCCAACCGATCAAATCAACTATTACTTGCTTGTATGGATGGGGCTACTCTTGTGTCTCCAACCAATCAAATCAACTATTGCTTGTATGGGGCTACTTTTGTGTCTCCTCCAACCAATCAAATCAACTATTGCTTGTATGGGGCTACTCTTGTGTCTCCAACCAATCAAATCAACTATTGCTTGTATGGGCGTACTCTTGTGTCTCCAACCAATCAAATCAACTATTGCTTGTATGGATGGGGCTACTCTTGTGTCTCCAACCAATCAAATCAACTATTGCTTGTATGGGGCTACTCTTGTGTCTCCAACCAATCAAATCAACTATTGCTTGTATGGGGCTACTCTTGTGTCTCCAACCAATCAAATCAACTATTGCTTGTATGGGGGTACTCTTGTGTCTCCAACCAGTGAGGTACGACGTCGGCCTCACGACAGGAAAAACCTAGGTACAAAGCCCACCACTGGTGTTTATTTTTTCAGAATCATCATCATCATTATCAAGTACCGGGCCTGCTGGCGTAGGTGATTATGTCTCTCCACAACTATGGATCACGACATTATTTGTGTGCTCTATTTACACATAAAACCTTTTTCAAGCGGGAGCCGCGATAGCTCAGTGGTTAGTGAACTGGATTACAAAGGACAAGAGGTTGGGTTTGATCCCAACCGATGGCTTCCGGGTTCACACAGCCTTAGTTGGGTACCGGATTTTTTTTCTAGGATAGTAATGCGGTACTGACGTAATACCGACCACATTACCCCAACAATAATGTGCTGAAGGTCTGTAAAAATTATGGTCACTAACACCATACGCCACTTGGTGTGATGGGGCTCTTTACTTTACTTTACTTGTCCAAGCGCCTGACTAGCTTTCCAACATCTTGATTAATTTGTAAAAGTTTGCATTTCTTCTTTCTCGTCGTCTTCTTATTCTTCTTTTGCGATCATGGCTCATTCAGAATAGGATTCCTGACTCTTTAATGAGGAAAGCTGCCTGTTTCAGTGTTTCAGGTGTCCTGTAGAGTTTCTCTTACAGAGGTGGGGGGTATGGGCTACATTGACCTCCTCATGCCTATGTGCTTTGCGGGGGGGAGGGGGCAGTCCTGTTGAACGTGTTATCGTGTCAAATAGGGTACATTGGCATTGGCTGGTAGTTGCTATTTTGAGAATACTGTACATGTGATTTCTTATTCTGTTGTGGCCACTGCGGAGGTGAGGTATAATGGCTTGATCCCCCCCCCTGCCTCCCCCCCCCCTCACCCCCTTCATGGTTGGTAGTAACCATCCCCCTCGTTATAACTTTGGATGTAATCATCCACAGACCGAACATCGTTCGTAATAATGGCCTATGGTGATGGATTTAGTTCCATGAAAGCTGAATGGATGATTCTCCTGTGATAATCTCCCTTCTTCCTTAGTTTGTCTGCGTGTTCGTTTTTCTTGTATATTACAATGTGATGGTATCCACTGGATGACCCCTCTCTGGAAATGTTTACACAATAAACTAGAGTTGTTTACAGGTCATATTGCTCGTTGTTCCTGTGGATTTTATGTACTGCTATGACTGACAGTGAGCACATCTGTCAGTTTCACCAATCCTTGTGCATGGTATTTTTGTCCTAGATACATCTGTCAGTTTCACCAATTCCTTGTGCATGGTATTTTTGTCCTAGATACATCTGTCAGTTTCACCAATTCCTTGTGCATGGTATTTTTGTCCTAGATAGCCAGTTTATGTAGGAATAATAACGACAACAAAAGGCACCACCATTTAACAGAAAACCACGGTGGTTTTCCGAACGCAAAGCAGTTTTAGTCGCACAAACATTGAGATATTATGCAAGGGAAATAACTGCATTACTTTCAATAATTATTTTAAAGACAACAGTAGTTATCACAGCTAGATTATCCAATTGTTTCATGTTTTTGGGTTATCAGAAGACAAAATATTACGAGCTATTGAAAATGTCAATCGTATTATTTCGTGAAACAATTACACACACACGGAAATAACAAAGAACAGTAAAATATTAAAGTTAAATATAGATTTCGAATATATAAAACAGAACAACAACGATTGCTTGAGTTACTCAAAATATAGGTTTCCTCTCACTTTCTATTTGTCTGTCTATCGCACAGTTGTTTGTCATTGATACTAATATTTATTTGCTCATTTGTGACTTTCCAGGAGGATAAAATAAGCACTCTTCATCTATTAAGCATTCAAACTAAAAATATTACGTTTGATGTGAAGTGTCACAAATTGAAACCACTCCCGTAAAATATCAATTTTAAGAATAGGTAGAGTGCACTAGGCTCAGAAGTGCTTCATCCATACATTCCTAGAAGTTTCCACGACTATAACTAAAATGGCACTTTTGAGATAAAAAATAAACAGCCGTGAACTACTTTTTTTTTCTATCTCTAATTCACTTGTTATTTTCTTTTCGTATTTATTTGTTCGTTATATTTACCTTTTACTTATGGGCAGTCTATATTGGATTCGTGTATAGCTTAATCAATGAGTGGACAGACAGATAAATGAATAAATTGAATGGTGGATATTGGGTAGATAAGTGTGAATGAATGGATTAATGAATAAATCACTTGATTTCTTGTGAGTGGGTATGAATGAAAGGATTAATTAATAAATAGCGTGATTTCTTGTGAGTGGGTGTGAATGAGTGTGAGTGGGTGTGAATGAATGAATTAATTAATGAATCACTTGATTTCTTGTGAGTGGGTGTGAATAAGGTTGTGTGCTGTCACCAGATTTGTTTAATATTTAAAAGTGAGATTATTTTAAGATCCATAAGGGGCATGCCTGGAATAACAATTGGAGGTCATAATATAAATAATCTAAGGTATACTGATGATACAGTATTAATCGCTAAGAGTGAAAATGAGTTACAAGAAATATTGGACATTGTAGTGAAGGAAAGTAAAAATAAAGGACTCAGCTTTAATATCTAAAAGACAGAGGTAATGGTAACAACAAAGAAAAAGACCTCACCTCAGTGCAAAATAAAGACAAGTGGAACAATATTAAAAGAGGTAAATTAATTTAAATATTTGGGAACTTTGTTAACCTCAGACGGAAGATGTACAAAAGAGGTGAGATGTAGAATGGCTCAGGCAAAAGCAGCTTTCCAAAAAATGAGGAAAATACTCTGCAATCCATTTTTGACAATAGAAACAAGAAAAAGAGTTCTTAAATGTTACGTAGAGCCAGTCTTAACATACGGATGCGAATCATGGACAATAGGATAACAGACAAGAAAATCACTGGAGTCTGTAGAAATGTGGTTTTACTGAAGAATGTTGAGAATACCATGGACAGCTAAGAAGGGTAATGAAGAGGTTCTGAGAAAGGTCAAAGCAAAAAGAGAGCTAATTTCCAATGTTCGGAAGAGGCAATCATCATTTTTGGCCATGTAATGAGAAGAGAACAACTGGAATATATTGTAACAACTGGGAAAATTGAGGGACGAAGAGATAGAGAGAAGCAAAGAGAAAAAATAACAGACAGCTTAAGAGAATGGCTTGGCAGAAAGTCAACAACAGAAATGATAAATAGCTCTCTCTTCTCTTCTACCTTTTAGCTCCCAGTGGAGCATAGGTCTTCAACAAACACTTTCCAAGTCGTTATGTTTTTTGCAATTCTTTTAAGATCATTCCATGTCTTCCCCGTCATCTTCATCTCTGCTTCAATCTGTCTTCTCCAAGATTTCCTTGGTCTTCCTCTTTGTCTTTTCCCCTGGGGATTCCAAAAAAGGGCCTGTTGTGTAATACTCTCAGTTGGCTTCCGTAGTGTGTGCCCTATCCATCGCCATCGTCTTCGCTGTATTTCTTTATCCACTTGTATTTGACCGGTACATTTCCATAATTCCACGTTAGTGACTTTGTCCTGCCATTTCCATCCCTTTATTCTGCGCAAGCATCCATTAATGAAAGTCTGTACCTTCGTGATTGTCAATTTTGTTATTCTCCATGTTTCACAGCCATATAATAGAACCGACTTAACATTGGAGTTGAAAATTTTTATTTTTGTATTTAGCCTAATTTCTTTGGATTTCCATATGTTTCCCAGTGCAATGAAAGCTCCTCTTGCTTTTGATATCCTTATTTTGGTATCATTTTCTGTTCCTCCCTCTTTATCTATATTACTGCCCAGATATATATAAGATTGTACGTCTAGTAGAGGTATTTCTCCTAGTTTTATTTGGTTATTGCCAACTGCATTAATTCTCATAATGTTGGTCTTATCTCTATTAATCTTTAGTCCTAGCTGTTGTGATCTCTCATCTAATATACTCATTTTATCTTGCATCTGTTGGTGGCTGTGTGATAGGAGAGCTATGTCATCAGCAAAGTATAAATCTAAATCAGATAAATAGCTGCCGAGATCGAATGTTGTGGAGAGACATGATCACCTACGCCACTAGGCCCGGTACTTGATGATGATGATGATGGGTGTGAATAGGTGTGAATGAATGAATGAATTAATAAATCACTTGATTTCTTGTGAGTGGGTATGAATGAGTGTGAATGAATGAATGAATTATAAATCACTTGATTTCTTGTGAGTGGGTATGAATGAGTGTGAATGAATAGATGAATTAATAAATTACTTGATTTCTTGTGAGTGGGTGTGAATAAGTGTGAATGAATAGATGAATTAATAAATTACTTGATTTCTTGTGAGTGGGTGTCAGTGAGTGTGAATTAACTAATTAATCACTTGATTCCTTGTGAGTGGGTGTGAATGAATGAATGAATGAATTAATCACTTGATTCCTTGTGAGTGGGTAAGTGGGTGAAAGGACAGATGGAAACGTAGTCGATGGATTTCTTTGTTTCCCTTCTTCAATGTTGTCGTTTAGGCTTTTTCTGTTTCATGCACGTCGTCATATTTGTCATTGATTTCGTCCCTGATCGTGTGCGATCTGCCGAGGGTGGTTTAGACCCATGGGCACTCACTCGGTCGCACGGTCCAGAACACATTTCCACGTTAAAGACTGGCTAACATCAGTCATACAGCACTTCAGCACGTGGATACACCTTGAGCTTGATATATTCCGACGGAAAATCCTCATTCAGAATCACACAACATGAAAACAACACTTGCAGCCAAACCGGTGAAAAGAGTACCACTATCATGTAATAATTCGTCAGAGTAATCTCACTTATAATGAGCAGAGAAATCTCACTAATAATGAGCAGAGAAATCTCACTTATAATGAGCAGAGAAATCTCACTTATAATGAACAGAGAAATCTCACTTATAAAGAACAGTGAAATCTCACTTATAATGAACAGAGAAATCTCACTTATAATGAGCAGAGAAATCTCATTATAATGAGCGGAGAAATCTCACTTATAATGAACATAGAAATCACACTTATAATGAACAGAGAAATCTCACTAATAATGAGCAGAGAAATCTCACTAATAATGAACAGAGAAATCTCACTTATAATGAACATAGAAATATCACTTATAATGAACAGTGAAATCGCATTTATAATGAACAGAGAAATCTCACTTGAACAGAGAAATCTCACTTATAATGAACAGAGAAATCTCACATATAATGAACAGAGAAATTTCATGTTTAATGAACAGTGAAATCTCACTTATAATGAACAGAGAAATCTCACTTATAATGAATGGAGAAATCTCACTTATAATGAACAGTGAAATCTCACTTATAATGAACAGAGAAATCTCACTTATAATGAACAGAAAAATCTCACTTATAATGAACAGAGAAATCTCACTTATAATGAACTTAGTAGCCTCCGTCAGTCATAGCTGACTATGGATTTTCCAGCGCCCTAGAAATGTTATTTTTTCTTTCACTGTGTATTCTCTTTATAATGACCAGAAAATGGGGTGACCATTTTTTTCCCATTGTTTTCGGGGACATTTGTCATATTTTTTACATTTCAGAGGATTTTGTTGCTTATTTCTGAGACTGATCCATAAAATCGGGGACGAACGATAATATATATATGTATGTATGTGTGTGTGTGTTTGTGTTTGTGTGTGTGTGTGTATACACATATATAGATGTATTTATATATATAATCTGTGTGGGTGGGTGTGTGACTATGTGTGCGCAAGAAATTTTGTAGATGCAAAAAAAAAATAACTTTAAATTTCATAATAACTGTGTTTATTTGATCTTTGATTTTATTTTTGTTAATATTCACGGTACTTATGCGATACACGCACTTAATGAAATTACAATAGCTAGTTTTGTTTCTCAATAACAAAAAAAAAAGTTTAAAATTTAAAAAAATGTAACAACATATCAATTGCAATATTAAAGTAATGTTTACAGTACCTTATTTCTACTGAAGAAGTTGTTGCCTCGGCGTGGTACTTGTTTTTTTGAGTGTATCTTTCTCAAGATCTCATGATTTGAAGCAAGTTTTTCACTGAAGCTTTTACACGATAAATTAATGTTAGTTTTTACTGTTAACATGGCTTGCACCGTGCTCACATTAATCCGTGATTTCTCTTCGGACCAGACGTAGTTCTTTTAAGAAAATAGTCTTTCTACGGATGCATTGCTGCCAGGTAAGCACATAAAAAGTTCAAGAATTCTCTTCACATTAGCATGTGGTACATTATTTTCTTTCAAGTACCTGAGTACTTCATTCCATTTTCTACATGGGGGCTTGTTACTGAACCACTCACATTCTTTTTGCAACAGATGGTCTCGCAAATAAGTAAATTCATCAAAGCGCTCATCACGATTGACGTTTACAACTTCATGACACTTTGAAGATATATGTTCTACTGCATTATCAAAATGTTTCCTTTCATGCACATTATCCAAGAGAAGGCAGCTCAGTTGTGACAAGTCCTCATTGTGCTTGTTCCAAGGCAGCAAGTAATGTACAGCAGTATTATAGAATTCTTTACTTATTTGGAAAGACCTTTCCATTTGGATGTCACCACTTTCTACTAAATCAGTTAGCAAACTCTTTACCATGTGTGGGATGAAATGTTCATCGCGTCGAGTTTCTAATTTTATAATGAGATTGTTCACTGCTAATGCTGATTCTGTTGCACTCTTGTCGTCGCCTTCAATCGCCTTAATTGTTTCATGGAAGAGTGATGCGTGAGAATGAGCAAAGCTGAGCCAAAGCTCTGATTCACTGTTTTCAAATAATTGTTCAAAGTCTTTTAGGCGTTTTACACGAACCGTGTCTTCTTCTTCTTCTTCTTTCCTTCCTCATCTGCCTTTCAGCGTCGAGGGGAGATATAATTTGCGGTCTTTTGCTCTTATGTTCGCCTCTGCTGCTGTTATGTTTCCTAGTGCTTCTAATATTCCATCGATCCATCTTTTTCGCGGTCGACCCTTGGGTCTGTTGTTCTCACAACGTTTGTTGAAGGCTCGTTGTGTTGTGTTTTGTTCTTTCTGCCTTGTCACGTGGCCGAACCATTTTATCTGTTGTTTCCTTATATATTCTATGGCTGGGGCTATTCCTAGCTTTTTTCTCAGTTCTACATTTCTGATCTTATCTCTCAGACTGTTTCCTGTCATTCGTCTAACACATTTCATCTCTGTAGAGGTTATTTTTCTTATTGTTCTTGCATCTAGAGTCCAGGTCTGGCATTGGTAGCACAACGTTGGAATGAAGATTGTATTGTATAGTGCTCGTTTTGCCTCCAGAGTTATTTCCTTGTTGGACAATAGTGGTGATAACTGTCCGATGATTTGACAAGCTTTGTTTCATATTGATTCTATCTCTGCTGTTTGGGAATTGTCGTTTGTCATTAGACTTCCTAGGTATTTGAATTCCTCTACTTGTTTTAGTTGTCTGCCTTCTATAGTTATGTTGATGTTCTGTTTATTTTTGGCGGCATTCATGACTTCTGTTTTGTTGATGTTGATTTTCATGTTGTATTTTGTTCCTAAGATGTTGAGTTTGTTTAAGTGTTCTTGTAGGTCTTCTATTGTTTCATGTATTAGTGCCTGGTCGTCTGCAAATAGAAGCTCGTTGATCTCCTCTCTGATGGGTTGGCTAGCTTGCATATATGGTCCATGTATGTAATAAACAGTAGGGGGGATAGTACGCACCCTTGTCTTACACCTGATCTAACTTCGAAGTGGTCTGTGTAGCCTGTTGCTGTTCTGACCCTGCAGCTGCTGTTGGCGTAGAGACTTTTAATAATGTTGGTTAGATGTTGGCTTACTCCGTATGTTGTTAGTATCTCCCACAGTTGTTCTCTGTTTACTCTGTCGAATGCTTTTTCCTGGTCAATGAAGGCTATGTATAAGTTTTGGTTGTGTTCTGTCGTTTTTTCTGCAAGCTGTTTTAGTGTGAATAGTGCGTCGGTACATCCTCTGTTTTTTCGGAACCCCATTTGAGAATCGCTTAACTGTAGTTCTATTATTGGTCTCAGTCTTTTTTCCAAGATTTTGGCGTATAGCTTTCCTACATGGCTGAGCAGAGATATACCTCTATATTGATTGCAGTCTCTTTTGCTACCTTTCTTTTTCCATATTGGTATGATGATTGCCTGTTGCCAGTCTTCTGGGGCTTGTTGTTGGTGCCATGCTGCATTAAATATTCTGTGCAGCCATTGCATTCCTGTTTCTCCCGCTGCTGCTATTATTTCTATTGGAATGTTATCTATCCCTGGTGCTTTGTTTCTTGGTGCATATTTGATTACTTCTTCTATTTCCTCTTTCATGATGTTGGGTTCAGTAGTTGTGAGTTCTGGCGTGGTTTTTGTTGTCTTGTTGGTAGTTGG
Organism: Megaustenia siamemsis; assembly: GCA_032433765.1. Lineage (NCBI taxonomy): Eukaryota > Metazoa > Mollusca > Gastropoda > Stylommatophora > Ariophantidae > Megaustenia > Megaustenia siamemsis. Next base: position 28,274,846 of record JAVIAB010000126.1, read on the forward strand.
TATATTTAACAGGTCTTCAAAATATTCTTTCCATCTCTGTTGCATACATTGGTTGTTTGATATTGGTTGTCCGTCTTTGTCATTTATCAGCTCAGTAGGATCATGGTTTTCTTTTCTCGCTCATGTGGCTTTTACTGCTTTGTAGAAATCTCTTGTGGCTGTCTTGAAGTCCCTGCTCATGTTTTGTCCGAATTCTGTCCAATTCCTTTGCTTAGCTTCTTTGATCAGCATTTTAACTCTTTTTCGAACTAAGGCATATCTTTCATATTTTTCTTGGTTCTTGTTCTCCCTCCAATTTTTAAACAGTTTCTTCTTTTCTTTAATTGCTTCTCTGATTGTTTCGTTCCACCACGGGGTGCTCTTTTTCCCTTCTCTTGTTCTTAGCTTCGTTCCACAAACTGTTTTAGAGGTGTTAGTTACTGTTTCCTTAAATTGTTTCCACTCTTCTTCTACTGTGCCTACTTCGTTAGGGAGTTTCTTGAATTCCTCTCTGAGTTTTTCTTCTAGGGTTTTCCTTGTTTCTTGATCGTTTAATTGTTTTATTTTTATTGTCTGTTCTTTTCGCTTCTTTTGTTTGTTTTCGTGTTTTCTCTTTATTTTTGGCTGTCTTAGTGTGATCATAACCATCTTGTGATCCGTGTCGTCTGTAATATTTGGGATTGCTCTACTGTCGGTTACTCTTTTCTTGTTCTCTTTTCTTGTTAGTATAAAATCTATCTGGCTTCTGCATGTTGTGTCATTCCATTTGTACCAGGTGTATACTTGCGACTCTCTGTGTTTGAAGAATGTGTTGGTGATAATTAAATTGTTTTGATTGCATAGTTCCAGCAGTCTGCTTCCGTTTTCGTTTATTTCAGCTGTTTTATCGCCAAAGGGTCCTAAGATGTCACTGTTCTCACTGTTGCGTTTCCCAAGCCTTCCATTAAAATCTCCCATCACTAACATGTCGTCGCTTTCGTCAATCTTGTTAATAATTTCACTCAATGTGTCGTAGAATTCTTCGCTGTCTTTTACATTGTTGTTGCATGGTGCATAGATTTGAATGTAATTTGTTTTTCGGTCGTCTTCTAGTAGTTTAATTGAGATAATTCTTTCTGAATAGTATTTTATTTCTAGAATGTTCTTTGCGTGTTCTGGGTCGATGATAAAACCTACTCCATGTGTTGCTCTTTCTGTGTTGTCGACTCCCGAGAATATTTTCGTGTAGTTCATGTGTGTTTTCTTTATCTGTTGTCCTTTTACTCTGGTGTCCGCTAATCCTAGTATTTTAATTTTCCTTTTTGTCATTTCTTCTATAAGTTCGATTTCTTTATTTTTTATCCCGCATATGTTTATCGTTGCTACTTTGATCTCCATATTCTATGTATTTCTCTGAGCATAAATACAATTATCCCTTACCGACATGCTAAGTCAGTCGTAAGTTAAGGGCTTAGTTTAAGAGAAACACACGATGGGGGTTTAGCCCGGCTGATGTTTCCCCCCACGTGTGTGATCGCTAAGGTCTCACATGCGATCTTTTACGGTCTAAATATAAAACTTTAGTTGGTTACATTTAAAAAAGTACTTATCAGTTCTTATCCTCCTCCTTGGTAGAACACTTTACACAACCTCAAATATGTCAGCTTCGTAACATTGTCTTGCGATACATCTAATCATAAACATATTAAGCTACTTCCTATTTTAGTTCGTTATTTTCAGGCTTATGAGCTGAAAACTCCAGTAAAGACCAAACTGATTGCTTTCATAGATATCCCAGGAGAAACGTCCGACATAATATCTGAACAATTGTTGAAAGCAAACGAACCGTGTAAATGTGAAAGTATCCAAATATTTTTGTTACAATCACTTCCATATCCATAGGCATGGAATCAAACGCTGTTTTTGCACAATTGTGAATTATATGTTGGTTGCAACCAAGACCCATTATGTGTCTGTATAACTTGGACTTTATTTTAGTTATGACATTATCACTCCCTTTCCTCAACAAGCCTCCAAAGTTTGTATTTGTATTGTTTGCTGAGAGTCCAACAATCTTTTTGTTTAAGTCAAAATTATCAATTGCTTTCAACAATTGTTCAGATATTATGTCGGACGTTTCTCCTGGGATATCTATGAAAGCAATCAGTTTGGTCTTTACTGGAGTTTTCAGCTCATAAGCCTGAAAATAACGAACTAAAATAGGAAGTAACTTAATATGTTTATGATTAGATGTATCGCAAGACAATGTTACGAAGCTGACATATTTGAGGTCATAGTTCATCAATAGCCCAAGGAGCAAAAACATTGGTAATTATGGATTCACACTTTGTTCTTGCACAGGAAAATTGTTTCGCTGAAAATTTCTTTTGTAGAATTGTTGTACAATCCATTCTGCGGAAACTATGATTATGATGTACAGTATGATATGCGAAGGTTCCTTCATGAACAGCTAGAGTATATTCATCTTTTGAGGGTTCTGTTTTACAAAAATAATTTGTCATACACCCAAACTGAGACTTACAAACCAGCACATCCTTATGCTTTTTTGCCTGCAGATGATCAGTTATTGATGTCCTTCCACCACTTGCTTGCTATAGAAAAATTTTAACAACATATATTACATTTCACTAGCGTTCCATCCTCTAAAATTGCTTGTATAATAAATGGAAATTCAGTTTTCAGCGAATCACTAAAATGACACGTTTTTTTGGAAAGCATTGTTTTTATGCAACAGACGTCCACTGATCACAAAAAGAAAACACGACTGCACTATACTGTCATTACACTCGGACTGATTTGAAAATTGGCCGGGAAAGATATTTTGGCGGGAGATGTCCGGAAAGGCAGGAGTGGGGGGAGAGAGAGAGCGTCTGCTTTTTTAAAAAATTAAACCCATCCCAATAGAAGTCAGTGGCTGGAATAGAAGTGACGCAGCACCGCGCTTCAAGAGTTCAAAGAGCTACCTCCAACACAACGCGTCCAAGTCCTCTCTTTTATCTTCCTGCTAATGCCGCTCAGTCTAGAATAAAGAAACACAACTCAGTAACACCCTGAGTCCTAGTGATTATTTCAAACGCTCTCTAAACTTTGTTCTCGATCTCACAGGGTTTGATTCTCTGAGTCATGAAGACCAAGCAGCTCTACTCAAGCACGCCTGGACGAGGTCTGGATCCTGGGTTCTTGTAGGTAAGCTCTAGTTGATGCTTCCGTCGCAGTCTTGGATCTTGAGATCTTTGTCACACGGGCACCCATGTCTTCACTTTTAACAAAATTATGTAGTGTCTACATGCTAAAGGAAAGTAAAGAAAGTTTACATTTGTAAGGAAATTATAGAATCTCTACATTTTAAAGGAAATTAGAGAATCTCTATATTTTAAAGGAAATTATAGAATCTCTACATTTTAAAGGAAATTAGAGAATCTCTACATTTTAAAGAAAAAAGAGAATGTCTACATTTCTAAAAAAAAATTAAGGGATGTCAGTATTTTTAAGGATCTTATAGAATGTCTATATTTTAAAGGAAATTAGAGAATCTTACATTATAAAGGAAATTGAAGAATGTTTACTTTTAAAGGAAATTAGAGAATCTCTACATTTTAAAGGAAATTGAAGAATGTTTACTTTTAAAGAAATAAGATAATGTCTACATTTCTAAAAAAATTAAGGGATATCAGTATTTTTAAGGAACTTAAAGAATATCTACATTTTAAAGGAAATTATATAATGTTACATTGTTAAGGACATTACAGAATGTACATATATCTTAAATTAGAGATTCGCCTACGCACTGGCCACAATATAATGAGAAATCACATGTTCACCAAATTCAAAATACGTAAAACCAGCCTATGCCACTGTACACTGGACAATATGACTACAAAACATGTTCTACAGGATTGCCCCAGTACACAGACCTGAGAAGAGCAATGTGGTCCACGCTCACCTCCCTGGAAGAGAAACTATATGGGGCAATATATTTTTACGACACATAGTACCATTGCTGGTGTATGTCGGGGGGCAACGATAGAACCAGAGGGATAAAGGCCGCTTGGTCGAGTAGTCGCCACGATGTGTGCGACTCAGGATTTTTATTTCACCCCGATAGAAAAAATCCTTTCTGTCTACCGCGGGCTTCGAACACCGTACGTCAGTTTTTTCAGCCAGCGGAACAGTGGTTTTAGCCGCACGGCCACGCGCATCTCCCCTATGGGGCAATCGATTCCCTTAAACAGGCAGCTGACTTCGGAGAGAGTCTGAAATCCTACTCTGATTGAGTCTTGATCGTAGAGAGAGAGAGAGAGAGAGAGAGAGAGAGAGAGAGAGAAATTAGAGATTTCCTGTATTTTAAAGAAAATTAGAACCAACAGTTCTATGTTCCATACATTCCATGTATATAAATTTTAACAAGCTCTTTCAAGACCAATTTTTTTTTTTCATCTGGTATTTGTTTTATTTTATTTTTAATCTGTTTTATTTTTAACAATTGTCTCATTTTTTTTTGCGCCAGACTTTACAATTGAGAACCCAGGGTAATGTAACATCATCATCATCTAGTGCCATCTCTGCATTGAAGGTTGGCTACCGTGGAGCACCATTCTGCTCTGTTCTTGTTTTGATGGCGCAGGTTATCATAGTCTGACTTGTCCATCTTTTGATGTTGCTTGTCCATGTTAGTCTTAGTCTGTTTCTTTACCTTGTATTTTCCCCTCCAGGATTACTTTTAGTAGGCTGTTGTGTCTTTTAATATGACCAAAAATCGCAATTGTCTTGTTTGAATTGTGTTTAGTAGTTCTCTTCTCATTTTTAGTTGTTTTAAAACTTCATCGTTTGTTTTCTTTTCTTTCCATCCAATTCTACCTATACTCCTATAAATCCACATTTCAAATGCTTCAATTTTCTGTTCTGTTTTCTTGTCTAATGCCCATGTTTTTGCACCATATAGGAATGTTCAGAAGATTGAGAACTCTAAAGTCGGAGTTATCTGCCTGTGTGGCAAGGGATCCTTGTGTACACGACTGCCAGGGAAAAATGGATTAACACGCAAAATTCAGTTCCTAGTCTCTAGGGACTTTGTTAGAGTTGAAAGCTGGCAAACAACAACAACAACAACAACAACATACATAACTTGGAAACTGGTTATAGCATGTTAAACTTGAAAGCCCATGTTATATAACCTAAATAGCTTGGAAACTAGTTATAAAATGTTTATTTTTGTTCTTGTTTGTTTTCGTACGCCAACTATATATCTCTAGCGAAGTCCCGGAGGATTGAATGTTGCGTGAACATATTTCTTTTCTTCAGATTTTTAGCACTGACGGTCGTATGTATAGGTGTCCCTCGCCATACTGGCAGATATTCTTCGACTTCAGGAGTGTTATCATTATTTTCCTATCATTTTTTACCAGACTGCGGCCATTACTTTAGCCTACTCTTTGCGATCTCAAACTGCCAAGTGTTTTAACATGTGCAGCATGTACACGGGAACTTCCGGTTTTTTTTCCTTTGCCCGAGAGGGCTAAACATCGGATCTCATTACCTAGAGACTAGGCTAGAGTAAAGTCATGAACAATTAATGATTCTATTTGTGGAAAGACATTCCCACCGTATGTGGGAATTGAACACATGACATTTTTGTTTAAAAAATAGATAACTTTGGAGCTTGTTATATCATAAATAACTTGTTAGCAAGTTACGGCAGCCTGTTATATCATAAATAACTTGTTAGCAAGTTACGGCAGCCTGTTGTAACAAATAACTTGTTAGCAAGTTAAGGCAGCTTGTTATAACATAAATAACTTGTAAGTAACGGCAGCCTGTTATAACATAAATAACTTGTTAGCAAGTTACGGCAGCTTGTTATATCATAAATAACTTGTAAGTAAGTTACGGCAACTTGTTATAACATAAATAACTTGTTAGCAAGTTACGGCAGCTTGTTATAACATAATGAACTTGTAAGTAAGTAACGGCAGCCTGTTATAACATACATAACTTGTAAGTAAGTAACGACAGCCTGTTATAACATAATAACTTGTAAGTAAGTAACGACAGCCTGTTATAACATGAATAACTTGTAAGTAACGGCAGCTTGTTATAACATAAATAACTTGTTAGCAAGTTACGGCAGCTTGTTATAACATAAATAACTTGTAAGTAAGTAACGGCAGCCTGTTATAACATAATAAAGAATAATAGAACAAAGAAGTATGTGTTAGCACTCGGAAAAATTGACAGACAAACAACAATAGAAAAAAACGAAGAACAATATATGGTCCGAAGCGGGATCGAACCCGTACTCCCTGGCACCGCGCCTTGCCACGAGAAGCTGAACGTACAAATATACAATTTATTTGCGGTCTGTGATCGTTACCCTATGCTATAGTCATTGAGAACGCCTTCGTGTAAGACACTGCTACAATAGCTAACTTTTTAGTTAGCTGCGTGGCAGTGTGCCAAGCGTTCGGCTTCTCGTGGCAAGGCGCGGTGCCAGGGAGTACGGGTTCGATCCCGCTTCGGACCATATATTGTTCTTCGTTTTTTTTCTATTATTGTTTGTCTGTCAATTTTTCCGAGTGCTAACACATACTTCTTTGTTTTATTATTCCCTATTATCGCCTCGGAAGTTCCCTATATAATAATATTTATTTATTATTATTTATATCCAGTATAACATAAATAACTTGTTAGCAAGTTACGGCAGCCTGTTATAACATAAATAACTTGTAAGTAAGTAACGGCAGCCTGTTATAACATAAATAACTTGTAAGTAAGTAACGGCAGCCTGTTATAACATAAATAACTTGTAAGTAAGTAACGACAGTCTGTTATAACACAAATAACTTGTAAGTAAGTAACGGCAGCTTGTTATAATATAAATAACTTGTAAGTAAGTAACGACAGCCTGTTAAAACATAAATAACTTGTAAGTAAGTAACGGCAGCCTGTTATAACATAAATAACTTGTAAATAAGTAACGGCAGCCTGTTATAACATCAATAACTTCTAAATAATTAACGGCAACCTGTTATAACATAAATAACTTGTTAGTAAGTAACGGCAGCCTGTTATAACATAAATAACGTGTTAGCAAGTTACGGCAGCTTGTTATTATATAAATAACTTGTAAGTAAGTAACGGCAGCCTGTTATAACATAAATAACTTGTAAGTAAGTAACGGCAGCCTGTTATAACATAAATGACTTGTAAGTAAGTAACGGCAGCCAGTTATAACATAAATAACTTGTAAGTAAGTAACGGCAGCCTGTTATAACACAAATAACTTGTAAGTAAGTTACGGCAGCTTGTTATTATATAAATAACTTGTAAGTAAGTAACAGCAGCCTGTTATAACATAAATAACTTGTAAGTAAGTTACGGCAGCTTGTTATTATATAAATAACTTGTAAGTAAGTAACGACAGCCTGTTATAACAAAAATAACTTGTAAGTAAGTAACGGCAGCCTGTTATAACATAAATGACTTGTAAGTAAGTAACGGCAGCCAGTTATAACACAAATAACTTGTAAGTAAGTAACGGCAGCCTGTTATAACATAAATAACTTGTGAGTAAGTAATGGCAGCCTGTTATAACACAAATAACTTGTAAGTAAGTAACGGCAGCCTGTTATAACACAAATAACTTGTAAGTAAGTAACGGCATCCTGTTATAACATAAATAACGTGTAAGTAAGTAACGACAGCTTGTTATAACATAAATAACTTGTAAGTAAGTAACGGCAGCTTGTTATAACATAAATAACCTGGATACTAATTTCGCATTTGCGTTGGCTTAAGTTTGCATTAAACGTTACTCTTTCCCCAGAGGTTACAACAGCGAACTGTGGGTGGTTATGGCACCTTGCGGCAAGTGTTTCCATGGTGACGAGATGGAGAGAGTCTGGGGCAAGAAATATACTCAAATAGCTTTCAGCGTAGCCGGCACAATCAACAGGCAGGATCTTACTCCAGGGTTAATCGCCCTTCTCAAGGCTGTCTGCATTGTTACCCCTGACAGGTGCATTTGTTTTATTGACTCATTTTGTGACCACGCCCCTAATAATTAATAAATTTAAACTCACTCTTTCTTATTTCTTTCTTTTTCTAGATTTCTACCCCTCTTCTTTTCGATTTTATTCACATTCTCATCCAGTTACTATCCTCCTCCTGTTTATTTCATTTCAATTCTCATCCCATGTATAATCCCTCCACTTGTTTATTTCATTCCAATTCTCATCCCATGTATAATCCCTCCTCTTGCTTATTTCATTCCAATTCTCATCCCATGTATAATCCCTCCTCTTGTTTATTTCATTCCAATTCTCATCCCATGTATAATCCCTCCTCTTGTTTATTTCATTCCAATTCTCATCCCATGTATAATCCCTCCTCTTGCTTATTTCATTCCAATTCTCATCCCATGTATAATCCCTCCTCTTGTTTATTTCATTCCAATTCTCATCCCATGTATAATCCCTCCTCTTGTTTATTTCATTCCGATTCTCATCTCACATACCATGTATCATATGAAGATGATTCTCATCATCTTTCTACCTTATCACGTGACCAAACCATTTTATCTGTTCTCTCTTTATATACTGTGTGGCGGGAATTATTCCTGGCTTTTTACTCCTTTTTTGGTCATTTCTGTTCTTATGTCTCAGGCTATTCCTGTCATTCGTCTAACACATTTCATCTCAGTATTGGTTATTTTTCTTAGTCTTCTTTCACCTAGGGTCCAGGTCTGAAATGGCAGCAACCACAACGTTGAAAGTAAGATTATATTTACAAAAAGTTCACTTACACAAACAAAATGAGTTTATCATCATCAGTGACAGAAATCATTACATATAATAGGTAAACGTAAAGGTCGATTCTATCTATTGGCATTTCGAGCCGTAGCCGGCCCATAGGGCGTAGAACAAGATACTCCTTCATCTGAATTTTGTTCTAGCAGTTTTCAATTCTTTTAAAGATATTTTATCAAATCTCGCTATTTGTCTCTGTTCTGTGCAAGCAGCTCTATCTAATTGAGGGAGCGGATTCCTGCTGCTCTTGCCTCTCTCATCAATGTTCTTCTCAGCGTCTCTCTGGGTCTTCCTCTTACCTGTTGTTTCCCACATGAGGGCTTGCTTTGCTATTCGGTTATTATCTCTTCTCATCACATGTCCAACATATGACCATCGTCTTTTCTTTATTTCTGAAGATATTAGTGGTTGATTTGCGATTTCTCTCATTTCCTCGTTTGTTTTGAATTCGTTCCACGTTATACCAGGTATTTTCCTTAGACATTTATTTTCGAATGCGTTCAACTTTGTTTCTGAAGGTCGATTCTTCTTTCCTTCCACATTTGCCTCTCAGCGTCGAGGGGAGATATAATTTGCGGTCTTTTGCTCTTGTGTTCGCCTCTGTTGCTGTTATGTTTCCTAGTGCTTCTAATATTCCATCGACCCATCTTTTTCGTGGTCGACCCTTGGGTCTGGTGTTCTCACAACGTTCGTTGAAAGCTCGTTGTGTTGTGTTTTGTTCTTTCTGCCTTGTCACGTGGCCAAACCATTTTATCTGTTGTTTCCTTATATATTCTATGGCGGGGGCTATTCCTAGCTTTTTTCTCAGTTCTTCATTTCTGATCTTGTCTCTCAGACTGTTTCCTGTCGATCGTCTAACACATTTCATCTCTGTAGAGGTTATTTTTCTTATTGTTCTTGCATCTAGGATCCAGGGCTAGCATTGGTAGCACAACGTTGGGATGAAAATTGTATTGTATAGTGTTCGTTTTGCCTCCAGAGTTATTTCCTTGTTGGACAATAGTGGTGATAACTGTCCGATGATTTGACAAGCTTTGTTGCATCTTGATTCTATCTCTGCCGTTTGAGAATTATCGTTTGTCATTAAACTTCCCAGGTATTTGAATTCCTAGGTCGATTGTTTTCACTATTAAATAGCATCAAGTAATTTGACTCTATGAGAAGACAAAGAGAAAGGCAAAAAATATATTTGGAAAAGACAGGTGGAAGCAGAAATGAGTATGGGAAAGATGTAGGTGATCTTAGAGAAAGGCACCATACAGGGTAGCTTGGAAATTGTTTCTGTATGACATATTCTCTACATGGCGTTAAAAGGAAGAAGAAAGAAAAAGAAAAAAAAAAGAAGGAAAGAAAAAGAAGAAAGAAAGAAGATGGAAGAGGGAAAAGAAAATTGTACAGCATTAACGATGCTTTCATGCTGTACAAATTTATCCCCGACATGAGCTATAGCTCTGGCGGTCTCTTCCTATGCCTGTCAGATCTGACACCATGAAATAGTTTAACTCAATAGATGATGTTACTCTTAAGTCACCATAGTAAACTAACAACAAGCAACCAAATATCTAGACACCATAGTAAACTGACAACAACAAGCAACCAAATATCTAGACACCATAGTAAACTGACAACAACAAGCAACCAAATATCTAGACATCATAGTAAACTGACAACAACAAGCAACCAAATATCTAGACACCATAGTAAACTGACAACAACAAGCAACCAAATATCTAGACACCATAGTAAACTGACAACAACAAGCAACCAAATATCTAGACACCATAGTAAACTGACAACAACAAGCAACCAATATCTAGACATCATAGTAAACTGACAACAACAAGCAACCAAATATCTAGACACCATAGTAAACTGACAACAACAAGCAACCAAATATCTAGACACCATAGTAAACTGACAACAACAAGCAACCAAATATCTAGACACCATAGTAAACTGACAACAACAAGCAACCCAAATATCTAGACACCATAGTAAACTGACAACAACAAGCAACCAAATATCTAGAGACACAATTGTATACTGAAAACAACCTCCTTTCTCTGCGACGCTTAAAGGCTTCAGCAGCTATAGAAAAAAAGAAGAAGAAGTGTAAGAATATTTTATACAATGATTATCATCCTAACATAAGATAACAAAGCGTTTACTCCGTATATTGGTTTTATACTTTGCCATATTTTGATTAATAAACAAAAAATGAATTACCCAGAACTTGTAACCTGATTACAGTACGTGGCTCACATTTACAAGTTCTGATCAAACAAAGTAAATAAATACAAAGTCAAAACCGTCATTACCATATTGTAGAGGATAGTGAACACAGTGCGTTGCGACAGCTTTATATGAGAGAACATGGTTTTGGTATCACAAAAGGCTACCCCAGAAACAAAAACAAAAAACAGTACACAGAAAACACGAGAAATGTACTATAAATAGCGCTCAAAAAATGTTTGCTGTTGTTTACAAACGTATATCTCAACATTTGGTGAAGTAAACATGTTGAAAAGATATATTTATATCATCGCCAACCTTATGTCACAAATATCCTCTCCTATCATGTCATTTGTCAATATTTTTGTACTTTTCGAGATATAGAAATATATCATAATCCTCGCTTGGTTACTATTTAGAGTTTTATTTTAAACTCATAAAGTATGATTTTAATTTATAGTTAGGGGATCATTTTCTTCCACAATTTTCTATCCACAGTGCATCCTATCAACTTTGCTGTTGACTGTTCCCATGACACCAAGCTACCTAGAATCTTCTCCTATCGTCCGCGATTTCTCTTATCCTGTATTTTGCCAGTTGTAACCAATTATTCCATCTTTCTCTTCTCATGAAGCACCTGAAAATGTTGACTGTTTCTTTTTGATGTTTTTTTTTAGGAGCTCATTTTTTGTGTGTTAGCCTCTTTGCAAATTTTCTCGTTGGTCTTTTTTTTAGCTGTTCAGGAATTTCTCGGCATTTTGTTTTTTCTTATGGAAATCCCATTTCTATGGCTCAATCATCTTTTCATTTGTTTGAAATTTGAATCTAATAGTCACT
>JAVIAB010000126.1:28939764-29041605 GCA_032433765.1 Megaustenia siamemsis
TTCAAGAAAGTGTTTTCAATTTTTCTTTCTCTTTTTTGTCATTCACCCAATGACTGCTAAAAGAATTGAGTGTCCCCCTCCATCATCCACCCTCAGAAGGAAGTTAAGTGGGGATGGATACATTGTGTTGTTGTTTTGTAGTTAAAAAAAAAAAAAGTAAAGCACCCCCGTCACGGCAAGTGGCGTATAGGGAATATATGGTGTTAGTGACCATAAATTTTACAGACCTTCGGCACATGATTTTTGGGGTAATGGTGGCGGTATTACACCCATGCCGCTTCACTTTCCCAGAAAAAAAACCGGTACCCATTAAAGGCTGGGTGAACCCGGAAGCCGTCGGTTGGGATCAAACCCTACCCCTTGTCCTTTGTAGTCAGTTCACTAACCACTGAGCTATCTTGGCTCCCTGTTTGCATTAGAACTGTGATATTTTCACATTTTGACTCAACACATCCGACTTCAGCGCTTTTAATTATGACGTCACAAACAGAAGTAATGTTCTTTGTAGAAGTAATGTTTTTTTTTAAATCAAAAATTGACAAATGTGAACATTTCTGGGGATGCAATTTTTTCAGTTTTAACCACAAAAGATTTGTCATTTTAAGATAGAGTTTCTTCTAACCACTTTGAATGTTTAATAGAAGAAGGTTGTGTATTTTATCTTTCTGGAAAGACACACAAAACTAAAGTATCAATGAACAAATACTGTGTTCAGGAACAAGGTAGAAAAAGATGAGGTGAGGTGGCCGGTGCTCCTTCACAGTGATGCTAATGCTTTAATGACAAGTCAGGTACCAGTTTAACTAGATAATGAAAACAGGCCCGCAATCCTAAAGAGAGGAAGACTAGCATGCGTTCACCACACAGCTCTTGTGCTCATTATACTAATGAAAACTCAACCTAAATCAAAAACACAATAAAAAAACATAACAACATCATCACAATAACAACAGCCATCAACATTAACAGATACCTAACCTTCAGTTCCATCAATGCCAGACGCTTGGCAACACACTGTCTCCGACCAAAACCAAATGATAAAAATGCAACAGGATCTAATTCAGACTTTCGTTGTGGTGAAAATCTGTCAGGGTCAAATTTGTACGGATCGGGGTAGTAGCTTTCATCCTTCACAATCTTGTAGATGGGAATAAATATTACAGCCCCTTTTGGGATAGTTACACCGTTGTATGTTCTAGTCTCCAGGGCTCTACGAGTAATGTCTGGAGAAGGTGGAAACATCCGAAGGGATTCATATATTACCTGGCAGAAAGTTAACAATGAACAAATTTATATTAAGTCAGTATGAAAAACAATTAATTAACAATTAATATCTTCAGTAATAAAGAAAAGACGATGGTCATATGTTGAACATGTGATGAGAAGAGATAATAACTGAATATCAAAGCAAGCCCTCATATGGGAAACAACAGGTAAGAGAAAAAGAGGAAGACCCAGAGAGACACATGAGAAGAACATTGATGAGAGAGAAAGAGCAGCAGGATTCGGCTCCCTCAATGATGATAGACTGCTTGCACAGAACAGAGACAGATGGCGAGATTTGATAAAATATCTTTAAAAGAAAACTGCTAGAACAAGAATTCATAGATAGGAGAAGGTGTATCTTGGTCTACGGCCTATGGGCCGGCTATGGCTCGAAAGGTCAATAGATAGATAGATAGATGAAAAACAATAAATACTCAATTTTATTTGCATCTGTTTTGTGCTTTATAATAGTGTTTATCCTACATTTCTTCATTTTTAGATTATCTTTTATTGTTTGAATTATAAATTTATAATTAGTTATTCTTCTTCTTCTTCTGTGCTCTTCTTCATTGTCTGCACTTCAACTGATGTTAAACGGGTGCAGATAAGTTATTATAGCAAGCCCCAACATTTGCACCTTCTGACCTGGTGCATTTGTCTTCATAAGGTATCACTGATTAAAATATATATATTTTTTTTTTTGATTAGCACTTTATTATCAATAAATAAAATTCTATAGTAAAGGTAAAGGTAAAGTACGAGACTTGAACCGGCGTCTTAGCACGCGAGTTTCCACCCATATGTGCTCGGCCGCCTGTCCAGAAATGTTCGGAGATTTCTGTATAGTGTCTCCTCAAGCATCGAAATCATCACGATGCGACGACATTCCTCACCTACCCAGGGTAATACCCTGGTACCCATTTCTGCCAACGGCTGGGTCGACCGTGGTGGTATTTTTTTTTTCCAACCACGAGTACAATTCACACTGCTCCCAGCGGGAATCGAACACGGGTTGTCCATACGTCGTTAGTCCAGTCGGGTGGCTTTCCTAACTAGGCTACCGAGGCCCCCAAATTCTATAGTTCTGTATGGCAAAGCAAATGAAGAACAGGATGACCTTTCAAAAGCTGAATTAGTCAAATGTCAAACACCACACATGCTACTGCTTTAGATGTAAATCAAAGAGCTCTGTTTAGAACATTCCACTTTACCCTGCTGCTGTGAGAAACAAGAGAGTGAAAGATAGAGAGAGTGAGAGAGAGTGAGACAAATAAGAAAGAGAGAGAGAGAGAGAGAGGAGAGACACTGCAAGACCCTTGTTCTCATAAGTAAATTTATTTTTCTGGCATGGTTTTTTTGCAAACTAACTTAGCTTGACTTACTTGTTCTTCATTTTTGACTGACATTTTCCATCTTTTTAATGCAGATTTAGTTATTTGTGCATATTTATTAAAGTCAATATTCTATTGTGTATAACTGAGTCAGTATTCTATCCTGTGTAACTGAGTCACTATTCTATCATGTATAGTCAGTATTCTATCATATCTATTTGAGTCAGTATTCTATCATGTATAGTCAGTATTCTATCATATCTATTTGAGTCAGTATTGTATCATGTATAATTGAGTCAGTATTCTATCACTTTAATTTTTCTGTATTAATTTTTTTACCTTTTAAATTATTTTATTTGGGAAAAAAAACTGAAGTTTTATTTCATATTCTACTTGTGTCATTGGGGGGAGAATAGGTGCCTGTAATCACAATAGCAGGTTTGGCGAACCATCAGTTGACCAAGAAATCACAAACACCTATCACAATAGCAGGTTTTGCGAACCATCAGTTGACCAAGGACCTATCACAATAGCAGGTTTGACGAACCATCAGTTGACCAAGACCTATCACAATAGCAGGTTTGGCGAACCATCAGTTGACCAAGACCTATCACAATAGCAGGTTTGGCGAACCATCAGTTGACCAAGACCTATCACAATAGCAGGTTTGGCGAACCATCAGTTGACCAAGACCTATCACAATAGCAGGTTTGGCGAACCATCAGTTGACCAAGACCTATCACAATAGCAGGTTTGGCGAACCCATCAGTTGACCAAGACCTATCACAATAGCAGGTTTGGCGAACCATCAGTTGACCAAGACCTATCACAATAGCAGGTTTGGCGAACCATCAGTTGACCAAGACCTATCAGTTCTACCTCCTTGTGGTCTCCCCCCGGTAACAGTCTGAGTCAAAACAAACGGACTTACAGAAGCTGGGATCACCATGTTCCTTGTAGTGGTGGTTCTTTCTGATATAGAAGACCTAGTAACACAGTACTACTAGGCTGGACTAGTAGTTTCCCAGCATAGTTTAGGACTAGACAAACTCCAACTTCTCCCATAAAGGCTGGGAATGTCAAGAAAGTTATTGCGATTCGCCATATCATTGAGATATTATTTATTTTCTGTAATAATTAATGCATACCTGCCTGTCATATGTTACTGAATGATAATACAGCATTATTATTATTGCTAATGAAAATGTTCTGAAAAAGGCCATAACTAAAAAGAGAGCTAATTTCCAATATTAGGAAGAAACAATCATCATTTTTTGGCTGTGTAGTGAGAAAAGAACAACTGGAATATATTGTAACAACTGGAACAATTGAGGGACTAAAAAATAGAAGCAAAGAAAGAGAAAAATACAGACAGCTTAAGAGAATAGCTTGGCAGAAGGTCAACAACAGAAATGATAAATAACAGTCGAGATCGAAAGTTGAGGAGAGATATGATCACCTACGGCAGCAGGACCAGTACCTTTGATGATGATGATGATGATATCACTGGAAAAAAGGGCACCCTGCCTACATTAACTTATTCATTACATGAACAACAATCAACTTGTGCCGTCAGATATTATTAATTTTCTGTAATAATTAATGTATTACCTGCCTATCATTTGTTATATAGCAATCAACATTTTTCGGGCACATCATGAGAAGAGGAAAGTTGGAATACTTGGTTACAACTGGCAAAATAAAAGGAAAGAGAGATCGCAGACGACAGAGAGAAAATACTGGATAGCTTGGTGTCATGGCATGGGAAAACAGTCAACACAACAGAACTCATACGATGCACTGTGGATAGAAGATTGTGGAAAGATTGATCGCAAACGCCAACCGGTACGGCACATGATGATGATGATCATATGTTATCTGAATGATAATCTATCTATCTATTGACTTTCGAGCCGTTGCCGGCCCATAGGCGTAGACCAAGATATTCCTTCTCTTATCTGAATTTTTGTTCTAGCAGTTTTCAATTATTTTAAAGATATTTTTATCAAATCTCGCCATTTATCTCTGTTCTGTGTAAGCAGCTCTATCTAATTGAGGGAGCCTATTCCTGTTGCTTTTGCCTCTCTCAGCAATGTTCTTCTCAGTGTCTCTCTGGGTCTTCCTCTTTTTCTCTTACCTGTTGTTCCCACATGAGGGCTTGCTTTGCTATTCGGTTATTTTCTCTTCTCATCACATGTCCAACATATGACCATTGTCTTTTCTTTATTACTGAAGATATTAGTGGTTGATTGGCGATTTCTCTAATTTCCTCATTTGTTTTGAACTCGTTCCACGCTATACCAAGTATTTTCCTTGACATTTATTTTTGAATGCGTTCAACTTTGTTTCTATATCTCTTGTGTTTTTCCAGCTTTCACACGCATACGTAAGGGTTGATAGTACATTTGATTTTAATAGTCTAAGTTTTGTGTTTGTGCTGATGAGTTTTTGATTTCCATAACCTTTCAAGGCTTCTGAAAGACATTGCTGCTTTAGCTATTCTGATTCTAATTTCTTTACTCGTATCCCCTTCTCGATCAATGTGACTTCCAAGATAGGTAAGTAATCGATCTCTTCTACTGGTTTGTTTTCCATGTATATTTTGTCGTCTGTTTAAATTAAGCTTTTCAGACTTTAGTCTTTTCATGATTGATCTCAAGCCCAATTTTGCTGGCTGATGATGATAGTTCATTTGTGTTTTCCTGCATCGTTTTTATCTGACTGCTGATGAGAACTATGTCATCAGCAAAGTCGAGGTCCTCCAAATGGTCTCCTTGTATCCATTTTATGCCTATGTTACCAGTGCAGCATTTCTTCATTATGAAGTCCACAACAATTCCAAATAACAAGGGTGATAAAATACATCCTTGTTTAACCCCAATTTATATTGGGAAACATTCGCTCAGTCCTTCCTCTGTTCGAACTGCACATGTGTAACCATCATACATGTCTTTAATAATATTTATGATTTTTTATGGTAAGCCATATTGCTTCGAATGATAACACAGCATTATTATTATTGCTGAATCATCATCTTTTTTATATACTTCTTTTGGAAGCAGGAGATGCTTTACAGCGAATGAGTTAAAACAACTGTCAGAGACTTGCACCTAAATGTTGTCATCAGAAGATTTAGTGAATCCCAGAATGATCAAGATTTTGTTTCATCTATTTATGGGTGACTCTGGAAACAGACTAACTAGTCTGGTCATGTCCAAAGAAAGCCACTAACATGAACGAGTAACATCAAAAGATAGATAAGTCAATTAATGACAGCCTGCACCATCAAAGCAAGAAACAGAGTAGAATGGCGATCCATGGTAGCCAACCTTGGAGAAGGCACTCGATGATGATGAGTCTGGTCATGTGTAAGACTGTAAGGGCAGGAGAAGAAAGGTAAACTCAAAACCCCCAAAATTATGTGCCAAAGCTAGATACCTTGAGCCAAAAGATGCAAAAATTTTAACCTGACAGTTTGCTTTCAGCCCAGAGCACACTTCAAGTACTTGCAACTGGTAAGTCTTCTTCTGTACTTCTCACTTACTTTCTAAAAACCTTTCCTTTGACAATACTTCATTTTAATTTCTGATCCACATCTTTACCATTTTTTTTCAACTTCTAGTTTTTTTAAAAATTCCCCATACAGACATAACCCAGTTTGTGGCAGAGTCATGTTCCAAAGCACTCATTGCATTTATTGTAGGTTGAAAGTAGCATATGATGTCTTAGGTCATATGTAAGATTATGATCACTCAGGTTAACTTTTTCAAAAAGATATCAGTTGTAGTCTGAACAGTTTGTTTCTTCTTTTCACTATAAATTTCTAATAGCAAGAAAGGACTTCTTGAACTTGCCTATTGTTTTTAATAAATCTTTATAATTGAAATCCATCTCTTCTAGCATGAGCGTTCCATTTGTTCAATCCTGATTGACAGCTTCTAGGTTCACCCAGCCTTAAAGGGCACCAGATTTTTTCTGGGATAGTAAAGCGGCACGGGCGTAATATCGACCACATTACCCCAAAATCATGTGTCAAAGGTCTATAAATATTATGGTCACTAACACCATATTCCCTATACGCCACTCTGCGTGACAGGGCTCTTTACTTACCAAACCTTACCTGTTTCACATTTTAAAGAAACATTATAGGCCCCAGCTGTCAACATATTTTTTCTGTTCACTAACAGATCTCTTTGATTAATATTTAACACACTATTTAATTTTTTTTTTTCACACACCCTCATACTCTTGTATGAGGAATTATTTTTCTACGGCTTGGAATATAGCCGTTGATCAGAGGTTTTAACAAGCCACTATCGTAAAAACGATGTTGTTAATGAAATGTAGACCTGATATAAAAATGATGCAGGAAAACACAAATGAACTATCAGCAATAGCCAGCAAAATTGGGCTTGAGATCAATCATGAAAAGACTAAAGTCATGAAAAGTTTAATTCCAACAGATGACAAAATATACATGGAAAACAAACCAGTAGAAGAGATCGATCACTTTATCTATCTTGGAAGTCACATTGATCGAGAAGGGGATACAAGTAAAGAAATTAGAATCAGAATAGCTAAAGCAGCAATGTCTTTCAGAAGCCTTGAAAAGTTGTGGAAATAAAAAACTAATCAGCACAAACACAAAACTTAGACTATTCAAATCAAATGTACTATCAACCCTTACGTATGCGTGTGAAAGCTGAAAAACAACAAGAGATATAGAAACAAAGTTGAACGCATTCGAAAATAAATGTCTAAGGAAAATACTGGTATAGCTTGGAACGAATTCAAAACAAAAAAACGAGGAAATTAGAGAAATCCAATCAACCACTAATATCTTCAGTAATAAAGAAGAAAAGACGATGGCATATGTTGGACATGTGATGAGAAGAGATAGAATAATAACCGAATAGCAAAGCAGGCCCTCATATGGGAAACAACAGGTAAGAGAAAAAGAGGAAGACCCAGGGAGACACTGAGAAGAAACATTGATGAGAGAGGCAAGAGCAACAGGGTTCGGCTCCCTCAATGAGATAGAGCTGCTTGCATAGAACAGAGACAAATGGCGAGATTTGATAAAATATCTTTAAAAGAAAACTGATAGAACAAAAATCAGATATGAGAAGGTGTATCTTGGTCTACGCCCATGGGGCGGCAACGGACGGAGAAGTCAATAGATAGATAGATAGATAGCTATAGTAGATCTCTTGTACAAGTGAAGAAAGAAACAGAAACAATAAAACATCACTTTCAATCAAACACACTATAAAAAGCTGTTTATTTATTGATCCTGATTGTTTAGTTAGGAAAAGCAGATAACTCAATAATCAACACTTTATAGGAGCAGTCAATCTATAAACACATCCAGAAATGCTGGGACAGGCAATGAAGTGGATTGGGGTGCCATGACTGCAATGATGCTTGTTGCAGGAGCTACTGAGTTAGGTGCTCTGTGCACACCATGAGCTGTGTGTTTCATCTGTTTTAATCATGTTTCAATATTCCAATTGTTTACAATGAATGATGACATCATATGGCAGGGAACAGTTGGCTGTGTTCACTTTCTGTGCAGTTTCGCCTTATGTCTTTTGGCGTGTGCTGACTGCGATGATGAGGACTGCTATGATGGAGATTACAGCTACTTTCTTTGTTTGGGAGATGAGATAGTAATTCGGATGATTCCACTGGCATGGTGGTTGGTTGAGCAATTATGGATTTTAATTCGTTTGCAGTGATACCGGGACCTTCCATAACCAAAGAACCAAAGACTGCAATGAAACTGATTCCATGAATATAATAGAAACACTGCTTAACTGCGGGAGCCGCGATAGCTCAGTGGTTAATGAACTGGACTATCACGGACAAGGGGTAGGGTTCGATCCCAACCGACGGCTTCCGGGTTCACCCAGCCTTAAATGGGTACCGGATTTTTTCTGGGAAAGTAAAAGCAGCACGGGCGTAATACTGACCACATTATCCCAAAAAATCATGTGCCGAAGGTCTGTAAAATATAGGGTCACTAATACCATATTTCCCTATACGTCACTTGGCGTGACGGGGGTACTTTAGTTTTATTTTACTGCTTACCTGTGTGGTTAATACAAGTTTGTTAGATCTTCATAGTTTGGGGTTGATCTACCACCAAGAACATCATCAATTTCTTCAATAACTTTATCCTGAATGTCTTCATGCCTCGCCAAAAGGTACAAGATAGAGCTGAGAGCAGTTGATGTAGTTTCAAAAGCTGCCAAAATGAGAATAGTTGAATTTCCTATCACTTCTTTCCTGGTAATCTTTCTGTCATCTGGTTTAAGACTGCCAGCAGGTACTCCTTCAACCTCGCTGTCCAGTAATATGTCCAGCATATCCAGCTTTAGCTTCTTAGATAAATCTGTAAGAGACAAGTCTCTTGTTAAGTTTTCTTAGATAAATCTGTAAGAGACACATCTTCTTGTTAAGTTTCTTAGATAAATCTGTAAGAGACAAGTCTTCTTGTTAAGTTTCTTAGATAAATCTGTAAGAGACACATCTTCTTGTTAAGTTTCTTAGATAAATCTGTAAGAGACAAGTCTTCTTGTTAAGTTTCTTAGATAATCTGTAAGAGAACAGTCTTCTTGTTAAGTTCTTAAATAAATCTGTAAGAGACAAGTCTTCTTGTTAAGTTCTTAGATAAATCTGTAAGAGACACATCTTCTTGTTAAGTTTCTTAGATAATCTGTAAGAGACAAGTCTTCTTGTTAAGTTTCTTAGATAAATCTGTAAGAGACAAGTCTTCTTGTTAAGTTCTTAATAAATCTGTAAGAGACAAGTCTTCTTGTTAAGTTTAGATAAATCTGTAAGAGAAATCTTCTGTAATTCTTAGTAAATCTGTAAGAGACATCTTCTTGTTAAGTTCTTACAAAATTATAACATAGTAAAGAGCAACTGATATACAATAATGAGATAGTGTTTACCGTTTTAATTAAAAATTGATAAAATGATGGAGAAAATGAGCATGAACATCCTATTCCCTATATGCCCCACTTGAAGTGTGATGGAGTTTACTTCCTCTCTCCCTTCCTTGGAAAAATATGGCCACTAACACATATTCCTCATTGAATTATTTGTGGGTTATCATTGTACTCTGAACAGGTTCATAAGTGCACACAGATCCCCCCCTCAGCAAGTCCCGCAGCGTCCAGCGACTCTAGTTCTGGGTTGATTGATAAGTACTCTTAGGCGCCCACTAAGCCTTTAGTTTCTGGCTGTGCCCATCCTAACTCACATCGCTTTCATCCAAAGCAGTGACATGGACTCATGGTTGTTGAAGTCTTGTGCCCTTCCCACATTTCAGAGAGCATTAACGACATCCATTTACTCCATTGGTTGATCGTCTTCAATGACAGCATAGCTAGCCAGCCTATCCATATTCCAATATGCCAACAAGACATAGTGAACTTTACTTTCACAGGGCCTCCAAATAATTTAGTGTTGATGTGAGTTTCTGTGTGCCAAAGTCCATAATTGACTAAATATATGGCAATCTGGCAATATAAGTTTTGCTGTCTGTGGAGCCTGTCAACATATGTACATAAGAGCTGAGACCAGTTTTTAGCTCGTTCATGTTTCTCCTGAGTTTATTGTGTCCCATTCTAAGGAAGAACAGGATCACTGTTTTGCTTGTTTGAGATGGTGATAACTGTTTGGGATGGTGATAACTGTTTGAGATGGTGATAACTGGCTTCTGATTGATGAATGTTTCTGAAAAATCACAGTTTTTCAAAGCTAATTATTAAGATATTTCACTGTTTGAAGCCTGCAGGGCAACACACTTGAACACACATGTTCTAGATGTCTGTAACTCTGATTTACTCCATTTACTTCATATACAGGGAGCCACGATAGCTCAGTGGTTAGTGAACTGGACTACAAAGGACAAGGGGTAGAGTTCGATCCCAAATGACGGCTTCCAGTTCACCCAGCCTTAAATGGGTACCAGATTTTTTTTCCGGGAAAGTAAAGCAGCACGGGCGTAATACCGACCACATTACCCCAAAAATCATGTGCTGAAGGTCTGTAAAAATATAGGGTCACTAACACCATATTTCCAATATGCCACTTGGCATGACGGGGGTACTTTACTTTTTTTTTCACTTCATATACAATGAGTTGTTTATTTCAAAGCATGCATGTGTATGCACACACACGCACAAAAGTAAAATAAATGGACTACAGCATATGTTGCAAATACCTTGGCTCCTGAGATCAGATTTCTTTCTAGCAATGTTATCTTTCACAAAGTTCACAAAATAATTCTCAGTCTCTGGTAGTATAGCATCCACTTGTTTGTTGAATAATTGCAGACCAACTTTCATCACTGGAGGGAAGAATTCTCCAATGGATCTGGCATGAAAAAAAAGTGTACAGCGATTTGAGCAGATACTTTTGACAAAGAAAAGGTTTCTTGAATTAATTATTCTAATTCTGCATTCAGCATGCAGCCATTTTATAATATCAAGATGGCAGCTGTTCCTTGTAGATTGCCGGCAGGTTTCCAGAGCTTGGGATTAGAGCACTGTGCTTTGGTCAATATTTCTGGCACAGTGCATCAAAACATAGCCAGTTCTAGGGTACATTCTTAAGGTTTGTTCTTGGATGTTACACTCACAAATACTGTATCGTTTAGACTCAACCTTTGGAGGTATCTTTATAGGCAACACCTTTGGAGATATATTTATAGGCAACACCTTTGGAGATATATTTATAGGAAACACCTTTGGAGGTATCATTATAGGCAACACCTATGGAGGTATCATTATAGGCAACACCTTTGGAGATATCTTTATATGCAACACCTTTGGAGATATCTTTATAGGCAATACTTTTGAAGATATCTTTATAGGTAACACCTTTGGAGATATCTTTATAGACAACACTTTGGAGGTATCTTTATAGACAACACTTTGGAGATATCATTATAGGCAACACCATTGAAGATATCTTTATAGGCAATACTTTTGAAGGTTTCTTTATAGGTAACACCTTTGAGATATCTTTATAGACAACACCTTTGGAGATATCTTTATAGACAACACCTTTGGAGATATCTTTATAGGCAACACCTTTGGAGATATCTTTATAGGCAATACTTTTGAAGGTATCTTTATAGGCAACACCTTTGGAGATATCATTATAGGCAACACCTTTGAAGATATCTTTATAGCCAATACTTTTTAAGGTTTCTTTATAGGTAACACCTTTGGAGATATCTTTATAGACAACACCTTTGAGATATCTTTATAGACAACACCTTTGGAGATATCTTTATAGGCAACACCTTGGAGATATCATTATAGGCAACACTTTGGAGATATCATTATAGGCAACACCTTTGGAGATATCATTATATGCAACACCTTTGGAGATATCATTATAGGCAACACCTTGGAGGTATCTTTATAGGCAACACCTTTGGAAAAGACACAACAGCCTAATAAAAATAATATTGGAAGGGAAAATACAAGGTAAAAGAGGCAGAGGCAGACCAAAACTAACATGGACGAGTAACATCAAAAGATGGACAGATCAGCCTATGACAATCTGCACGATCTAAACAAGAGACAGAGTTGAATGGCGCTCCATGGTAGTCAACCTTCAATGTGGAGACAGCACTCAATGATGATGATGATGATGATGAAAAACAGAAAAAGCGATATTCACATAAAATTCAGTCCCTCTGGATTTCATTAGAGATATAAAGCTGGCGTACAAAACAAAAAAAACAACAAAACACACAAAATAAGCTAGCTGCATTGTGTCATCAAAGTTTATAAGAATAATTTCTTATGTGTTACATTTAAGTATAAATAAAGGTACAAAGAGTATAAAAACATAATCACACATTTAACATATTTTTGTTTGAGAAAAAACAAATTTACAAATACCTGAGAATATTTTGAAGCCGGGTAGCTGGGATTCTAATGAAGTTATCGATGTGGTATGCAAACTCACTGTTTCTTCTGTCAGAGCTTTTGAGTCAATGCCGAATCCTACTCTAGCTATGACGTCTGACGTGTATTTGGCTAAACAGATAGATAAATTAAATATACTCAATTGGAACTGTAATCACGTTAGTTATAAAGTTGATCCTGCTGCACTCTAAGCTGATTCATAGGTCTTTTGCAGATGAATTGAGGGAATTTATGATGAATGTATTTACTAACGGTGGATTAAAAACAGTGGCTCCAGGAAACAGTAAGTCAGCATTAGTTAAAATGCTGGTACAACACAAGCTTTTATGCATCTAGCATTTTTAAAGGTCATAAAAAACATGTACTGGCAACAAACAGCAGCGATACGAATTAACAACCAAACAGGACAATTTCAACTTATAAAACAAGGAGTCAGACAAGGCTGTGTTCTGTCGCCGGATTTGTTTTCACTTTACAGCGAACATATTATGAGATTAATAGTAGACAAAAAAGGAATTGAAGTCAATGGTCACAACATAAATGATTTGCGATATGCGGATGACACAGTCTTAATAGCAGAGACAGAGAATGAACTACAAGAAATGATAGACATAATGGTAAAATAAAGCAACAAGAAAGGTCTCAGTCTGAATAGTAAGAAAACAGAAGTAATGGTCATATCGAAGAAACAATCATCACCACCATGCAGCATAAAAATAAACAGGACAAATTTGAAACAAGTGCAACGCGTCAAATACTTGGGCACAATAATAACATTGGATGGAAGATGCACCACGGAAATAAAAAGTAGAATAGCTCAGGGCAAAATAGCATTTCCGAAAATGAAAATATCTTATGCAACAAATCTATGTCAATAGAAGTGAGAAAGAGAGTTCATCGGTGCTATATAGAAACAATTCTGACCTATGGAAGCGAATCATGGACAGTAGACAAACAAATGAAAAGACGATTAGAGGCCACAGAGATGGGATTTCTCAGAAGAATGTTGAAAGTTCCCCGGACAGCTAAAAAGACCAATGAGGAAGTTCTCAAAGAGGCCAACACAAAAAGGCAGCTCCTAAAAAACATCAGAAAGAAACAATCAACATTTTTCGGGCACATCATGAGAAGAGCAAAGTTGGAATACTTGGTTACAACTGGCAAAATAAAAGGAAAGAAAGATCGCAGATGACAAAGAGAGAAATACTGGATAGCTTGATGTCATGGCATGGAAAACAGTCAACAACAGAACTGATACGATGCACTGTAGATAGAAGATTGTGGGGGGACGTGATCGCCTATGCCAACCGGTATGGCACATGATGATGATGATTTTTAAAGGTAATCATTATATTTTTATGACCTAATTATTTATTACTATTAATTTTTTAAGCTAATATAATTATGTTTAAATATATTTAACGAAAAAGCATCCATAGATTCTTAAAAAAATATTTAACATTTTTTACAGCAAAATTTTTGCTGGCATAGTTATTGTGTTGTTGAATTCTAATAACTTGGGGTAAAATTATAAACAACTTGAATCATGAAAGGAAAGATATTTACTGTTCTCATGTTCAGACCTCAGTAAATCTCATACTTTTATTAAAACCTGCCAAGTTATTAGACCAAATAAAACAAAAAATACTGATTTTTGGTCAAAAAAATTAATGGTCACTAACACCATATTCCCTATGTGCCACTTGGCGTGATGGAGCTCTTTACTTTACTAAGGAGGGGGGAAATTTTGCCCACGGTAAAATGTTGAATTTCAAGAATTTGTATTTTGAATTTGTAAATTTTACGAAGGTGTCATAATCTAGGGTTAAATATGCAGTGTAGGCTGTTCTCAAAGGAGCTAGGAATCAAAAGTTCTGATACATGAACTGAGCTCCTCTTTTTTTCCTTCTTTAGTTATCAGCAATTAAGTGGATGTGTTGTGTTGCTAATATCATCATCATCATCATGTGCCTTCTCCGCAACGAAGGTTGGCTACCATGGATCGCCATTCTACTCTTTTTCTTGCTTTGATGGTGCAGGCTGACATAGATTGACTTGTCCATCTTTTGATGTTACTCGTCCATGTTAGTCTTGGTCTGCCTCTGCCTCTTTTACCTTGTATTTTTCCTTCCAATATTACTTTTAGTAGGCTGTTGTGTCTTTTAACATGCCCAAACATTTTATTTGTCTTGTCTTGATTGTATTTAGTAGTTCTCTTTTTATTTTCAGCTGTTTTAAAACTTCATCGTTTGTTATCTTTTGTTTCCATCCAATTCTACCTATTCTACTAATTGCTAATATTTGGAAAGATCTTATCCTGGCACACCAATCATTGACATGATCTGAGCTTGATTTCATCATCGGTAATTGTTAGCAAGCCTAAAGGCTCTAAAAAAAGGAGAGGAAGTTACATGTTACGATATAACGAGAAGATATGTATGTTTGTTCAGGTTGAAGGCATTACTGCGCTGAAATATAGTTCTGATTTGTGTTGTCCACGTGAAGCTTTAACCATACCGTTTTTTTTTCTATTTTTCTTTTTATTTCTTCTCTATATAAAGAGAAACAAAAACCAACTCACCCTGAAGTTCATAAAGTGTGAACAAGGATGCTCACATTCATAGGTCAGTTATAATATTATATGTAGCAAGTTCTTAAATGTTATGTAGAGCCAGTCTTAACATATGGATGTGAATCATGGACAACAGGACAATAGACAAGGAAATCACTGGAGTCTGTAGAAATGTGGTTTTAAAGAAAAATTTTGAGAATACCACTTCTGTTCTGGGCCTGCTGGCGTGGGTGATCATGTATCTCCACAACTTTCGAGCTCATCAGTTATTTATCTTTTCTGTTGTTGACCTTCTGCCAAGCCATTCTCTTAAGCTGTCTGGTATTTTTTCTCTCTGCTTCCCTCTATCTCTTCGTCCCTCAATTTTTCCAGTTGCTACAATATATTCCAGTTGTTCTCTTCTCACTACATGGCCAAAAAATGATGATTGTTTCTTCCTAATATTGGAAATTAGTTCTCTTTTGCTTTGACCTCTCTCAGAACATTTTCATTACTTTTCTTAGCTGTCAATGACAACACATTTGTAGACCACATTCTGCAGACTCCAGTGATTTTCTTGTCTGTTGTCCTGTTGTCTATGATTCACTTGCATATGTTAAGACTGGAACTACATAGCATTTAAGAACTCTTTTTCTTGTTTCTATTGTCAAAAATGGATTGCATAGTATCTTCCTCCTTTTTTGGAAAGCTGCTTTTGCCTGAGTCATTCTGCATCTTACGTCTGAGGTTAACAAAGTTCCCAAATATTTAAATTCATTTACCTGTTTTAATATTGTTCCACTTGTCTTTATTTTGCACTGAGGTGATGTCTTTTTCTTTGTTGTTACCATTAGTCCTGTCTTTTTGCTATTAAGGCTGAGTCCTTTATTTTTGCCACTAGGATGTCATTATCAACATAACAAAGCTAACACTCGACTTGTGAAACAAGGGGAGGTAATCATAAAATTGTTCTCTTTCAAAACTATAATTCATATTAATAACCCTTGAACTAATTTTTGCACCATATATAACATTAATTTGCCATGATTACAGTTCAATAGTAGGTTTTCTGTCTCCAGGGATACTCTGTTTCTTTGTGTTCACCCCTTAAGTTGACATAGGTGCAATGTGTCACTGGTTTAGAGCAATGCCGTAATATCTGCTCCTTTCTGTCAGACACATCCATCTTCGACACGGATAGACAATTTGTCCAGGCAGCAGACATTTTGGTCAACTCTTTTTCTCCTTTTAAATACCAAGATTTCTTTAATGTACACACACAAAGTTGTTTGCCGTTATTTGAGAGGCCTTGTCATCGTATCTCACTGCCTAGACCAAAAGGAAAAAAAGCCATGAAGAAAGTACAGATTTGAGGTGAAGAACTCTTAATGGGATTCTAACCTATGACCTTCCTGTCCGGAGGTTGATGTCTTACCTCTAGACCACCCAGTCCCCATCTTAAAAGATAACCGACCGTGTCACAGTAGGTCACACAAGAGTAAACTCATCATAGACATGACCATTCTATAAAACAACCAGGGCAAAGTGTATGGAGATTGTGTTGCCTAGGCCATAGAGTCCCCTTATGGTCTCAGTTCATAACATGGGTGTTATATCTTTTGGTATCAGTCTGGCTGGCTGCAGGAGACGCAGGAAAGGATTTGTAAGAAGGTCACAAGCTGCTGTCTTAGGGTTTTCACTTCACATTTTCAGCTTGCAATTTACTTCCCAACCCTTTGCCTCTCCTGCAACACTCTCCACTAAAAAAAATTTGGACAAAACACAGGATGTACTGCTTAAGGGTTAAGGCATACAAATGCGAAGCTGCAGCCGCACTGGGTTGCCATTTCCTTTTCGTTTTGACCTCGGTTTACACACAGGATAGACATTTTTGTTTTCTTTAACACATTTCGATTGTTTTTGTTTTGGTTGTTTCGTTATTAGTTTTGTGTGTGTTTTTTTTTTTGTTTGTTCTTGCTAAAGGCCAATTGGGCCGAAACGTCATTTAGTCTGTGTCGTCCACTTATCACGTAAAGCTTTTTACATACCATTTTTTTCTATTTTTTAATTTTCCTCCGATGTACTGCTTACCTGTTTATAACAGTAGTTTTGGTTCAGTATTGTCATTCCAGCCTGATTGAAACT
Organism: Megaustenia siamemsis; assembly: GCA_032433765.1. NCBI lineage: Eukaryota > Metazoa > Mollusca > Gastropoda > Stylommatophora > Ariophantidae > Megaustenia > Megaustenia siamemsis. Next base: position 28,957,011 of record JAVIAB010000126.1, read on the forward strand.
TGCAGTAATAACAATACAAAATTGTAATGACTTACATGCTGAAGCCTTAAAGGAATCAGCTTCCCTTGCTCCTTGTATGCCTTGATGAGTGATGCAAAGTTAGCTGAGCTTGTACTGACATGAGACAGCATCTGTTTTAACCGGCCAGCTGTAAACATGGGTGACAGAACATGACGTGATCTTCGCCAGGCATTTCCGTTCAGAAAAAACAGACCCTGGTGAGAAATCACAGATGGCAGGCAGTCTTCATTGTACAACATCAATAGCTTTTCACTCATACTCAAGGTTCTACATTATAATACCTGATACTAAAAACATGGTCGCTTACAATAAGAACATAAAATAAAGCTTGTCACTATAGATGTCTCAGAAAAACACTGATTATTGAGTTATTTGTGGGTCATCATCATTGCACACCGAACATGTCCATAGGTGCTCAGATCCCCTCCTCAGCAAGTCCTGCAGTGTCCAGAAGCTGATGACTTCATTTCTGTGTTGGTTGATAGGTATTCTTATACGCCCACTAAGTTTCTGTTTCTGGCTGTGCAATCTTAACTCCCATCTCTTTCATCCAAAGGAGTGACATGGAATCATGTCTGTCGAAGTCATGTGCCCTACTCACATCTCAGAGGGCATTGATGATGTCCGCCCAATCTATTGTTGACCATCTTCAAACGACTAGCGCAGCTAACTAACCTGTCCACTCTTTCATTTCCCTGTACTTCGCATATCCAGGATGTAAAAAAACATTTGATGTAATCAGAAGAGACAGATTCAGAAATGATGTCATAAGAAAAAGAATGCATATATGAACAAATTCTAAGCTACATGCAAAAATGACAAATAAAATGATTTGCCCATCTAGAAAAAATGTCATGCGATTTCTTACCATACAATGTATTTATTAATAAAAGAGGTAAAGGGAGAAGAGCAAGAGGCAGGCCTGAGTAAGATTGAAAAACAAACATAAAAGAAATGCTACAACAACAACATCAATGACAATTGTTAAAGCTGTCAAAAGGGCACAAATTGTGCATCTTCCTCGACACCTGATGAGTGCACAGAGGAAATGAAGAAGAAAACACTAAACAAATTCCCATAAGCCTTTAAAAATATAGACGCGATTAGGATCTTTAGAGTTGAATTTTGCTTTAAAGATTTAGTAAGTTTACCTATAGTAAAGGAAAGCAAAAGTAAAGGACTCAGCTTTAATAGTAAAAGGACTGAAGTAATGGTAACAACAAAGAAAAAGACTCCACTGCAATGCACAATAAAGACAAGTGGAAAAATATTAAAACAGGTAAATGAATTTAAATATTTGGGAACAAAATTAACCTCAGATGATAGATGTACAACAGAGGTGAGATACATAATAGCTCAGGCAGAAGCAGCTTTCCAAAAATGAGGAAGATACTGTACAAGCCATTTTGACAATAGAAACAAGAAAAAGAGTTCTTAAATGTTATGTCAGTCTTAACATATGGATGTGAATCATGGACAATAGGACAACAGACAAGAATCACTGGAGGATGTAGAAACGTGGTTTTACAGAAGAATGTTGAGAATACCATGGACAGCTAAGAAGAGTAATGAAAACATTCTGAAAGAGGCCAAAGCAAAAAGGGAGCTAATTTTTAAAATTAGAAAGAAACAATCATCACTTTTGGCCATGTAATGAAAAGGGAACAGCTGGAATATATTGTAATAACTGGTAAAATTGAGGATGAAGAGATAAAGGGAAGCAAAGAGAAAAGATACCAGACAGCTTAAGAGAATGGCTTGGCAGAAGGTCAACAACAGAAGTGATAAATAACTGTCAAGATCAAAAGTTGTGGAGAGACATGCTCACCTACACCAGCAGGCATGGTACTTGATGATTATGAAGTTTACTTTTATAAAGCCTATCAATGATTTTTGTTTTCTTTCTCTGCCAACTCTTTCTCTCCTGTATACACTTTTAAACATTAATCTTAACAAGTTCAAAGAAAGCCTTGGTCAGCTCAAGATTGGGACATCTCCATGTAGGTTGTTCAGGTACTTTATGCTACATTAAATTTTAAGAAACTATCAGTGCAGAAAAAGAAAAATGAGAATTCTCAAATCATTTCACAGAAAAATTTCATGGCCATAATTAAGTATATTTAACAGTATAAACAACAAACTGTTTGATTTAATAAAGTCCTAAAGTCACTAAACATAAAATTATTAAGTATTAGGTAAGGGCTTGAGTAATCATTTGGAAAATAAAACAGATGTGCACAGTAAAAGAGAGAGTGAGAGAGACAGGAGACAGACAGAAGCCAGACAAAACTAACAGGCAAATCTTACATGAATGACTGAACTTAGTGTAGTTTGTCTACCACACGATCCACAAAGTTATTGAAGTCCTTTACCATCACATACTCCAGCAGTCTTGTATCAAAAGTCACAATCGTTGCTGCACGAGGGAAGAAACCATATATTCCAAAGGTGTTTCCATATGTCTTCCTCCAATCATCAAGCATCTTAGAAAGGCCATATTTCTTCAATTCTGGTATGTGGTTTATGATTGGCCACGGAGCAGGACCTGGAATGCCAACAGCTTTGAACACACCCACAAAGCTGGTAGAGTAGTAGTAAAAGGCAGCCAACAGGGTGGCGATGGTAAGAAGCCATATGGAAATATCACTTGAAAGTGCAGTGAACATCTGGAGAAAGAGCAAAATTATGACAGATTAGTTAATTGATAGATCAATCTCGATTCTCACTGCACATCAGAAAACTTCATAAGTGTTTATCTTCTTCTGTGTAAACCTTTAGATTATTATTATCATTAATAAGTTCAAAGAAAATGCTCACCAGCTCAAGGTTGGTGATATCTCCATATAGCTTGTCCCAGTATGGTACTGGTGATGGCCACAAGAGCCTTCTCTGTTCAACATATGTTGGGCAAGATTGTAGCAGATGTTCAGCAGTCATTTTGCTTGTGCCACTCACATTCATCACAGGTTCCTATTCTTAAGGTACAAAAACTATATGGGGCAATTGATTCACTTAAACAGACAGCTGACTTCATGACAGAGTCTGAAGTCCCACTCTGATTGAGTCTTAATCGCAGAGAGAGAGAGAGAGAGGTTCTTAAGGTATTGAAAAGGTGATACTTCATTCTGTTGTGGTCTGTTCAGATTCTATCTATCTATCTATCTTTCGTTCGCTCGAAGTATTGTCTATATCAGCAATGTCGTTTCCTGTATGAATTTTACTGTCTTTTGTAATTCTTGCAGTGGCCCATATAGTTTTGTCTGTAGTGTTGTATCTATGGGCCAATGGATTTTCCTCAGTCTACTATATTCAGTGCAGTCTTGAAGTATGTGTTCCGCAGTCTGGGGTGCCTGTTCACATGTACAAGTAGTTGATGTGCCGATCTTGAATTTTGTCTACATGTGACTATGGAGTCGATTGTGTCCTGTTCTTAGGCGTATAATGATAACTTGTTCATATCTATTCATATTATGAAAGGCATCCTGATTTGGGGCTTGTGGTCCTCTGATTGATTTGATTATCTGTTTCTTGTGATGGTATGTAACTGGTGTATCTAGTTGTGTGCCTGTTGAACCTTCCTTTGCCAACTGATCTGCTTTCTCATTTCCTGGTATTCCACAGTGAGACGGGATCCACTGCAGGGCAACCCTGTGGTGCTTGCAGAGTTCAGTCAATAAGGTCTGCAGATGTGGTAATTTTCTGGATTGTAGTGCCTGGAGTACTGATCTTGCATCTGTCAAAAACACTACAGGTTGTGGGCTAAGATTACTGTTCAGCAGTTTTTCTATTGCCAACTTTATTGCTTGTATTTCTGCATCATAATTGTGACAATATTTCCCTGTTGCTATTTTATTCATATCCCTAGTGTTATTTGGGTACTCTATATATGCACCTGCTCCCCCATTCTTTACTGCATTCTGTGCTGATCCATCTGTGTACACACGGATCCATAGGTCTTGTGGGTATTCTTCATCCAGGAAACTGAGAGTTATTGTTTTTCACTGTAGACTATTTTGTTCCTCTTTGTCAACTATTCCTTTCACTTCTGTCCGTATTTGAACTGATAATCCTGATTCATCTGTCCAGGGAGTCTGTTCTGGTATGGGCAGAAGGGGTTTAACAACTCTTGGCATGTCTGGTGTTTGTCTACTAATACGCTTGTTCAGATTCTAAAATTTGTTACTTGTTTTCCATAAATGTTTAGAAACCTCTCCTTAGTATATATTCCCCAGTGTGTTATGACTGATGACCCCAGTTCTGTGTTGGTTTACCAGTCTTCTTTGGCTTCCAACATAGCACTTTTGTATGGCAACACCCTTTGTTTGACATGATGTTCTTGTAGCTTGTTGTCTAGTCAAGGTTGTTGACTCACATTCATTGCCTTAATCATCTACTCAACCAGCCTCCCCAAAAACATTTATAATGCCACCCTGACCCTCTGGTCATCCAGTCTCAACAAAAATCAAACCAGCAAGCCTGTCTGCTCATTCATTCCCTTTAAAACTGAGTAATCTGGCATAAAAATAAAGCAGACGTATGTGTCTTGCAGAGTCTGCATCACTATTGAAGAGTTCTAGAAAATCAAGGCCTGAACTTCTGCCTCAACAACCAATGGTGACAGCTTGGTAACTAATTGCAGTGCTGTGGTAAAGCTTGTAGCAAGGAGCCAGTAGTGGAGTGTGGTATACACTCCAAGGAATGGTGACAGCTTGGTAACTAATTGCAGCATAGGCGACACACATACTACAGTAATATTCCAAAATAGAGGGCCAAGGCACCGGACAGTAACAGAGCTGAAAGCTGCCAGCAACTCAAAGCTTAAGGTTTGCACTAGGATCATTTAATCAGATGTATCCAGACCCTACTCCACCTCTTCATGGTAGCCCTGGTAACAGACTAACTAGTCTTGTTTAGCCAAGTGAGTAGGGATCCAAAGGGAAGACAACCTAGTACTAAAAAACACTAAGCTAAAGACAAATGTTAGACTGGAAGGTGCAAATACCAGGCTTTTACTGCAAATGGCAACAGAATGAATTGACGCCAACGTAACATCCTTTTATGGGTGGATAACAAAGAGGTACAAATATTCCTTTAGCCATCGGGTGAACATAAAAAAGAAGGAATCTCAAAATATCTATAATTTTTTACACCAACATAATGTCTTCTTAAGGGCTGATGACAAAGAGGTACAAATATTCCTTTAGTCATCGAGTGAATGCAAAGCAGAATAAGATACCCCAAAACATATACAATGTCTTCATGATATATATAATGTCTTAGAGACATACATAATGTCATAAGGAAGAGAAATAATATTTCACTGTGCCTGATCACAGCATTTGGAGGTGGGAAAAAGTGCTCCCTCACTTTGTTACTCTTTTCCACCCCAGTGAGTCTGGTATCCATTGTTTGCTAAGATGGGTTGGTTGGAGAAAGTCTGCCTGTGAGTGAACTCATCATCATCATGTACCATACCGGTTGGTGTAGGTGATCATGTCCTTCCACAATCTTCTATCTACAGTGCATTGTATCAGTTCTGTTGTTGACTGTTTTCCATGCCATGACACCAAGCTATCCAGTATTTTCTTGATTTTTGATTGAACTATTTTCTATTTGATTGAACTATTTTCTATTTGATTGAACTATTTTCTATTTGATTGAACTATTTTCTATTTGATTGAACTATTTTCTATTTGATTGAACTATTTTCTATTTGATTGAACTATTTTCTATTTGATTGAACTCAACGCTCACTTTATCACCAAGCCAGCACAATTCCACTATGTCACTAATGTTCTCATACACCCCATATTGTTAAACACATATGTCCAGCTGTACTACAAAGGATGAATGATGCTTATCTGGATCATCATCGTGGAACTGTATTGCCATGCCTCCGAATAGCATCCTTCAATCTACTCGGAGCACGGTAGCAACTCACCTTCATGCTTAATCAATTGAAAAAAGGAAATTGAATGCAGAAAAAGAACAATTGGATATCAATTGTAAACAACAGTCAAGCAATTTGAAAAAAAAAATTATTGTCTGCGATAAATACAGGATTCCGTGTGTTACCGGGGCCTCATTATGAGGGAGGTAAGAATAGTGACACTGTGACCTTCCAGACTAAGGAGGTTGATCGATGGCTTGACAAGCTGTCATTGTAAAAAGTATTGTTATGGAAACAGCCATAGATTTTAGAAGCAGTGATCTCTGCAATATGTGCCATTTTGGCACGCAAGGTTTCTGTTTTTGAGATTGTGGTTCTGCCCTATGTGCTGTCTTCGGCTCGAAAGGAAAATAGATAGAATAAATATAGGGTCTTTGAGACAAGTTTAAACACAATATTGATCAGTTGATACTCTTGCTTAACAACACAGATATAAAAAAATTGTCCTAACTTTGTTGATAACTAAATTATTATTATTATAGTGTAAATATATATCATTTCTCTGTTCTGTTGTGAGTACTACAGGGCTGTCATTAGGTATCAATAGTTAATACAGTTGTCTTGTAACATTTACTTATGTATATATTTTAATTAAATTAAAGCTCTCATCATCATCATCAAGTACCGGGCCTGCTGGCGAAGGTGATCATGTCTTTCCACAACTTTCGATCTCAACAGTTATTTATCATTTCTGTTGTTGACCTGCCAAGTCATTCTCTTAAGATGTCTGGTATTTTTGTCTCTTTGCTTCCCTCTAACTCTTCATCCCTCAATTTTCCCAGTTGTTACAATATATTTCAGTTGTTCTCTTCTCATTACATGGCCAACAAATTATGGTTTCTTCCTAATATTGGAAATTAGCTCTCTTTTTGCTTTCACCTCTTTCAGAATGTTTTCATTACTCTTCTTAGCTGTTCATGGTATTCTCAACATTCTTCTGTAAAACCACATTTCTACAGACTCCAGTAATTTTCTTGTCTGTTGTCCTATTGTCCATGATTCACATGCATAGGGTTAAGACTAGCTCTACATAACATTTAAGAACTCTTTTTCTTGTTTCTATTGTCAAAAATGGATTGCATAGTATCTTCCTCATTTTTTGGAAAGCTGCTTTTGCCTGAGCCATTCTACATCTCACCTCTTTTGTACATCTTCCGTCTGAGGTTAACAAAGTTCCCAAATATTTAAATTCATTTACCTGTTTTAATATTGTTCCACTTATCTTTATTTTGCATTGAGGTGATGTATTTTTCTTTGTTGTTACCATTACTTCTGTCTTTTTGCTATTAAGGGTGAGTCCTTTATTTTTGCTTTCTTTCACTATATTGTTGTGGCGATTCATGATTGTACAAAGAAGTTACGACTGTGATTTTCTGTTGCCTTCCGTCGGTTTGTTTACGGTTGGCTCCGTTAGCCTTTGACTAAAAAGTCTCACCCACAACTTTTAAAAAATGTATTTGTATATTTCAATTAAATTAAAGCTCTGATAAAATAAAAAAACATATTCCCAAAAATAATAATATGGCTTCTTCAAAATATTATCAATGTCACAGTGTGTAGAGAACATATTACTTTACAGCTTGTAGTCTATCAATGTCACAGTGTGTAGAGAACACATTACTTTACAGCTTGTAGTCTATCAATGTCACAGTGTGTAGAGAACATATTACTTTACAGCTTGTAGTCTATCAATGTCACAGTGTGTAGAGAACATATTACTTTACAGCTTGTAGTCTATCAATGTCACAGTGTGTAGAGAACATATTACTTTACAGCTTGTAGTCTATCAATGTCACAGTGTGTAGAGAACATATTACTTTACAGCTTGTAGTCTATCAATGTCACAGTGTGTAGAGAACATATTACTTTACAGCTTGTAGTCTATCAATTCATCAAAGTTAAATATTGCCTAGGCTATGGTTTTAGTAAATATTTTAAAAATTGTATTCATGGTTAAGGCTTATTTAATGAGGTACAATGAATTATTTTGTTTATGCCAATAAATGGTCAAAATACAACATCATATATATAAAATGATATATTATAATCAATGTCAATAATATTTAATTTTAATTGCAATTTCCTTACCTTATTTTATGATCTGCTCAAATATTTTCCCAGCACCTGTAATTCTAAGAAATAATTAATAATGAATTGTTTGTTTTTTTGCATGTTTAAAGCAACATTTATTTACTCATAAATATTGTTAAATTAACAGTAACAGCAACACTCTCATAACTTAGGCTTGTGCTTAAGATGTTTTTTTTCCATAAAATAAACTAACCAATTATTTTATCACATTTTACTGCTATGATTATTATTACAAGATAAATTACTCAAGACTGTCAATATACTATAGTCATACGATTATGACAGCATGAAGTGTATGCTCAAATAAAGTCAGTGTTCCTACTACTGGACTATAGTCAAGTTTACTGTAAATGTATTGTTTATTTTATCTTTTTTTTTTAATTTAAAGTAGGTCGCAGATAACAACCCCATCGCACTTTTAAAGCGTTTCAACCAAAACTATTGCACCACCGAATGTCATTGATACACTCAGCAAAGTTGATGCTGTCCCGACTATCACTTAGTGCCGTTCACAGTCTGAGAACAGCTATAAAAGATAATAGATTATAGTAGATCTATCGTTGCGACAGTTGAGTAAAGTGATAGGTAATAGATAATAGATTATAGTAGATCTATCGTTGCGACAGTTGAGTAAAGTGATAGGTAATAGATAATAGATTATAGTAGATCTCTCGTTGTGACAGTTGAGTAAAGTGACAGGTAATAGATATGGCACATGTGTAAAACAAAAACAAACAAAACGTGGGACTGTTGTGGACTCATGACTTGCTTACACTTCTTGTTACAGACACTACACAAATATTATAATAATTTGTGTATAATTGTATGTTATTAATCGACTGTAAATATGTGTCGCCTGTTGTGGACGCACTCAACTGAAAGATTGGAAATTCAACAACATTTTTACAACAAAGACTTGACTGGCAGTTTACGGTATAATAAAAGACTGAAATAAATAAAGGTCTGCCATGTCTATGTGTCTCGTCTTATGTACACACTACGGTGGGTTGGTGTGTACAGTGTGTGAATATCCGTACAGTACACACGATCGTAATTATAAACTATAATATAAACTATATAATATGGAGGCGAAGGCGCGCCCCCCCCCCCCCCCCCCCCCCCCCCCCCCCAGCACCAGAGCTGGAAGTCGTCAGTGACTCACAACTGATGGCTTGCGCCAGGATCGGTGAACCAGAACCATCCAGACCCTGCTACACCTCTTCGTGGTGCCTCTAGAAACAGACTAACCTGTCTAGTCTGGCCAAGCGAGCAGGGATCGAAGTGGGAAGACGAACCCGGTACACAAAAAAGCGTCGGCTGAAATCGGATGTGTTGGCCGAAAGGCGCAGATATCACAGTGTTACACTGCAAACTGCAACACAACGTAACTACGTCCACTTAACGTCCTTTTAAGGGCGGATGACGAGGAGGAAGTCTACGGTTCGTATCCGTTAGAATACTCAAATCATCGGACGAACGCATCATCATCATCATATAATATAAACTTCTATTTACTTCACTAATTAACTTCTTTAGTTATAATTAATTAGACTATAGATCTACTATACAATAAATAAAATACACTTTAACTTCTTTAGTTATTGTTAATTAGACTATAGATCTACTATACAATACATAGAATACACTATCATTAACTGATATTGTAACTCTTATTATAATATAATGTAACTATATTATAATGTTACTATATTATACTGTAACTATTACTAAATTAGCTACACTAATTATTTTGCAACAAGAAAATGAGTTCTCAAATGTTATATAGAGCCAGTCTTAACATATGGATGTGAATCACGGGCAATAGAACAACAGACAAGAAAATCACTGGAGGCTGTAGAGATGTGTTTTACATAAGAATGTTGAGAATACCATGGACATAAGAAGTGTAATGAAACGTTCTGAAAGAGGCCAAAACAAAAAGAGAGCTAATTTCCAAATTTAGGAAGAAACAATCATCGTCTTGTGGCCATGTAATGAGAAGAGAACAACTGGAATATATTGTAACAACTGGAAAAATTGAGGGACGAAGAGATAGAGGGAAGCAAAGAGAAAAGATACCAGAGAGCTTAAGAGAATGGCTTGTCAGGTCAACAACAGAAATGATAAATAACTGTCAAGATCGAAAGTTGTGGAGAGACCTGATCACCTACGCCAGCTGGCCCAGTACTTGATGATGATGATGATATTAATATATAAAAAGTTTCCCATCACATCATCAAAACATTAATGATGATTTAAGAATGAAGAAATGTAAAAAAAATAAAAAAATAAATGGTATGGTTACAGCTTTACGTAGGTGAGCAACTGAACGAAAACAAAACGTGTCCCAGTAGACTTTCAGCTGGCCCAGTAGACTTCCAGATGGCCCAGTAGACTTCCAGCTGGTACAGTAGACTTCCAGCTGGCCCAGTAGACTTCCAGCTGGCCCAGTAGACTTCCAGCTGGCCCAGTAGACTTTCAGCTAGTACAGTAGACTCCAGCTGGCCCAGTAGACTTCAGCTCGTACAGTAGACTTCCAGCTGGCCCAGTAGACTTCCAGCTAGTACAGTAGACACAACACATATCTATCTATATATCTATTGTCCTTTCGAGCCGAAGACGGCACATAGGGCAGAACCACAATCTTAAAAAACAGAAACCTTGCATGCCAAAATGTCACATACTGCAGAGATCGCTGCTTCTAAAAATCTATGGCTCTGTTTCCATAACAATACTTTTTACAATGACAGCCTGTCAAGCCATCGATCAACCTCCTTAGTTGCCTCTTACGACATGCCTGAAAGGTCAGAGTGTCACTATTCTTTACTTCCCTCATAATGAGGCCCCGGTAACACACAGGAAACATATATAGGTGCACACAAATATAACTGGGAGCCGCGATAGCTCAGTGGTTAGTGAACTAGACTACACCGGACAAGAGGTAGGGTTCGATCTCAACCGACGGCTTCCGGTTCACCCAGCTTTTAATGGCAAGCGGATTTTTTTCTGGGAAAGTAAAGCGACACGGGCGTAATACCGACCACATTGACAAATCATGAGCCGAAGATCTGTAAAATTAATGGTCACTAACACCATATTCCCTTTACGCCACTTAGCGTGACGTGGGTACTTTACTTTTTTTATTTTTATTTTTTTACAAATATAACTACATAGCGGTAATATACTAGACTATCTGAGAGGGGAAAAAAAGTAACTTCTCTGAAGTACTGGTCCGAAGCATGACCATCTGCCAACAGAGCGAGCATCACAAAGGAGGGCTTCGATAGCCGCGCGGGTAACAATCTTGGAAGGTTTCACTAAATATGTCAGGTGGTACTGTGGTTCCCCGACTCTATCATTATTGGAAACGCTGGACAAATTTAGTACACCCGCACGAAAAAAAAAAAAAAAAAAAAAAATATATATATATATATATATATATATATATATATGTACATGTATAATACACGCGAGACTACATACGAACCTATACAAACATGCCCATATACATACATATACTCTTGTGATTACAAATAATATTATATATATACTATAAAAAACGCGCATTAATAATGTGCACACACGTGTGTATACATCCATACATACATATACGTCTATAAACCATTCCACATAGCACACCCACATTTGCATATAAGCATACTCGCATATGCAAGGTTTCTGTTTTGAGATTGTGGTTCTGCCCTATGTGCCGTCTTCGGCTCGAAAGGACAATATATATATATATATATATATATATATATATATATAGCTGCGCACGAAAGCTAAAGCTTGTTTCATAAGTCGTGCCCAACTTAAAAATCAATATCTTTTAAACCGCTTTTTGTAATTTTTCAAAATTTGCATGTATAGTTATAATGATTAGAACCCATCAGGGAATTAATTCATTAAAAACAAACATTTGGTTATTATTATTGCTTATTTGATTTATATAAATTTATAACGACCATGATGTAGTCAAAACTTAGTGTTTACAGTATTTAAGTTAAAAATAGCGATTACAAATCCACACACGCTGAAATTTACGATTATTCACGCTTTCCGCGTGAGTTACCTGACACAATTAGACACTTGTAGTAAACACGAGACATTGTGTGTACCATTTCCGTTAATTCAGCGGCGTAACGTGGAACAATAACATTTATCATGAGTCTTAAATGAAATTCTGCAGTTACAAAACATCGCAATAAAAATGTATGACTATTTTGCAAAGAGGCTAAACGATGAAGATTATTTCATTCTTTAGAAAACCCTGAGAATAGGACAAGACACATTTTGGATTTATCTAACGGTCATTTAATCGCGGATTCAAGCACGTGACCGTCAATGTTCCAAATATACAAAATCCAATGAAGAGCAAAAATGTTGGATAATTTCGACAGTGAACTTATTAGAAGTGAAATTCGCAAAATGTTGGGCATGAATGAAACTGTTACAATAAGAAAATTAAAAGTATCGCTGAAAAAGAACAACAGTATTGAAATATCAAAGTCTAAATTATGGAGGAATGTAAGAGCTGCAGGCTTTACATTCAGAAAGTATTCCAATGGACGAAACATCATCTGTGAGAAGCCACATATAGTAGTCATGAGAAGCAAGTACTTACGTGAAGTAAAAGAGGTGCGCAAGCAAGGTTATGATATTGTGTACTTGGATGAAACATGGATCAATGCTCACCACACTAACAAAGGGAATGGCAGTCATCAGATGGAAAGATTAAGAGATTTTAATACCTAGCAGCAAAGGACAGCGCTTGATAATTGCTCATGCAGGTAGTCGACAACATGGACTAATACAGAATGCAGAGCTCATTTTTCTTTCAAAATCCATAGACATCGGATTACACTCTGAGATGATGGTCACATATTTAGAAATTGGATTGAAAATTCTGTTCTCCCATCACTAGATCGACCATCTTGCCTAATAATGGACAATGAAGCGTACCACAACATTGTTGCACTTGAAGATAAAGTCCCGACGTCATCCAGTACAAAAGATGCTATTAAGATATGGCTCACAAAGGAGCACATACAATTAATAACATGCACTTAAAACCTGAATTACTATCTCTAGTAAAGCAAAAACAGAGGACAAAGATTTTCAAATAGATAAGATTATCCAAGAGCACGGTCATATAAGTTTGAGGCTGCCACCTTACCATGCTCATTTAAATCCAATAGAACTAATCTGGGCAAAATTAAAAGGACAAGTGGCAGATGAAAATACAACATTCAAAATATGCGATGTAAAGACTCTTGCTAATCTCGCTTTATTAAATATAGACAAAGATTATTGGGCTAAATGTGAAGACCACGTCTTAAAACAGGAAGAGGAATATTGGAAAAATGATGGTTTGTGGAATGTTCAACCCACCCAGTTATTAATCTTTTAGACTCGTCTGATTCAGAATGAAAGTATATAGCCCCCACAATGTTGGCCCTATATTACCTTAAATTATTTCAACAAAACGGTCTTTTCAGGACCACACAACTATGAAAATTGGACATACAGGTATACCTTGATATTATTATCGTCCGTCTCGAACTGAGCAGACAATAATTCTCCTGGTGTTTTGTTTTATCCAGTTATTTCCCCATTACGGCCACGCCTTTACCTAGTGAAAATTAATCGTAGACCAGCAACTACGGTAATTTCTATTCTTTAGGGCTTCACAATTTACAATTTTGACAAACATCAAAGAAATATCGCCGCTTTAAGAAAACTGCAGCTGCAAGATATTGTTAAATATACATTTAAAGGGTCTTTTGCATTCTAATAACATTTGGAAAATTTCAAAAGTATTTAACAAACGGTTAGAGAGTAATAGCGTTTTGAAGTTGGGCAATGTTTTGAAACGAGCTATAGCTGTGCACCACAGGCTAACTGGACTAAGACACGGTTCTCAAGTGTAAACAGACCGCGAATGCGAAGTGGCATGAGACAATGCCATTGATAACCATTATCACTCCTCTACCCAATCAAAACATTAAAACGTTGTGTGGTTACATCTCCCAGTTCAAGCGGGTACAAAGAAAGGGCTGGGAAGTTAGCTCAGTGGCAGCGTTCCCTAGCGTTTGGCTTTTCGTGGCTAGGCGCTGTACCACTGAGTACTGGTTCGATCCTGCTTCTGTCCATATATTGTTCTTTGTTTTTTTCTGTTGTTGATTGTTTGTCATTTTTTCTGAGTGCTGTAAACATACCTCTTCCTCTGAAATGATTCGCTGATTATCGCCTTAGCAGTTGCCCTCTATAATAATATTCATTTATTATTATTTGTCTCCTGACTTCAGGAAGGCATTTGAGAGCAGGAAGTCGTGATAGACACGAATAGGACAACGTCTTGGCGTAGCCTAACGTAGATAGGCCTGAGCACAGAAAGAGAAACTCCGAGAAAACCTCCACTAGCGTAACGTTTTAAGGAGACTTCCCTTCCACCTCCCTTACAGTTGTAATCCGACAACTCCTGTTCCGTGTCATGTTCACGCTTGCTTCTACCCCGTGATACCTAAGCGGACCGGTCCATCGGACAACTTTCATCACGCGGGACTGACCAGTCGTTCAGCAAAAGTCAATCCATTTTTTAAATATACCTTTATAGATATATTATATACTTTTTTCTATCTCTACACCATCATGTAGAGCATATATTATATAAAAGTAAAGTACCCCCGTCACGTCAAGTGGCGTATAGGGAAATATGGTGTTAGTGACCCTATATTTTACAGACCTTCAGCACATGATTTTTGGGGTAATGTGGTCAGTATTACGCCCGTGCTGATTTACTTTCCCAGAAAAAAAATCCGGTACCCATTTAAGGCTGGGTGAACCCGGAGCCGTCGGTTGGGATCGACCCTACCCTTGTCCGTGGTAGTCCAGTTCACTAACCACTGAGCTATCGCGGCTCCCATATATATATTTTCTTATCGTACCATCTGACTTCTCCTCTCCTTCTATACTTTTTCATCCGACTTGTAGTTATAATTAATTGTACTTCACCGTTTGTTGTCATTGTCCTTGTATTCTGAAGAAGGCCACAGGCCGAAACATCAGTATTGTGTTGTGCTCCTTCTTTGTAAAGCTGTCACCATACCTTGGAGTGTTTATCACACCCCACCACTGGCTCCTTGCTACCAGCTTTACCGCAGCATTGCAATTATTTGCTTGTTCCCTAACGTTTTAACTCTTTCTATACGGAAGCTTTTTATCAATGCACTGGAAGAGATTTCAGAGACAAAATTGTTCATGGTTTTAAGAATCAATCTGAGAGCCGCGATAGCTCTGTAGTTAGTGAACTGGACTACAAAGGACAAGAGGTAGGGTTCGATTCCAACCGATGGCTTCCGGTTCACCCAGCCTTTAATGGGTACCGGATTTTTTTCTGGAAGTAAAGCGGCACTGGCGTAATACCGTCCACATTACCCCAAAAATCATGTGCTGAAGGTCTGTAAAATATAGGGTCACTAACACCATATTCCCTATACGGCACTTGGCGTGACGGGGGTACTTTATTTATTTATTTATTTTTTTTACTTTTAAGAATTAATCTACATATTTATATTTATGTAACATATAACATATGCATTTTTAGATAATTGAGCAAGGTACTAGACTTCACAAATATTAAAATGATACAAGATATGTAAAACGAATATGATTTGTTGATGGTTCACACTGATGAAATTGAGAGTGACGCACTGTGCGGCGAAGACTACTGAAAGAGTTAAGGAGCCAATGGTGGGGTGTGCTAAACACTCCAAGGTATGGTGACAGCTATACAAATAAAGAACACAACACAATACTGACGTTTCGGCCTGTGGCCTTCTTCAGAATACATGGACAACGACAACAAGCGGTGAAGCACAATTACTACATGATAAAGTGGAGGCGAGGAAAGTAGGATGCAAAAAGAAAAGAGAGAAATGAATTTTACATGATGAGAGTATGATGGGCGTCAAAATATATAAAATAGAGAAAGAGAGAGAAAATGTATAATAAATTGTACTAATAATTGCAATTATTTGCCTGTTCCCCCTGAAAGAGTTAAGCTTTGCGAGCAGAGACAATTGTGCTAGAATGACGTCAGCCGCCTACAGCTCGTACAGCTGAAACACGTCACGCTATGGCTATTGGTATGGATTCAGTTCTAAGATAATTTGGAGAAAAAAAAATCGAATAAATATGAATGAGACAGATTAGTTTTATGTTTGGACGATATGAATTTTGTTATCTTTGTTTTATAAATGTTAATTTGTAGTTCAATTTGGGGGTTGGGGGAATCTATTATTAGTGATCCTAGCTTGCCTTTCATTTGGTTGTGGCTAAGTGCGAGGAGTATAACGTCATCAGCAAAACCTAGGCTATTCAACTGGTTCGTAAAATGTAAAGAGCCCTATCACGCCAAGTGGTGTATAAGGACTCTGGTGTTAGTATCGAACATTTTTTCAGACCTTAGCACACGATTTTTGGAGTAATGTGGTCGGTATTACGCTGTGCCGCTCTAATTTACCAGAAAAATCCGGTACCCATTTAAGGCTGGGTGAACTCGGCCGACGTCGATTAGGATTGAACCCGACCTCTTGTCCTTTGTAGTCCAGTTGACTAACCACTGAGATATCGCAGCTCCCTGGTTTTAGTGCTCAATTAAATTACTAGAGCGTCTTGGGATTCAATCCAAAATCATCAGCCTCATAAGAGCTAACCATGAAGAAACGACTTAAGGATAGTACATGGTGTCACACAGACATAATCATTTAAAGTAAATATTGGAGTGGAAGCAGGGGCGCCTGTCAGTATTAGGGCTGAAAGCAATCAGTGACTCATAGCTGACTTTTTGCATCAGGATCGGTGAACCTGAACTAGTCATATTCCTCTTCAACTATTCGCAGTGCCCTAGAAACAGATTGACTACTATGGCCAAGTAAAAAAAGGATCAAGATAGATGGCACACCAAGGGGCCTACTGAAAATAGTCACGAGGAAGACAAATATGTTGGACCGAAAAGCGTAAATTTCACAATCCTACTGTAAATTTTGTAAAAGAAAGATCTATATATCTGCTTTATAGACCACACAAAATCATTTGACAAAGTAAAGCACGTGAAAACAATCAGTATGCTGGAGAAATTAAACATTGAGGCAAGGATCTGGGAATTATAAAAAAACATGTACTGGCAACAAACCGGGCTGCCAGTATTTTGCTCAACATCACGAAGATGCTCACAAAATCTGACACTTAAGCGTCGTTCAGATTCGCCCAAATAAGTCATCTGGCAATGCTTAAATTTTATGGCGTAGATTATATTACGTGACACACAAGTAAACCCCTTCTTGATGTCGAATCGCTTATTAGGGAACAAGACCGAATCGGTGCAAAGCACGTAGTCACAAGTTCTGCAAACTCGACGTCCACAACGAACAGTACCAAGGTGTTTGTGGTTTGAGCGGGGAGATCGGCTCGTGACAAGAATGTCTCTCAGACTCCTGTCGCGTTTGAAGGCTACCAAAGGGGGATCACTGACAAGTTGGCGGGTATTTTTATTGAGTTATTTGCGGGTCATCATCATTGCACTCCGAACATGTCCATAGGTGCTCAGATCCCCTCCTCAGCAATTCCCTCAGTGTCCAGCGACTGACGACTCCAGTTCTATGTTGGTTGATAAGTCTTCTTACACGGCCACCAAGTTTCTCATTTCTGGCTGTGCCCATCTTAACTCCCATTTCCATCATCCGAAGAAGTGACGTTGATCTGTGTTTGTCGAAGTCCTGTGCTCTTCCCACATCTCGGAGGGCATTGATGATGTCCGCCCGATCCATCGGTTGCCCGTCCTCAACGACAGCGCAGCTAGCCAACCTGTCCGCTCTCTCATTTCCCCGTACTTCCGCATGTCCAGGGACATAGACAAAGGTGACCTTACGTATTTTGGATTTCTGCAACGACTCTACCCATTGCATGCGTACAAAGCCCGCCTCCACTTTGTTTTATCATGCTCATCGAATCACTCAGTATACATGTGTGGGTGTAGTCTTGTGACTCTAACCATTTGAATGCCTTGGTCACTGCCATCACCTCCATTGTCATGCTACTCGTGGTCATGGCGTATGCACCACTGTCTTCCTTGGCTATTCTGCCTGCCGAGCGTGCTGTAAATGCCCATGCACTTCTTTCGTGTCGTCTTATAGATCCGTCTGTATAGATGACTGCATCTTTCTCATCGGTGTTATCGCAGATGAGACCGTTGACCTCAGCATTAACCACGACCGGGTTCTGATCCCTACTTTTCCTGTCGAGTGTGACAATGCATAAGAAAGTCCCCTTGAATGACGTAGGCACCGGTATCCACTCCTCACCAACGCTGATACTGGTAAGCCCACAGACCTGTTTGATGACATCTTCTGCTCGGCCCACCCATGATTTGCCTCTTTTTAGCCTGGAACCTTTCTCTGTGTTGAGCACGCGGTGCAATGGATGCTCTCTCTGTATGGGCGGGTAGTGGAATCTGAGTGGAGGATGGAGCGGTACTGGTTAAGGATCCGCGGCCAAGTTGTGAGGATGGTAGGTGTGGGTAAATATGGTCCTATCAGAGGAACGGCGGGCGGGTGGATGGGGTGAGTGCCACAAAACGGGAAATATAGAGAGCTCGTTGCAAGGCAGATTGGAGAACCAAATCAGGACAGAGACGACGCCTAAAGAAACTTAACATCAGGTGGGCCTGTTGGAGAAAATCTTGATCATCCTGGCAGATACGACGAAGTCGTAATAATTGAGAATATAGAATGGAATCTCTGCAGTGAGATGGATAAGATGAGGTGTAGAGAAGATAACAGTGGGCGTTTGTGGGTTTATAGAAGACTGAAGTGTGGAGGCTGGAGGTACCAAGGGAGACGATCAGATCAAGAAAAGTGACGGACGAGGTAGAGATTTGTGATGTAATTTTGATGGATTTATGAAAGTTGCCAATGTAGTCGATGAAACTGGAGATGTCATCTTCACAGATGTTTGTCTTCAAATGTGTCTAAATTTCTACCAAAAGTCTGGGTGGATTTCCAACTTTCCTATCCATATGTTAGCACCGACATATACAATATACAACAATTTAAACATGGATGCATGTCATATAGCCATAGATGTAAAAACTATATTAATGTACACACATATATCGATAGATGTAAAAACTATATTAATGTACACACATATAACGATAGATGTAAGAATCATGATAATATACACACATATAGCCATAGATGTAAGAATCATGAAAATGTACACACATACAACTATATATATATTGGTACAAAATGTGTACAGCATAGATAATAGTAACTTTATGGTTGATTTATTCTGTTATATTTCCCAGTATTTGAATAGAAATTGAGGTGAAGATGTCGTACAACACTTGGACTGAAAGTGATCAGCAATCCATATCTATCTGTTAACCATCCGAGCCGTAGCCGGCCCATAGGGCATAGACCCAGATACTCTTTCTCTTATCTAAATTTTTATTCCAGCAGTTTTCAATCCTTGTAAAGATCTTTTATCAGATCTCGGCATTTGTCTCTGTTCTGTGCAAGCAACTCTATCTCATTGAAGGAGCCAATTCCTGCTGCTCTTGCCTCTCTGATCAATGCTCTTCTCAGTGTCTCTCTGGGTTGGCCTCTTTTCCTCTTACCTGTTGTTTCCCACATGAGGACTTGCTTAGTTATTCAGCGACCCATAGTTGATTTTATTTGTGATTATCAGTGAACCAGTGCTGATCAAGGTCCTACTTCACCTCCTCGCAGTGCCCTTTGAACCAGATTACTAAATCTGATCAAGCTACAAGGGATGGCAACCTGATTCCCAAACTTGTGCTGAAGTTGCATGTGGTAGATTGAAAAGTGCACAATATTAAACTGGCTTGTAAATGGCAATACAATACATTTATTCACATTTAACATTCATTGAACAGCAGATGATGAACAAGTATAGTCATTACATGGACACAGCAGCAGAAGAAGATAATAGAAATAACAAATTAAGTCAGAGCCATCCATTATTTTTAATGTATGTTTATTATGTATTCATGTACACACTAATGACATTATAATGCTCAAAGTGGCTGCATGTTGCCCACAATTCCATAGTACCCAGTTTTAAGAGCAACTGTGGGGGTAAAAAAAAAACAACCAAAATTTAATAGATTTAGAAACTAATAATAATTTTAGCAAATAATAATAAACTGGAAATGATAATACATTTTTAGAACAATAAATTTTGGAAATAAACAAAATTGTATCAATATAAAATATGTCATATGTGAAATTAGTTTAAACAAGATGACAGAGTAAGCACAAAAAAATCTATTTTTTTTTTTAAACAGACATGAGAAAAGTGTAGACATTCAATATTCCACAGGCACTCAACTTAAGTGTAGGAGTTTTGTTTCACAGACATTCAATATATGTAGGAATTTTGTTTCACAGACATTCAATATATGTAGGAATTTTGTTTCACAGACATTCAATATATGTAGGAATTTTGTTTCACAGACATTCAATATATGTAGGAATTTTGTTTCACAGACATTCAATATATGTAGGAATTTTGTTTCACAGACATTCAATATATGTAGGAATTTTGTTTCACAGACATTCAATATATGTAGGAATTTTGTTTCACAGACATTCAATATATGTAGGAATTTTGTTTCACAGACATTCAATATATGTAGGAATTTTGTTTCACAGACATTCAATATATGTAGGAATTTTGTTTCACAGACATTCAATATATGTAGGAATTTTGTTTCACAGACATTCAATATATGTAGGAATTTTGTTTCACAGACATTCAATATATGTAGGAATTTTGTTTCACAGACATTCAATATATGTAGGAATTTTGTTAAACAGACACTCAATATGTGTAAGAATATTGTTTCACATACATGCGAGATGAGAAAATCAGTATTTCACATAAACTCAATAAGTGTAGGAGATTAATGCTTCACAAGCACACAAAATATGATTGTAGAAATTCTATTTCAAAGACACATGAGATGACTGCTGAAGTTCTATGTTTCAAAAACACATGAGATGACTGCTGAAGTTCTATGTTTCAAAGACACATAAAATAAGTATAGAAATCTAATGGTTCCGATATCAGTTTATTGCTTAGAAATCATAAGGTCTATATGCAGCTCACACATAAGCCTAAAATCCCAAGGGCACAGACATATAATATATACCTCTTAGACATAAATACAATTCCTATGACCCATACAAAAAAGACTATCATACAATCTTAATGATTGACATTCAAATTAAACTTTAAAATATAAGAATTCTATGAAAATTGGGACAACCTGTAATCTTTTTTTTTTTTTTTCAAGCACAATTCAAACAAGACAAATCAGATTTTTAGGGCATGTTAAAAGACACAGCAGCCTACTCAAAGTAATCTTGGCAGGGAAAATACAAGGTAAAAGAGACAGAGGTAGACCAAGACTAACATGGATGAGAAACATCAAAAGATGGACAAGTCAGCCTATGACAACCTGCACCATTAAAGCAAGAGACAGAGCGGAATGGTGTTTAATGATAATTAACCTTCAATGCGGAGACAACACTCAATGATGATTAATTTTTTGATATTTCAAAGATGCATCAAGCATGCTTTAAAACCCATTAACCATAATACACATAAGATGTAGTTGTATATTCACTGATACTCACTAAATATATTCTAATGATTAAAAGATATCTGAAAACACCTAATTTTAAAAAAAAAAAGAATAATTCTTTATATCTTATTTTGATTTCCTGTAAAATATTTGATTTTCAAAAAGAAAAATAAACAATTATGTTATGTTATATACCATGTTTTAAAATAAAATCACAACTACAAATTAAATCCTTGTTGAAGGATAGTGAAAGATAGATATGGCCAGTATGGCTGAAGTCTTAAGGATACAGCACAAGAGTACAATCTAAAACAGAAATCGGTGGTAGGTAACAGTCGCAGCTTTATGCCTCACAAGGAGTGAGAATGAAAGAGCCACACTTGTGATACAATATTCAAGCAACATTTTGCACATAATTATGGCTACGTGGTATTTTAACAAATTATATTTTACATATGAACAAATTTAATATATTAACATAGAATCAAGATTTTTTTTTAAAGGCCATTGAAGTACTTGATTTTCTTTAAAACATCATATGCAAATTAATGCAGGTTAAAGGGTCAATATTTCATGAAGTATTTTTTTGCTTAAAAAAAAAAAACTAGCCCAGTGAAAAAATACATAAATACATTTACACAAATTTGTGTGAAAAATAATATAAATTACTGCAATTTTATATCACAATGTAAATACGTAATTTCCAAGTATCATAGCTATATTATATCCAATAGTATTACTTGATTGGCTGGCATAGAAGGGCTCATCTTTAATATGTTAACATGAAATTAAGAAAGCAGGGAGAGAGAGAACGTAAAGTTGCAAAAATAAATAAATTAGTAATGTAATGAAATACAATAAACATGGGGTCTAACAAAATAAAGTACAGCACAAGAATAACAACCTCTCCATTGACAAAAAATATCAAGACATCACTGATATAGAAGAAAGCTGAATGTTTTAATATGCACATTTCTTATCTTCCCTTCCAGTGATTTCCCTTTAAGAGTCAAAGGAGATAAAAAGGGCTAGTTATTGTTCTTATGGAAGCTTAAGCTATCATCATGTGGTGGTGTTATAGTTTTCTTTTATCTGGTTCTGCTTCCTTCATCTTGATTTAGCACATCCTACCTTAAACAATTGGTTAAATTGATAAAGTGAATCACACAGATTATAATACCAGGAATTTGTAATGTTTCAATCACACAGTACAGCACTGACCATATCACCCAAAAATGTGCTTTAAAAAAAAATGTAAAGATCCCCGTCACACCAAATGGCGTATAGGGAATATGGTGTTAGTGACCATGATTTTGGGGTAGTGTGGTTGGTATCATGCTCATGCTGCTTTACCTTCCCAGAAAGAAATCCGGTACCCATTTTAAAAATGTGCTGTGGGTATGGGAGAATATGGTCGCTAACAAACACCATATTCCCCGTACGCTTAGCAAAGCAGTGGAGCGAACCTTTACTTTTTTTTACTTACTGCATTTGCATTGTTTTGTCCATTTCTAGTCATGTTTGACATGGCTGTGGAGAAACAAAATTGTCTATCCTTGCCAATGAATGTCAGTTGCACTGACAATTCATCTGTTCCATTGCAGAATGTGAGATATTTTCTAACATTCTGCCTCTTGGTCTTTCTTCTGTTTTGAAGCCTGATACTTGACTATTTTAGGCAGACATTGATAGCCTGTCTAATCAAGTCTACAGCCTTGACTGGATTACAGGAACATCAAGTCAACAAGGATGACGCCGGACACGAGCAAAGAAACTAGCAAACCTACACAGAATTTGGTGTTATCTATTGCTGCACACTGAGGACATACTAATTAAGGGATCTGAGCACTAATGGCGTAATCTGATGTGCAGTAAGGGTGATTTGTCCGCTAACTCAGTTTTCATGAAATGACTGAGTCACTTTATCTTCAGCCTTTTTGTGTATGTTATATTTGATATTATCCCTTTTTCATTCTGTCTTTCCAGCAGCTGCACACAGACTTAGTGATGCTGTCATCATAGTTTAATTTTAGTCTGAAACTCTGTTTCAACCCATTAGAGAGAAAAAAAGACTTAGGCTCACAGGGTAAGTGAAGGCAATTAAAAGTGATCTAATTATGTGAGGCATTTCACACCTCTACAATATTATAACTTACAAGATAGCCTTTGTCTCTTTTGAATACATTAATGGATTATCTCAAGCAACTCTTTCATATGTGGACAGTGATAGCAGATGGACAGCATAAATATATTATTTATAATTTTTGTTTTGTTGCAGTATCAATGTTTGCATGTTTTTTTAGTGATTTCAAAAGGTTTGCAGAAGTATGGACTGAAAAACCAATAATCGTCTTCAAATGCAAGTGTTACACAAGAACACTCAAAATACCACAGACAGAGAAAAGAATAAACATATATTTTGCAACAATATGATATTCCAGAAAGTTTGTCACTTAAGAGCATAAAAACAAGGAAAATAAAATATTTTTGTTAACTTTAAAATGACATGGTGGTTTAGATTTCATCTTTGTGGAGGGCTTGCAGCCCAGGGAGTCAAGAAAAAAAGAAAAACAAAAAAAGGTGAGTGTAAAATATCAAAGACAGGCTGGGCAAAACTGCAGCAGACACTGGACTTCTCACGACTGGGACTTCAGAGCAATTGTCAAGGGAGCCAAGATTCTACAAGAATCAAGGTATATGATACCCTCCCCACCACTGGTTCCTTGCTACCAGCTTTACCGCAGCATCACAATTATTTGCCTATTCCCTACCTATATGATAATGACAACAATATGCCAACTAGAGTTGGCTTTCTGACATTCAAATAATTTAGCTTGCAAGAAAATATAAAAAATACTTGAATTATTGATCTGTTGACATGCACACACAAAGTGAGAGTCTGGAATCCTACTCTGATTGAGTCCTGATCGCAGAGAGAGAGAGAGAGATCTGTTAAAGTTTGATTTAATTTACATTTATATATGAACTTGATCTAATTAGTAACTTAAATGCTAACAACATTCATCTTGTTCTTATTATCATCATCATCAAGTGCCATTACTGCTGGCATAGGTGATCATGTCTCCAATAATTTTCTATCTCTACCTGTCATTCATCAATTTTATTCATACAGATTTATGATACATTATTAGGTGAATGGGTTGATAGTGCTCTTCCTGAACTTTCAAAATATACTGCAACTCTTTCTACCAGGCACCAATTAATTATTATAATAAGGGTGACTGAGATGTATCTACCTGAGATGTAAAATGTAATTTTTTTGAACACGATTTGGTGCACAACCAAGAGAAACAACTAAAAATACTGTTTACTATTTGACATAGTTCAAAAAAGTAAGATATTGTTTGAAAGAAGTAAGATATTGTTTGAAAGAAGTAAGATGTTCTTTCAAAGAAGTAAGATATTCTTTCAAAGAAGTAAGATATTCTTTCAAAGAAGTAAGATATTCTTTCAAAGAAGTAAGATATTCTTTCAAAGAAGTAAGATATTCTTTCAAAGAAGTAAGATATTCTTTCAAAGAAGTAAAATATTCTTTCAAAGAAGTAAGATATTGTTTCATTTTAAAAATCTTAGATACCAAATCTCATAGAACCACTATTTGAGGGGAAAAAGTTACGGTAGAGGGGGAGATTTAAAATACTAAATACAATGCAGGTAAGATTGCCAAATTGTCTCTTCAACAAATATTCTAAACACTACATACATTCCATGCACACAGAAAAGCCAGAAGAATGTATACCTGACCAGGTTTATACTGCAGCTTTAAGTTATTTCAATGAAGAGAAGAAAAAAATAATTGGAGCAGCTAATATTAGTGTAATATGAATATGACAAACACCTTTGGCATTTTTTAAGGATTGTTTAGTCTAAAATCAAAATTTTAATCTGGCAACCCTGTGTGCAGGTTCATGATAAAGTTTAATTTTATAAATAATTAATAATATTCATCATCATCATCATGTGCCATACCAGTTGGCATAGGTGATCATGTCCCTCCACAATCTTCTATCTACAGTGCATCATATCAGTTCTGTTGTTGACTGTTTTCCATGCCATGACACCAAGCTATCCAGTATCTTCTCTCTTTGTCGTCTGCGATCTCTCTTTCCTTTTATTTTGCCAGTTGTAACCAAGTATTACAACTTTCCTCTTCTCATGATGTGCCCGAAAAATGTTGATTGCTTCTTTCTGATGTTTTTTAGGAGCTCCCTTTTTGTGTTGGCCCCTTTGAGAGCTTCCTCATTGGTCTTTTTAGTTGTCCAGGTAACTTTCAACATTCTTCTGAGAAATCCCATCTCTGTGGCCTCTAATCGTCTTTTCATTTGTTTGTCTACTGTCCATGATTCGCTTCCATAGGTCAGAATTGGTTCTATATAGTACCGATGAACTCTCTTTCTCATTTTTATTGACATAGATTAGTTGCATAAGATATTTTTCATTTTCTGAAATACTATTTTGGCCTGAGCTATTCTGCTTTTTATTTCTGTGGTGCATCTCCCATCTGATGTTATTATGTGTATTGTGCCCAAGTATTTGAAACGTTGCACTTGTTTCAGATTTGTTTCGTTTATTTTTATGCTGCATGATGGTGATGATTGTTTCTTCGATATAACCATTACTTCTGTTTTCTTACTATTCAGACTGAGACCTTTTTGTTGCTTTCTTTTACTATTATATCTATCATTTCTTGTAGCTCATTCTCTGTCTCTGCTATTAAGACTGTGTCATCCGCATATCGCAAATTATTTATGTTGTGACCGTTGACTTCAATCCCTTTTTTGTCTACTATTGATCTCATAATATAATCGTTGTAAAGTGAAAAAAATCCGGTGACAGAACACAGCCTTGTCTGAATCCTTGTTTTATATATTGGAATTGTCCTGTTTGGTTGTTAATTCGTATAGCTGTTAATAATATTAGCAGTGTTTAAAATAGATTAAGGTTATAGGTTTTATATGTGTGTTATGATGACTGCAAAGTCCTATCAGGCATAAAAACTAGCTGCCATAGAAGGGGGCATGTATAATGGAACACAATGTGAGTAATACATTTCTATTACACGTGCCTATACTATGTTTCTTCTTCATCTTGCTATGGACTGTTGATCAGTGGTTTAATAAACTGCCATCATAAAACATCTATTGTTATGGAATCAGAAATCAAGACTCTTAGAAAAGAAGGCCTTCAAATGGGAACCAGAGAGTAAAAGAAAAAGTGTTACCTAGAGTAACACTAAAAGAACACTAATGTGAGGGGCAACAACAGCAGGCTTCAGCTCCTTCACCGAGATTGAGCAACTCGTCCAGAACAGAACCATGTGGTAAAACACAATGCAGATCCTGTACAAGATCTGACACTTGAAAGATCGTTGGATACAAGAGTCTAGAATTTCTGCTCTGTGAACCATCTTCAGCTTGAAAGGACAGTAGCTAGATAGATATTATGCACTTTTAGTACTCTGTCTCAAATCTGATATTTTTTTTTTCACTTTGGTATTAAAGTCAAAGAGATGATGACCTTCTGTAGCTCAGAATTGATGAGTTGACAGCATCAAGATTTTTTGTGTGTAAAAATTTATCTTTAATTTCATCTGAATTATTTGCTGTAGGAACATGGACAAAGTCAATGTAGCAGCTATGTTTCTATATTGGAATCTGTATGATCATTAAATTATTACTAATTATTTTGAGGTCTAACATTAAGTGAGACTTGAAAGTGTTTCAGGACACGATGTTAAGCACTGGCTTGTCCAGTCCAAAAGAAGCAGCAGTCCCTCTTTCTACTACAAACAGTTGGCCTTCATCATTTAACCTGGTGCCATTCATGGCAGAAATTCAACATCATAAAATTCCAGTTCTCTAGTAACACATGTAGTTCTTTTCATAGGCCTGTTAACATTTGTGTGGTGTTCAAATGTGTGTGTGTCTTTAATCTTACCTCTTGTTTTCCCATTAACTAGAGATGTGAACAGTCCTGAGCTTTAATTTCTGTTGCTCAAAAGTGCTAACCCCATTCTCTATTTCTGATCTATTGAAACCAGTGGCAAGACAGTCAAGGTGGTGTGTGTATGTATGTGTTTGTTGGTGGCTGGGTGGTCTAGAGGTAAAACGGCGGCCTCTAGACAAGAAGGTCCCGGGTTCGATTCCCACCACATGCGGCGGAGAATAAAAATAAATAAAAAATAATTAATAAATAAAATCGAATCTGTGGCCTTACCCTGGTCTCTGGGTAGTGAGATCTGATATCTAGCCCTCTTGGGAAATGGTGAAAAAAAAGGAGGTCCTGTGTGTATTCTGCGCATGGTTAAGAACCCTTGGCTGCTGCCTGGACAAAATTAATAGGAAAAATCTACCGAAAACATAAAAAAATTCAATGAAAAAAATATGAGAGTACCTCTGAAATTGGAGAATATATGCCTGTATGGCGGGGGACACCTGAACACATGGCTGCCGGTGTGAAAAATAGGAAAAAATTTATGTTCAACTAAAAATTTAGTCCCTTGAGACCTCTCTACAGATATAATTCTGGTGAACGCAGACAAACTTGAGACAGTGTAGAATGCACTAAGTGACCTTGGCTTTCTGATGAGGCAACAATGACTAACAAAAAGAAAAATAAAACGTTAATTTCTTTTCTGTTATAATTTCATCACTAAGACAGTAAGTATCTGTAATACGACACCAAAGGAGTGCATGGGCATTTATAGCACGCTCGGCAGGTGGAATAGTCAAGGAACACAGTGGTGCATACGTTGTGACCATGAGTAGCATGGCGATGGAGGTGATGGCAGTGACAGAGCTTTCATCTGGTTAGAGTCACAAGACTACACCCATACCAGCATACTGAGTGATTTGATGAGTATGATAAAAAAAATTGGAGACGGGCTCTGTATGCATGTATTGGGTAGAATCATTGCAGAAGTAAAAAATATGTAAGGTCACCTTTGTTTATGTCCCAGGATATGCGTGAGTATGGGGAAATGAAAGAGCGGACAGGTTGGCTAGCTGCTCTATCATTGAGGATGGACAACCAATGGATCAGGTGGATATCATCAATGCCCTCCGAGATGTGGGAAGGGCACATTACTCCTTTGGATGAATGAGATGGGAGTTAAGATGGACACAGCCAAAAATGAGAAACTTAGTGAGCATGTAAGAAGACATTAATCAACAGAGAACTGGAGTCGTCAGTCACTGGATACTGTGAGACTTGCTGAGGAGGGGATCTGAGCACCTGTAGACATGTTTGGAGTGCAATGATGATGACCCGCTAATAACTCAATAGTGGAGATTGTGCTAATTGTAAACTAAACCATCTTTATAACATTGACCAGTATCACACTAAATCTGAAAAAGACTTAAAATCTGTTTAATGAACATTATGGTACTCATGTGGACAGTAAGTATGTCCCTAGTTACCTTCTCCGGGATGAAATATCCGCAACCTATATCAGGCCTAATGCCATTTTCCTACATCTACAGACTGGCATTGCTGCCAAAGAGTGAATTTCAACTCACAGCACCAGGACTAGTAAAAGAAGTCCAACTTTATTTTAATATAATCATAAATAATCATTGTGTCAGTAGCGCAATTATAAAACACTGCCTTGGTGATACGCTTTGGCTTGGTGATATGAGTTGACTTTGTGAACTATCTATTAACCTTTCGAGCCATAGCCGGCCCATAGGGCATAGACTCAAATACTCTTTCTCTTATCTAAATTTTTATTATGAAATCATTTTTGAAATTTTAATAGAAAATAAATTTTGAAAAATGCAGCTGGATGCTTTCTAGTTGACCAAGGTGATAAGAGAATGTGTATGTGGCTCAAAGAGTTGGGGAATAGTAGTAACAGCAAGGAAGATGGCTTGCTCACTTGTAAATGCTGTGGCCTAGTAATGTTATTTTTACCTCCATTTGAAATAATAAACAACAGGGCCACTTTTAATCATACAGGTTTGCTAATGTCAAACTGCTTTATATAAGGCTGCAAATATTAACTGCACTTCAATGTAGGAAAGAATATATCCGACTCACATAGATTTTCTTTGAAAACGATCATCCTGAAGCCTACTAGTTTTCTCTCATTTTTCTTCTCTATTATTCATTCTTTTTCTTCTCTGTCTGTAAGCCTACTGGTGTTTTATTTCTCTATTTATAATTCTCTATTTGTTGGTGCTGTCACAGAAATGGTTATTGGTTTCTTAAAGGTTCATACAACAGACTGAGAAGTCATGCACAGAAGGCTGTACATTGAGCAGAGGCTCTAACATCTTCACGCATAAAATGGGTTCTAAAACTGCAGAACACATTGCACAAGGATATAGATGAGGACATCCTACTCTACGAGGAAGACAGATCCTTAATCTACCAAGATAGCATATGGATTTCATGAAGGAAAAATCAAACAGTTTATAAATGTAAATGTCCTGTTGTCTAAGGTGGCTGATAGAAGAACCATGATGAAAAATACAACACATAAAGAGATGATTGTTGATGGCACAAAATTCATACAAGACAACTAATAATAGAAAAATAAGAAAAAAAGACATTAAAGAAAAGACATGATGTTGATTGTTTTAAACCCATTTGTCTAAAACAGGTTTCAACAATTATGGTTTAGATAAGAGAATTCACGGATGAATAAATTATTTAAAAGGTCAGACTGTGATGATGAACACAAATAATTCAACTCAAGGCATGCACTCTTAAAGTACTTTGAAGCACAATTTATAAAATAATAGTTCATTTAGCAAATTGAAGCACTAAAGCTAATTCTTTCAGGAGCTACACTCTCTATATTCAAACCATTGTTAATAGAACAATTAATAGTTTTGTTTTCTTCAATCTGTATTTTAAAACAAAGAACTAAAGAACAAAAATAGCAGAATTAATTTAGCAAATAAAATACATGAATTTGCAAACCAAATATTAATTAGAGAAAAGAATAATAAATCATAACAAATGCAAAATAATGGCAATGAACACAAGAAAGACATTTTCATGTATTTATGTATTTTGCAACTGAAAATGAATCAAATGGAAAATGAATGAATTGAAAAAAAAAATGACTTTTAGTAATGTAGAAATGTAGTTCAAATAAAGGGAATTTATATAAAACCAAGTGGAGATGCAGCAAAGCTGGTGTGGATACAATAAAATAATTAAAACAAGATAACTTCCCTATTGATTTTTGAGGTTTTTAGTCCCTTTTGTTGTATTTGTTCTCAATTCAAAACTTTTTGAGTCGAGATGTTAGTATTTTTTTAGTCTTATCTTATCAACAAAGCTGAAACAATACATTTCTAGTTATTTTATTGCATCTGTTTCAATATAGAATGCTACACATTTTTACACAGAAACAAGCGTTTAAATGAGAAAAATTAAAATCAAATAGCATTCAATTTTAAACACTAAATAAATTCATAAAGTTGAAAATATTCAAAGATTAACACTAATATAAAGAATAAAGAAAACATAATTCAAAGTTGAATACTAACCAAAAATAAAAAAAAGGCATCATTCAAAAATTAATACAAACTAAAAAAAAAATGTGAAAATGACACTCAGACTTTTATTTCATCATAATCATGTGCCATACTGGTTGGCGTAGGTGATCATGTCTCTCCATAATCTTCTATCTACAGTGCATCGTACCAGTTCTGTTATTGACTGTTTTCCATGCCATGACACCAAGCTATCCAGTATTTTCTCTCTTTGTCGCCCACGATCTCTCTTTCCTTTTATTTTGCCAGTTGTAACCAAGTATTCCAACTTTCCTCTTCTCATGATGTGCACGAAAAATGTTGATTGTTTCTTTCTGATGTTTTTTAAGAGCTCCCTTTTTGTGTTGGCCTCTTTGAGAAGGACTTTTATTTACTAAGAAAGAAATGCCTAGATAATATTGTGACTATTAAAAAAAAAAATGAAGCAAATATTCTGGGATGACACGGCAAGACAAACGCAAAAACAAGCATTTGAAATCATTAAAGCGGATTGAGAAAAAATGATGAAGAACAGTATGACTATAATCCACTAAATCATGACACTTTGTGAAAATAATGTAAATAATTGAGTTGATCAAATGAAGACATAAATAAGATTTTTGAATGTATTAAACAGTACGAGTTATGTAACAGGTCAGGAATAATAAAAGCATAAATTAATTTAATAATCATTACAATTTATAATACAATTTTTAAACTGAAGCCTAAATAAGCTTTATAACTGAATCTTACACAAATGTATAGACAATAAAACTATGAGAGAAGCTGCTTAGTAAGACTGAGTCAGGCAGAAACTCCTGTAGATTGGCAACAGAGTCTTTACAATCATCTATAAAAACAAAAAAAGAACTATGTAATATAAAAAGAAGTATATTAAACCCAAAGAATATGATTTCACATTCTTTTACCAACCTTGAGGAATGCCGCCTTGCATTGTGAGTTTCGATACTGAAGCGACACTGTCTAGAAGTCTCTGAACACGTCTGGATAGACGGCCGAGCACATATGGGTGAAAACTCAAGTGCTAAGATGCCGATTTAAACCTCACACTTTACTTTATCTTTTACCACTTGTGTGCCAGGCAGTGAAAGATTTACACTAATCCTAACTCTCCCATAACTCCATTTTTGGCAGCTATATACATGTCACTGAGTTCTTTAAAGTCAATCCCCTGATGAGACAGTTTTTGCTATAAGGTTAACATCTGGACTTGTGATTCTATAGATGTTTCTTCTTCTTCTTTTCTCTTTCACTGATACCTAAAAGGTGTCGTGGTTTATATCATTTGTCGTTCTTGTGCTGCTCGAATTGTCTGAATTAGTGATTTTCCTTTGTTGTTACATGTCTCTGTCACTGCATCTATCCATCTTCTTCTGGGTCTTCCTCTTGGTCTTTTTCCATGCATTCTCGAGAAGAACGCCCTTGATGGTGATTGGTGATGATTCATTCTGACCAGGTGGCCGAACCATTTAAGTTGTTGTTGTTCTATATATTCTTGGCAGGGTTTTGTTCCTACCATTTTTCTTATGGTTTCATTTGGTATTCTATCTCTTCTTGTGTTGTTTGTTACTTTTCTCAAGCATCGCATCTCACATGTATTGATCTTTCTTAAATGTGATTTAGAAAGGGTCCATGTTTGACTTTCATAACACAAAGTTGGTATGAAGATGCTATTTATCTTTTGTTGTTTAGCTGGCATAGAAATGTTTGGATGTCTTAACAATGGTGAAAGCTGGTATATGACAGCATTCGCTTTTTGTATTCTCATGATGATAGATGAGATCATATTCACATCTCATAGATGTTTTATCAATTCAAATGACTGTTTCAAACTTAAAAGAACCAAGATCTTGTTCTGTTCTTGAATGCAGCATTTTGTGAGGTGTTTATGATTTCAAAGTATGTTTCTCTCTATGTGTGTTTGGCAAAACAGCAAACTGACAACTAAAATAAAAGCTGCAGTTTACAATGCTTGCATCATTAGTATCCTCCTGTATGACAGCGAGTCATGGACAACTTATGCAAAGCAAGAGAGAAGGCTAAATCCATTACATATGTGAAGTCAGCAGCGTATTCTTGGCATCACCTGGAAGGACAAAGTGACAAATGTGGATGTCCTCACTTGCACAGGCCACCGGAACATCTAAGCGCTGCTACAACGTAGGTTATGCTGGCTTGGCCACTTACACCATATGCAAGATGGCAGCATACCAAAAGATATATTTTAGGATCAACTAGCAGATGGTAAAAAAAACTAGGGGGCACCCAAAACTCAGATTTATAGACGTGTGTAAACATGAAGACTCTGAACATAAACCTTCTATCTATCTATCTATCGACCTTTCAAGCCGTAGCCGGCCCATAGGGCGTAGATCAAGATACTCCTCCTCTTATCTGAATTTTTGTTCTAGCAGTTTTTAATTCTTGTAAAGATATTTTATCAAATCTCGCCATTTGTCTCTGTTCTGTTCAAGCAGCTCTATCTCATTGAGGGAGACGAATCCTGCTGCTCTTGCCTCTCTCATCAATGTTTTTCTCAGTGTCTCTCTGGGTCTTCCTCTTTTTCTCTTACCTGTTGTTTCCCATATGAGGGCCTGCTTTGCTATTCAGTTATCATCTCTTCTCATCACATGTCCAACATATGACCATCGTCTTTTCTTTATTACTGAAGATATTAGTGGTTGATTGGCGATTTCTCTAGTTTCCTCGTTTGTTTTGCATTCGTTCCACGCTATACCAAGTATTTTCCTTAGACATTTATTTTCGAATGCGTTCAACTTTGTTTCTATACCTCTTGTTGTTTTCGAGCTTTCACACGCATACGTAAGGGTTGATAGTACATACATAAACCTTGCAGCCTGGAAAAATATAGCTGCAGACCTCAACCTTTGGAAACACACTCTAAAGCTCCAACCCAAGCAAGAAGCAGACAGATTTATAGAAAAAGAGAATTTACTGCGAAAGAAAAGAAGAAATAACATTTCCAAGGACCGCTGCAAAATCCATAGTCAACTATGACTGACAGAGGCTGCTGCTACTGCTATTGCTACTACTATACTACTAATTATTTCATTAATCCATTTTTTTGGTGTTTATTTTTCTTCATGTGTCATGTCACACCTGATTGTTAATATTTTTTTTTAATGCAGAAAGCTGTTACCTGGTAACTATCCTATACATCCAAACTATTTAACTTGTGGAGGTTATTGTCTGGCAACTATGTTATATGTCCAAACTATTTAACTTGTGGAGGTTATTGTCTGGCAACTATGTTATATGTCCAAACTATTTAACTTGTGGAGGTTATTGTCTGGCAACTATGTTATATGTCCAAACTATTTAACTTGTGGAGGTTATTGTCTGGCAACTATGTTATATGTCCAAACTATTTAACTTGTGGAGGTTATTGTCTGGCAACTATGTTATATGTCCAAACTATTTAACTTGCAGGATCTGTTTCTCGGCAACTATGCTACATATCCAAAATATTTAACTTGCTGCGGGGGCTGTTTCCTGGCAACTATGCTAGGTTCAAACTATTTAACTTGTGGGAGATGTGGTAATGTAGTTATGAAAATCACTCACTTGCCAGCTAGGTGATCTGAGTTCAGTTATGGAAATCACTCACTTGCCAGCCAGGTGATCTGAGTTCAGTTATGAAAATCACTCACTTGCCAGCCAGGTGATCTGAGTTCAGTTATGAAAATCACTCACTTGCCAGCCAGGTGATCTGAGTTCAGTTATGAAAATCACTCACTTGCCAGC
This sequence comes from Megaustenia siamemsis, assembly GCA_032433765.1. Lineage (NCBI taxonomy): Eukaryota > Metazoa > Mollusca > Gastropoda > Stylommatophora > Ariophantidae > Megaustenia > Megaustenia siamemsis. Next base: position 28,992,040 of record JAVIAB010000126.1, read on the forward strand.
CAGGTGATCTGAGTTCAATCACTGCTCATTGCAGTAGGTTCACCAGATTTTTTTTTTGCAAATAGCTCCTGTGGTCAACCCAACCTTCATAAAAATGGCAGGGTTCATGCTCTGGGAACATCAAGGAATGTTTCCATTGCTATAGAGTTCATATTAAAAATGATACCATTCGAGAATTTCTGGTTAATTACTGGTTGGACTATTGAGCACTTTATAGCATTGTTACAGATACTCCTCCTGATGATGTAGATTCACATCTCATACTTTTATTATTTTTTTTTTAATGCATTTCTGAATGTTACAATGTTATACTAAATCTTCTTCTAATAACTTTGTTCCTGATTTTGTCTCTTCTTATGTTTTCATTATTCACCTGAGACATAATATTTCAGTAATTATAATCTTATTTTGTCTTTCATTATTAAAATCCATCTCTGACAATGAAAGTGTAATGGTGGCTGAAAGACTCTATTGTATATTGCTCGTAAAAAAAAAAAATTCAACAACAATCTGTGACCAGGTGTGACACTTTTGTAATGGTTGTTTCACTTGCATAATGTGGGGGGGGGGGGGGGGGGGGATGCGGATCTGAACTGTGCTTTAATACTGTCCGGTTTTCACATGAAAAAAATCTACAGCCATTAAAAAAGTTATGCAGTGAGACATATTAGCTTGTCCTTTCGTAAGTTTAATTCTAAGGCTACTTATTGTTCATGGTTCACTTCCATACATCTAGAATGACTTTAAATTGAATGGCTCTGCAACTTTACTCATTGGCAAAAAATTTGCTGCATAAAATATTTTCAATTCCCTTGAACATTCCTTTGATTTGTACTGTTATGTTTTTAATTTCGGTATCACATGTTCTACCTGACTTTATTGCTGTACTTAAGTATTTTACTCTCTGCATCTGTTTCAGAAAAGACCAGACAAAATTTCTTGATGAGTTAAGTCCACTATACACAGAGAAATCAAAACTTATTTAAGAAATAGACTCTCAACATTTTTTGGTATTAGAAAAGGGAAATTGAAATATACTCGTATAGTGAATTATAGGCACAATATTGGCAAGAAAAATTTTGGACGAGAGAGGGAAAAAATATTGGACAGTGTGGCAGTATAAATGATCTCCAGTTGAACTGATAAACAATAATTCAGACAAGATGATTTTAAAAAGAAATGAACACCTACATTGACACAGTGAATGAAGAAGACCCTTGTGTGAAGTCTTGTTTCAGTCTGCTAAAGTCACCAATGTTGTGTTGATTGTGAAGTGTACAACAGCGGTGTTCATTGTGAAGTGGAGATGTACAGCGCTACTAACAGAGAAATTGTCTGTTCTGGATGGAGACAATGACTGATATGATTCACATTTTTAATGGGTTGATTCTGGTGATATTACAAAGATAATCTTTACTACATATAAACACATTCACTGAGTTACACCATTGCATCTTGTCCAATCCTTGCAAGGCTATAATAAATGACTTGTGACATTATAAACCTTATAAATGAACTCATAAAATGTTTACAAATGAAGGACCATAAATGAAAACCTACAGTCAAGAGAGCTAACATCTACTCCTTGGCAAATGTTGTATTAAGTCATTCTTCTTCATATTTCTTCAGAAAGTAACGAAATGCCACAGTGCAAATAACCACATACCAAAGTAACAGCTTTTTTGATCATTTGTATATTCTGATCAACGTTTCATATAAGCTTTTATCCTTATCTTATAAAACTTATGAAACGCAGTCATACAAGATATACAAATAGTATTACATGCCATCATTGAAGTCGATACATTTATACACCATTAGCTATCATAAAACTGCTGATATCCTTCAGCCCCAGAAAAAAGAACATCAATCCAAATAGTCATTGCCTCTGGAGAGGGCGCCACCAAGTAATATATTCTATCATACGTTTTCATACAAAATGTCAATTTTGGACTGGGGCTTTTAACGGTACGTAAATGGTCAACATAAACTTCTTCTATGGCTTGAAAACACACTGATCCCTTCAGTTTGGTCTCTGTTTTGTCTGTGAAATAGAAAACCTGTGGAGAAATACAAGAGAACATGAATTTATTGTTCTTTAATATAAGGAGCGTAAATTTAAGATATGAGAATATAGGAAATCAGTGCTGGTTCAAGGTACTGACAACTCGGGGAATTGCCCAGGGTGCACCATGTGCTTAGGGGCACTATCAGGGTTCTTCCAAAAAATGAGAAGAAATGAAAATAATAAATAAAATATTTTTTCAATGTTTTTATGATGGAAAAAAAGCAGGTTCATATATATATATATATATATATATATATATATATATATATATATATATATATATATATATATAGAGAGAGAGAGAGAGAGAGAGAGAGAAAGTCACTTGTTAAGTCTTCCTACTGGGGTAGCTGCTTAATACCATTTTATGTTTATTTTCTGCAGCTCTACTCATGGCTGTATGTGACATTTATTTAATATATATAATATATTTCATATTTGAGCCTACCACCTTGATTATGATTAAAGCTGGGGGTGAAACACATTCCTGATTCACCTTTTTAAACTAACATCCTCCAAGCCTGACTTGTTTAAAATTGATAAGATTGAAGACATGGTCCTAAAAGAAAAGCATCTACGGGGCAGCTATAAAAACATATTGACAACATTGAAATTCATGAAGGATGAATCATTTCAAAATGTAGCTCCCTGAGAATGGAAATCAGTGGTCAAGACGCCAATTGGTGCAATGTTGAAAATAATAAGAAACTCATAGCTGGCTGTTTGTGCCTGGGTCACTGAATCAAAACTGATCAAAATCATACTACACCTCCCTACACTGACTCTGGAAAAAACTATCTGTATGATTGATGCCTCAATCACTTTATATTTATCCTAACTTAATTGTTTCTGTTATTGTTTTAAATTGTAGTTATTCCATTGTCTTATTTCTCTAAAGATATGTATAAAAACAAATTTAAATAACTCTCTCCATATACATACATATATGTGGATATTTGTCCAAATCACACAGGGTAATTTGAGTAGAAAACTTTATAACATTATTGTAAAAATGTGATTTAAAACACAAAACTGTAATCAAGGGTTAAGCAAGGCAGAGGCATCACAAATATAAGAATACTCACTTTTCTTTTAATTCTGTCAAAAACAAACCACCGTTTCTTCCAAGTTTTGATACGGCCCCCCATTTTGTGTAGGAAACCACGACAGCTTTGATTTGTTACTATGACATGTGGACACATGTCCAGCTGATGACCAGAGCCCTCTATGTGTGCTCGGAGGTCAAAGTCTTTACTTGTATTTGGTAGGAAACGAGTCATCGGACGAGCTTGCTGTAATGAGAATATAAAGGAGAAATTAACATTTTATGAAAAATAAGCATAAATTAGTAGCTTCTGTCAGTCATAGTTGACTATGTGTTCTATGACTATCTCATAGTTGACTATGGATTTTTCAGCGCTCCTAGAAATGTTATTTTTTCTTATCTTTCACCGTGTATTCTCTTTTTCTATGAATTTGCTTCTTGTTTAATTTGGAACATTACAGTGTGTTTCCAAAGATTGTGGTCTGCAGCTATTTCTTCACAGGATGCAGAGTATATGTTCAGATTATTCATGTCACGCTTACATATGTCTACAAATGAAAGTTTTGGGCGCTCCCTAGTCCTTTTGCCATCTGCTAGTTGTCCATAGACTATATCTTTTGGTATGCGGCCATCTTTCATACAGTGTAATAAACTAAGCCAGCGTAACCTATGTTGTTTGAGAGGCGTATAGATGTTCAGGAGGCCTGTGCAAGTGAGGGCATCCATGTTTGTCACTTTATCCTTCCAGGTGATACCAAGAATACAGCACAGACATCGCATATGGAATGCATTTAGCCTTCTCTCCTGCTTTGGAATGCATTTAGCCTTCTCTCCTGCTTTGGAATGCATTTAGCCTTCTCTCCTGCTTTGGAATGCATTTAGCCTTCTCTCCTGCTTTGGAATGCATTTAGCCTTCTCTCCTGCTTTGGAATGCATTTAGCCTTCTCTCCTGCTTTGGAATGCATTTAGCCTTCTCTCCTGCTTTGGAATGCATTTAGCCTTCTCTCCTGCTTTGGAATGCATTTAGCCTTCTCTCCTGCTTTGGAATGCATTTAGCCTTCTCTCCTGCTTTGGAATGCATTTAGCCTTCTCTCCTGCTTTGGAATGCATTTAGCCTTCTCTTCTGCTTTGCATAAGTTGTCCAAGATTCACTGCCATACAGGGGGATACTAATGATGCAGGCATTGTAAACTGTGGCCTTTGTTTCATTGTCAGTTTGCAGTTTTTCCAAACACTCCTAGAAAGGTGGGTAAAGGTGGCAGCAGCTTTACTAATAAAATAAAATAAAATAAAATAAAATAAAATAAAATAAAATATAATAAAATAAAATAAAATAAAATAAAATAAAATAAAATAAAATAAAATAAAATAAAATAAAATAAAATATAATAAAATAAAATAAAATAAAATAAAATAAAATAAAATAAAATAAAATATAATGAAGCACCTAAACCTACAGGGAGACAAGACAAACTACAATATTTCAGCCAAGGCCATCATCAGATACAGGATAACAAATATACAAAATGCTTAAGTTCCATAAGATCATAATGATACTGGTTGATTGAAGCAGGACGTCTTAATGGGGAAATTGACTTGATATGAGCCAACACAAAAGCAGAAGAGTGGTCAGAGCCCACATGCCAGGTTTCATAAAGCTGTTGATGAGTGTCAGTTGTCTTACAATGTTAAGGGAATAGTCATCAGTTATTCAAAGTAAAAATATACAGTAAAGGGAACTGTTCTTCTACTTTGTGTATGAGAATATGGTCTTAGTACTCATATTTTTCAACCACCATCGCCAGGGAACTGGGCGATCTGGAGGTAAAACATCAGTCCCAGGTTTGAATCCTGCCATAAGTGATGAGAATAAAAAAAAAAAAAAATTAATCTGTGATTCTGTGCACTATTATCCAAGGAGGAAATAACTCTAGAGGCAAAACAGGCACTCTACAATACAATCTCCTTCCCAACTTTGTGCTAACAATGCCAGTCCTGAACTCTAGATGCAAGAACAATAACCTCTACTGAGATAAAAGTGTTAGACGAATGACAGAAAACAGTCTGAGAGACAAGATCAGAAATGAAGAACTGAGAAAAAAGCTAGAAATAACCCCCACCACAGAATATATAAAGAAACAAAGATAAACTGGTTTGGCCACCTGACAAGGCTGAAAGATCAAAATACAACACAATGAGCCTTCAACAAACATTGCAAGAACACCAGACCCAAGGGTCGACCATAAAAAAGGTGGATTGATGGACTATTAGAAACACTAGGAAACAGAACAGCAGCAGAGATGAACAGCAGCAGAGATGAACAGCAGGACAAAAGACCACAAATTATATTTTCCCTCGACACTGAAAGGCAAATGAGGAAAGAAGGATGAAGAAGAATCTGTGTTTTCTTTGTAGCTTTACCCTCTCCAGATATCTGGATAGTGACATCCACTCCAGGATAACGGTGAAAAAAACCCACAGAAAGTCCTGTATGCACTCTGTGCATGTTAAAGAACCCTGGGCAGCACAAAAGTCAGAAAGATCAGACTACAGATGGCAGTTCCCTGGACAAAAATGATTAAATTATAAATCTATCCTTAAGCCGAAGATGACAGATGTGTCAGGCCGAAATACCCTGATGCTGCGGCTTGTTGTGAACTAGCAATACAACACATCCACATTCACTAAATGGGTGAACACTAAGTTGAAGAATCACCATCATCTGATGTTAGGATGAGCGGTCAGTATTACTTCACGATTGGTCAGTATTACCTCATGATTGGTCAGTATTATGTCATGATTAAAAAAAGTAAAGAGCCCCCGTCACGCCAAGTGGCGTATAGGGAATATGGTGTTAGTGACCATAAATTTTACAAAGCTTCAGCACATGATTTTTAGGGTAATGCGGTCATTATTAAGCCCATGCCGCTTTACTTTCCCAGAAAATATCCGGTACCCATTTATGGCTGGGTGAACCCGGTAGCCGTCGGATGGGATCGAATCCTACCCCTAATCCTTTGTAGTCCAGTTTACTAATCACTGAGCTATTACGGCTCCCCTTATTTCATGATTGGTCAGTATTATGTCATGATTGATCAAGATAAATGTAACATTTTCTCAGAAAAAAAAATCTAAGATACATTTTAGAATGGATAGACTCAGAATCCATGCTGGTCACAATCCATGTCAATCACAATCTATTTTGGTTATAATCCACGTCAGTCACACTCCATTGTCACATTTTGGAACTGAACCCAAACTCACGTGGTAAAGTAATGGGGGTGCAAGCAATTTTACTATCATGACATCTAATAATTCAAGGAAGAAAATTGCACGCCAGACAGACCAATAGGTGCCAAGTTTTCTCCCACAGCAGATGGTTCAAGGTACAAATTTGCATAATTCTCAGAACCCACTGATTACATAACCTCCTGATTATTAGTTTTATTATCCTGATTGTAACAGAATTAGAGTTCTGATTAATAATCATAGTGCTCCATCAGCAAACCCTATTTCAACATATAAAAAAAAGTGCTTTCTATGTGATATGGAAAGATACTTGAGTCCTAATGCACAGTATCTGAGTACAATGATGATAGCTTTATATATAGCAACAATACCACAAACAATATTAATTAACAGTAATGCAACAGCTCATAAAAAAACTTCAGAAAGAAACAATCAACATTTTTCGGGCACATCATGAAAAGAGGAAAGTTGGAATATGTGGTTAAAACTGGCAAAATACAGGGAAGGAGATATCGCGGATGACAAAGAGAGAAGATACTAGATAGCTTGGTGTCATGGCATGGAAAACAGTCAACAACAGAAATGATATGATGCACTGTGGATATAAGATTGTGGAAGTACATGATTGCCTATGCCAACTGGTTAGACACGTGATGACGATGATGATGAATGCAACATATCAGTAATAATTAGAATAACACAAACAAGAAAAACAACACTGAAAATAAACCAGAGAAACTGCAAAAAAGTTTTATAAACAAAATAATTCAAATGCAACCTAAATTATGAACATGTATGGTATATACCACCAAATGAAAAAAGATATTAAATAACCATCACATTTGACTAACCATCTGTGTGTTCTTTTCTCTCAGCTTAACTTGTTCCAGTTCTCGCTCCAAAGCCTCATTCTTCTGCAAGGCCATCATTTCAGATTCTCTGATCTTCACCTGTTTAATTTAATGAAAGTAATAAAATTATGAAAGTTGAAAACCCACCAAGACTTTAGGTAGGAAATTGAATGTATTTAAATATGAATGTTTATGTAGGTCCTCAAACATAAGCTGGAAAGAATACATTTCAAATGAACAGATAAGAGATGAATCGAAACAAGAATATAAGATGAAGGTGATGGAAATACATTGGCCATGTGCTGAGGATGAATGAAGAGAGACTTCCTCATCAGGCATTCATGTGGAAACTATCTGGTAAAAGAAAACAAGGCAGACCAAGAGAATTGCTACACAGAACAATTACTAGTGAAGGCTCCACTATGGAACTAAAAAATAGCCAAGGCCTACAAGAACTAGGAGAGAATCGTCAATCATGGAGAACTATGACTTCTGCCCTCTGTACTGTCCTTGGCCCGAGAGGAAAATTAATGAATGAATAAAAATATTCAGCAGTAACTCAGGGAAACAGTAACAAACAAAACTGAGCAAACATCAAAACAAAATGATGATGAGTAATAAATGATGTTCTTATGGACCTAATAGCATGTGAACTGCTGGCCTTCAGCCCAATGCCATGTAATGATATCTGCAAGTATATCTGAGTGCCCTTGTTGTTCCATACAAGGTATATCCACTTATCAGGTCTTTCAGTAAACAGAATTATTTTTATATCTGTCAGCTTTGGAGAATCAAACATGTGATGTTCCACTATTTCATGTGAGTGTTCACAGAGTGGACATGCTGGAGTATGGTTTTGGTGTATTCTATTGATGGAGTTATTTGCGGGTCATCATCATTGCACTCCGAACATGTCCATAGGTGCTCAGATCCCCTCCTCAGTTATTGAGTTATTTGCGGGTCATCATCATTGCACTCCGACCATGTCCATAGGTGCTCAGATCCCCTCCTCAGCAATTCCCTCAGTGTCCAGCGACTGACGACTCCAGTTCTATGTTGGTTGATAAGTCTTCTTACACGCCCACTAAGTTTCTCATTTATGGCTGTGCCCATCTTAACTCCCATTTCCATCATCCGAAGAAGTGACGTGGATCTGTGTTTGTCGAAGTCATGTGCTCTTCCCACATCTCGGAGGGCATTGATGATGTCCTCCCGATCCATCGGTTGCCCGTCCTCAATGACAGCACAGCTAGCCAACCTGTCCGCTCTTTCATTTCCCCGTACTCCCACATGTCTAGGGACATAGACAAAGGTGACCTTACATATTTTGGTTGTTCAGTGGTAACTGACGGTTCTCAGTTTGAAAATGGTGATTTGGTCTCTTCTTTTTAGGTTGTTAATGTTGTCATGGAGGTTTGGCCTTGTCGTGTATTTAAAAAGTTCTTTCCTTGTTTTTTTTCTCTAGCCCAGCCATTCAGCCAATCTTCTCTACTGTCGGAGTTTATGATTTATTTGGCTGTGTTTAATGAGATAAGTAGCACACAAACAGTTAAAATTAAGCACACATACAAAACATGGTAAAAACAGTATAAGATAAACAATAAAGTTAAACAGATAAAACTGTATATTAGAAAAACAGTTAAAACTGAGTTGAAAAAGTGGAAACAATTATTAAAAGAAAAAAGAAGTCAAAATGAAGTAGACAACAGAACAAAGATTTGATAGATGACACATTAGGAATACTTTTGACAAAAGAGCTTTAATCAAACAAAGAAAAGATGTCACCATAAGGACTAACAAAGTTACTGATGGATATAAAAGTAAAAATATTTTATTGTAATGATGGTATATGGATAGCAAACATCGTTAAGTTAAAGAGGGAAAATAACATTATGAAATAAATAAACATATATATATATATATATATATATATATATATATCACTTTTACTGCTTGACTCTATTATATTAAAAATTGTTTCACAATACTTGGCATTGGCTTCTCAATATTTTTACCACAAACTGTTTCTCTACTGCTACTGACTCCAACTCTGGATTTAACTAGCAGACTTCATTTCTATTATTTATATTGAGTGACTTCAACTCTCTTTACTTTAATTACTCCAACTATATTTTTAAACCAACTGACCTTAACTCTATTTTGCTAACACCAACTTTTTTTTATTGGCTAACTGCAACTCTATTTTTTATTGACTAACTACAACTCTATTTTTTATTGACTAACACACATTTTTTTTTTTTTAATTGACTAACACCAATTTTATTTTTTTGTATTGACTAACTCCAATTCTATATTTTATTGAACCATACCAATTTTATTTTTTTTATTGACTAACTCCAACTCTATTTTTTAATGACTAACACCAACTCTATTTTTTATTGACTAACTCCAACGCTATTTTTGTAATGACTAACACCAACTCTATTTTTTATTGACTAACACAACTCTATTTTTTTTATTGACTAACACAACTCTATTTTTGTATTGACTAACATGAACTCTATTTTTTATTGACTAACACTAATTTTATTTTTTCTTTTATAGACTAACTCCAATTCTATATTTTTTTATTGACTAACACCAATTTTATTTTTTCTTTTATAGACTAACTCCAATTCTATATTTTTTTATTGACTAACACCAACTCTATTTTTTATTGACTAACACCAATTTTATTTTTTCTTTTATAGACTAACTCCAATTCTATATTTTTTTTATTGACTAACACCAACTCTATTTTTTATTGACTAACACCAATTTTATGTTTACTTTTATAGACTAATTCCAATTCTATATTTTTTTTAATGACTAACACCAACTCTATTTTTTTAATGACTAACTCCAACACTATTCTTCTACTTCACTGACTCCAACTCTATTTTTCTACTTCACTGACCCCAGCTCTATCTTTCTACTGATTGACTCCAGCTCTATTTTTCTACTTCAATGACTACAGCTCTATTTTTCTACTGATTGACTCCAGCTCTATTTTCTACTTCACTGACTCCAGCTCTAACTTTCTACTGATTGACTCCAGCTCTATTTTTCTACTGATTGACTCCAGCTCTATTTTTCTACTTCAATGACTACAGGTCTATTTTTCTACTGATTGACTCCAGCTCTATTTTTCTACTTCGCTGACTACAGCTCTATCTTTCTACTTCATTGACTCCAGCTCTATTTTTCTACTTCACTGACTCCAGCTCTATTTTTCTACTTCACTGACTCCAGCTCTATCTTTCTACTGATTGACTTCAGCTCTATTTTTCTACTGATTGACTCCAGCTCTATCTTTCTACTTCACTGACTACAGCTCTATCTTTCTACTTCACTGACTCCAGCTCTATCTTTCTACTTCACTGACTACAGCTCTATTTTTCTACTTCACTGACAACAGCTCTATTTTTCTACTTCACTGACTCCAGCTCTATTTTTCTACTGATTGACTCCAGCTCTATTTGTCTACTTCACTGACTACCGCTCTATTTGTCTACTTCACTGACTCCAGCTCTATTTGTCTACTTCACTGACTTCAGCTCTATTTGTCTACTTCACTGACTACTGCTCTATTTTTCTACTTCACTGACTACCGCTCTATTTTTCTACTTCAATGACTACAGCTCTATTTGTCTACTTCACTGACTCCAGCTCTATTTGTCTACTTCACTGACTCCAGCTCTATCTTTCTACTGATTGACTTCAGCTCTATTTTTCTACTGATTGACTCCAGCTCTATCTTTCTACTTCACTGACTACAGCTCTATCTTTCTACTTCACTGACTCCAGCTCTATCTTTCTACTTCACTGACTACAGCTCTATTTTTCTACTTCACTGACAACAGCTCTATTTTTCTACTTCACTGACTCCAGCTCTATTTTTCTACTGATTGACTCCAGCTCTATTTGTCTACTTCACTGACTACCGCTCTATTTGTCTACTTCACTGACTCCAGCTCTATTTGTCTACTTCACTGACTTCAGCTCTATTTGTCTACTTCACTGACTACTGCTCTATTTTTCTACTTCACTGACTACCGCTCTATTTTTCTACTTCAATGACTACAGCTCTATTTGTCTACTTCACTGACTCCAGCTCTATTTTTCTAATTTACTGACTACAGCTCTATTCTCTACTTCACTGACTCCAGCTCTATTTGTCTACTTCACTGACTCCAGCTCTATTTGTCTACTTCACTGACTACTGCTCTATTTGTCTACTTCACTGACTCCAGCTCTATTTGTCTACTTCACTGACTACCGCTCTATTTGTCTACTTCACTTACTCCAGCTCTATTTGTCTACTTCACTGACTCCAGCTCTATTTGTCTACTTCACTGACTACTGCCTATTTTTCTACTTCACTGACTCCAGCTCTATTTTTCTACTTTACTGACTCCAGCTCTATTTTTCTACTTCACTGACTCCAGCTCTATTTTTCTACTTCACTGACTCCAGCTCTATTTTTCTATTTCACTAATTCCAACTCTATTTTTATAATGTTCATCCCTGCTCCTTCCAATTTTCTGCTGTCAAATTTAACCCAAAACTGCTCACGAATTCGACTTTATTTTCCTCCCGCTTGATACTGACTCAATATTTCTACTGTCTAGTTTTACTCAGATTTATTTACGTCTCTGATTCAACATTCATGTTAAGGGGAGAGTTTACTGAAAACACACCATATGTAGTTAGGTGCACAGTGGTAGTGCATCAGCTTCATGCCTTAAAGACCACAAGTGTTTTTCCTAGTCACAATCGTGTCTGTTGTTCAAGTTGTTAAAATAGGTAACTTGCTAGTCACAATCGTGTCTGTTGTTCAAGTTGTTAAAATAGATAACTTGCTAGAAACAATCGTGTCTGTTGTTCAAGTTGTTAAAACAGATAACTTGCTAGTCGCAATCGTGTCTGTTGTTCAAGTTGTTAAAATAGATAACTTGCTAGTCACAATCGTGTCTGTTGTTCAAGTTGTTAAAAGAGATAACTTGCTAGTCACAATCGTGTCTGTTGTTCAAGTTGTTAAAATAGATAACTTGCTAGTCACAATCGTGTCTGTTGTTCAAGTTGTTAAATAAGATAACTTGCTAGTCACAATCGTGTCTGTTGTTCAAGTTGTTAAAATAGATAACTTGCTAGTCACAATCGTGTCTGTTGTTCAAGTTGTTAAATAAGATAACTTGCTAGTCACAATCGTGTCTGTTGTTCAAGTTGTTAAAATAGATAACTTGCTAGTCACAATCGTGTCTGTTGTTCAAGTTGTTAAAACAGATAACTTGCTAATCACAATCGTGTCTGTTGTTCAAGTTTTAAAATAGATAACTTGCTATAGTCCGTTCAGATTCAAAAACTTATTGTTCATTTGCATTGATCTTTTGAAGTTAGGTTTAGAATACTAATGTCGCTATAAAAATATTTTTTTATCAAAGAAATGTGATCCAGTTTCAAAGATGCCTTATTTAACCTATATTAAAAAAAAGTTAATCGATATTATAAACACCGGCGGGATTATGTAGATGCTTACATCTCACAGCTGATTCTTTAACATATAGGCATGACCTTCACGGCTGAATGCGTACCGTCCTAAAATAGTTATGTTTCCACTATAAATTTTTTATAAAGAAATGTTACATATGAAATTTCCCGTTTAGCACAAAATGACATTTTAGCCGAAACCGGAAATTATGTGACGTCAAAATCACGGCCGTAGACTCGAGTTTGAGTCATAATTCAGAGGCAAATCTCAATATTTACAGAAAGGAGGCGGCACTATCCATATTATCTTCTGCAAGTCTATGTGAGAATGAATATAAAGGCAAAATATTTTACTGAGCATAACATTGCTATAAAGATTTATCAATACTTCTGCAGAGAGCGTAAAAAGGGACATCTTTATTGTTCTTTATCAAACCCTGAGAAGAGAACAATGCATATTTTAGGTTTGTGTAAACGTTCATTTGATCGAATAGTTAAAGGAAGCGGATATTTATTGCCAACAAATGCAAGAAAGCAAGGAAGGAAAGAAACGTTAGACAGTTTTGATAAGGACCTAGTAAAAAGAGAAATCTGTCGAATGTTTGATATAAACGAAGAAGTGACACTTAGAAAGTTGAAGCTTTGGCTGAAAACTAACAACGACATTGAAATATCAAAAACTTCATTATGGAAAATATTAAGAAGTGCAGGCTTCACCTTTAGAAAGTATGCTGGTGGAAAAAACATTATTTGTGAGAAGCCACATCTAGTAGCTCTTAGAAGCAAGTATTTACGTGAAGTGAAGGAAATGCGCGAAAATGATTATGATATTGTTTATTTAGATGAAACTTGGATCAACGCTCATCATACAAATGAAAAGGAATGGCAGTTAGCAGATGGAAGTATTAAAAGATCAGTACCAAGCAGTAAAGGGCAACGTTTGATAGTTGCACATGCAGGTAGCAGACATAATGGGTTGTTGCAGAATGCTCATCTCGTTTTCATTTCAAAATCCATAGACAATAGAGACTACCACTCCGAAATGAATGGGCACATATTTAAAGACTGGATCGAGAAAAGTATCCTTCCAATATTAGATCGACCTTCTTGTCTGATAATGGACAATGCTTCATACCATAACGTAGTTAACGTAGAAGATAGAATCCCAACATCATCAAGTACAAAAGATGCAATCAAAACGTGGCTCATAAAAGAACACATACAAGTTAACGACAGCTACTTGAAACCCGAATTGCTTAGCCTTGTAAAACAGACACAACGTACAAAGATATTTAAAATAGACAAGTTAATTCAAGAACATGGCCATAGATGTTTGAGACTACCTCCATATCATGCACACTTAAATCCTATAGAACTAGTTTGGGCAAAAGTTAAAGGACACGTTGCATATACAAATAAAACTTTCAAATTATGCGATGTTGAGACACTTACAAATCAGGCTCTATCAAATATAAATAAAGACTACTGGGTAAAATGTGAGGATCATGTGTTACGACAAGAAGAGGAATATTGGAAAAAGGATGGTTTGTTGTTTGTTCAGCCGAAAGCAGTAATCGACCTATTTGACTCGTCTGATTCTGAATGATCATTACTCTGATTAAGTCTACAGATAAATAGTTTGATTTGCAAAATTTCCTAGTTGATTTGTTAAACAGTTTATTGTTCAAGACCACCCAAGCAATCAAAAATATGTTATAAGCAAATCAACAACCATTACTTTGAATGGAAGCCTGCTTGAGTCAGTACAGAAGTTCAGCTATCTTGGATCCACTATTACAGCCACACTTTCCTTAGATGAGGAACTAAATGTACGTATTTGAAAGGCAGCGACAACATTTGGGAAACTCACACCAAGAGCATGGAACTATATCAAATTGACTCTACGAACAAAAGTTCTATATATAATTTAAAATTTGTATACTTGCCACCAAGTAAAATTTTATGGACACGCCTATGGGTCATCGTTGCACTAGATTACTGTAAAACATTTTGATTAGGGTCAAAATAATAGTTACATGGGCAAAGATCAAAGGAATTCGCCGCTTTAAGAAAACCGTTATAGCTAGACATCGAGTAACACATTTGTTCTCGTGACATGGACATTTTAACACCGTATGCCAAAAATCATGTGAAATCATCAAGAACTTTTTGAATTATAAATCATAACATCTCGGCAAACGAATCTGAACGGACTATAGTCACAATCGTGTCTGTTGTTCAAGTTGTTAAAATAGATAACTTGCTAGTCACAATCGTGTCTGTTGTTCAAGTTGTTAAAATAGATAACTTGCTAGTCACAATCGTGTCTGTTGTTCAAGTTGTTAAAATAGATAACTTGCTAGTCACAATCGTGTCTGTTGTTCAAGTTGTTAAAATAGATAACTTACTTGCATAACAGTTTTTAACTCTTTCCGTACAGAAGCTTTTTATCGATTCAACAGAGACACAATTTTTCATGGTTTGAAGAATCAATCTACATATTTATATTTATCTATTATAAAACATATTATATATGAATTTTTAGCTAATTGAACAAGGTAATAGATTTCACCATTACCAAGATGTTGAAGTAGTGGCGTAGGTGATCATGTCTCTCCACAACTTTCGATCTCGGCAGCTATTTATCATTTCTGTTGTTGACCTTCTGCCAAGCCATTCTCTTAAGCTGTCTGTTATTTTTTCTCTTTGCTTCCCTCTATCTCTTCGTCCCTCAATTTTTCCAGTTGTTACAATATACTCCAGTTGTTCTCTTCTCATTACATGGCCAAAAAATGATGATTGTCTCTTCCTAACATTGGAAATTAGCTCTCTTTTTGCTTTGACCTCTCTCAGAACATCTTCATTACTCTTCTTAGCTGTCCATGGTATTCTCAACATTCTTCTGTAAAACCACATTTCTACAGACTCCAGTGATTTTCTTGTCTGTTGTCCTATTGTCCATGACTCGCATCCATATGTTAAGACTGGCTCTACGTAACATTTAAGAACTCTTTTTTTCTTGTTTCTATTGTCAAAAATGGATTGCATAGTATTTTCCTCATTTTTTGGAAAGCTGCTTTTGCCTGAGCCATTCTGCATCTCACCTCTTTTGTACATCAACGTTATGAAAGGTAATAAATAACAACACATAAAACACTGACGTAGTTCCGTCACAAGAAAAGATACATACAATCTTTTATGTAACATGGAGCTACATATTTGCGTTCAATACAGTGTAGTCCAATAATAACACATAAAACACTGTGGCGTAGTTCCGTTAAGAAAAAATACATACAGTCTTTGATGTAACACGGAGATACATTTACGTTCAATACAGTGTAGTCCAATAATAACACATAAAACACTCTGACGTAGTTCCGTCGTAACACAGAGATACATTTACGTTCAATACAGTGTAGTCCAATAATAACACATAAAACACTCTGACGTAGTTCCGTCAAGAAAAAATACATACAATCTTTGATGTAACACGGAGATACATTTACGTTCAATACAGTGTAGTCCAATACAAAATAAGTCTCACCTGCTCCTCCACCAGCTTCATCTTCTCAGATTGTGCTTGAGCTAAGAGGCGCTCCAACTCTGCCAACTTCTCTAGGTGCTCCTCTCCTCCACTCAAACTAGAAGAACAGAAAAAAAGCAACTCGATAAGTCACAAAGTTAAAGGATATTAAAAAGGGGTCTTCTTCCTACTCTTTAACTTCTACTTCTTATAAATTCTTCTTCTTCTAAATTCTTTATCTTCGTTATCTTCTTCTAAATTCTTCACCTTCGTTATCTTCTTCTTCTAAATTCTTTATCTTCGTTATCTTCTTCTTCTAAATTCTTTATCTGCTACTTCTTCTAAATTCTTTATCTTCGTTATCTTCTTCTTCTAAATTCTTCTTCTTCTTCTAAATTCTTTATCTTCGTTATCTTCTTCTTCTTCTAAATTATTTATCTTCGTTACCTTCTTCTTCTAAATTCTTTATCTGCTACTTCTTCTAAATTCTTTATCTTCGTTATCTTCTTCTTCTTCTAAATTATTTATCTTCGTTACCTTCTTCTTCTAAATTCTTTATCTGCTACTTCTTCTAAATTCTTTATCTTCGTTATCTTCTTCTTCTAAATTCTTCTTCTTCTTCTAAATTCTTTATCTTCGTTATCTTCTTCTTCTTCTAAATTCTTTATCTTCGTTATCTTCTTCTTCTAAATTCTTCTTCTTCTTCTAAATTCTTTATCTTCGTTATCTTCTTCTTCTTCTAAATTATTTATCTTCGTTACCTTCTTCTTCTAAATTATTTATCTTCGTTACCTTCTTCTTCTAAATTATTTATCTTCGTTACCTTCTTCTTCTAAATTATTTATCTTCGTTATCTTCTTCTTCTAAATTCTTTATCTGCTACTTCTTCTAAATTCTTTATCTTCGTTATCTTCTTCTTCTAAATTCTTCTTCTTCTTCTAAATTCTTTATCTTCGTTATCTTCTTCTTCTTCTAAATTATTTATCTTCGTTACCTTCTTCTTCTAAATTCTTTATCTGCTACTTCTTCTAAATTCTTTATCTTCGTTATCTTCTTCTTCTTCTAAATTATTTATCTTCGTTACCTTCTTCTTCTAAATTCTTTATCTGCTACTTCTTCTAAATTCTTTATCTTCGTTATCTTCTTCTTCTAAATTCTTCTTCTTCTTCTAAATTCTTTATCTTCGTTATCTTCTTCTTCTTCTAAATTCTTTATCTTCGTTATCTTCTTCTTCTAAATTCTTCTTCTTCTTCTAAATTCTTTATCTTCGTTATCTTCTTCTTCTTCTAAATTATTTATCTTCGTTACCTTCTTCTTCTAAATTATTTATCTTCGTTACCTTCTTCTTCTAAATTATTTATCTTCGTTATCTTCTTCTTCTAAATTCTTCTTCTTCTTCTAAATTCTTTATCTTCGTTATCTTCTTCTTCTTCTAAATTCTTTATCTTCGTTATCTTCTTCTTCTAAATTCTTCTTCTTCTTCTAAATTCTTTATCTTCGTTATCTTCTTCTTCTTCTAAATTATTTATCTTCGTTACCTTCTTCTTCTAAATTATTTATCTTCGTTACCTTCTTCTTCTAAATTATTTATCTTCGTTACCTTCTTCTTCTAAATTATTTATCTTCGTTATCTTCTTCTTCTAAATTCTTTATCTGCTACTTCTTCTAAATTCTTTATCTTCGTTATCTTCTTCTTCTAAATTCTTCTTCTTCTTCTAAATTCTTTATCTTCGTTATCTTCTTCTTCTTCTAAATTATTTATCTTCGTTAGCTTCTTCTTCTAAATTCTTTATCTGCTACTTCTTCTAAATTCTTTATCTTCGTTATCTTCTTCTTCTTCTAAATTATTTATCTTCGTTACCTTCTTCTTCTAAATTCTTTATCTGCTACTTCTTCTAAATTCTTTATCTTCGTTATCTTCTTCTTCTAAATTCTTCTTCTTCTTCTAAATTCTTTATCTTCGTTATCTTCTTCTTCTTCTAAATTCTTTATCTTCGTTATCTTCTTCTTCTAAATTCTTCTTCTTCTTCTAAATTCTTTATCTTCGTTATCTTATTCTTCTTCTAAATTATTTATCTTCGTTACCTTCTTCTTCTAAATTATTTATCTTCGTTACCTTCTTCTTCTAAATTATTTATCTTCGTTACCTTCTTCTTCTAAATTATTTATCTTCGTTATCTTCTTCTTCTTCTAAATTCTTTATCTTCGTTATCTTCTTCTTCTTCTTCTAAATTATTTATCTTCGTTATCTTCTTCTTCTTCTAAATTTTTTATCTTCGTTACCTTCTTCTTCTAAATTATTTATCTTCGTTATCTTCTTCTTCTTCTTCTTCTAAATTCGTTATCTTCGTTATCTTCTTCTTCTTCTTCTTCTAAATTCTTTACTTTCGTTATCTTCTTCTTCTAAATTCGTTATCTTCGTTATCTTCTTCTTCTAAATTCTTTACTTTCGTTATCTTCTTCTTCTAAATTCTTTACTTTCGTTATCTTCTTCTTCTAAATTCTTTACTTTCGTTATCTTCTTCTTCTAAATTCTTTAATTTCGTTATCTTCTTCTTCTAAATTCTTTACTTTCGTTATCTTCTTCTTCTAAATTCTTTATCTTCGTTATCTTCTTCTTCTAAATTCTTTATCTTCTACTTCTTCTAAATTCTTTATCTTCGTTATCTTCTTCCTCTTCTAAATTTTTTTATATTCGTTATCTTCTTCTTCTTCTTCTAAATTAGTTATCTTCGTTATCTTCTTCTTCTTCTAAATTCTTTATCTTCGTTATCTTCTTCTTCTTCTTCTAAATTAGTTATCTTCGTTATCTTCTTCTTCTTCTTCTAAATTCTTTACTTTCCATATCTTCTTCTTCTAAATTCTCTACTTTCCATATCTTCTTCTTCTAAATTTTTTTATCTTCGTTATCTTCTTCTTGTAAATTCTTTATCTTCTACTTCTTCTAAATTCTTTATCCTCGTTATCTTCTTCTTCTAAATTTTTTTATCCTCGTTATCTTCTTCTTCTAAATTTTTTATCTTCGTTATCTTCTTCTTGTAAATTCTTTATCTTCGTTATCTTCTTCTTGTAAATTCTTTATCTTCTACTTCTTCTAAATTCTTTATCCTCGTTATCTTCTTCTTCTAAATTTTTTTATCTTCGTTATCTTCTTCTAAATTAGTTATCTTCGTATCTTCTTCTTCTTCTTCTAAATTATTTATCTTCGTTATCTTCTTCCTCCTATTCTTTACCTTCGTTATCTTCCTTTTCCTATTCTTTATCTTCATTATCCTCTTCTTCCTCTTTACATTTCTTTATGGGATATAGCTCTCCAACAAACACTTTTCTGGTTGTGAGATTTCTGATAGGGCCAACAGTGTTTTTGGTTTTTTTGTTGGGAGCCACGATAGCTCAGTGGTTAGTGAAAAAGACAACAAAGGACAAGAGGTCGAGTTCGATCCTGATCAACGGCTTTTGAGTTCACCCAGCCTTAAATAGGTACCGGAATTTTTCTGGGAAGGTAAAGTGGCATGGACGTAATACAGTACCCAAAAAAATCATGTGCTGAAGGTCTATAAAAATTATGGTCACTAACACCATATTCCCTATACGCCACTTGGCGTGACGGGGCTCTTTACTTGTTTATTTTACAAGTTTTTTTCTTCTACTGTTTGACGAGGAAAAGTGGAAAGAAATAATAGCTGAGACGTGTATTACGTCATGTAGTAGTGCATTACGTCATGTAGTAGTGTATTACGTGATGTAGTTGTGTATTACGTCATGTAGTAGTGTGTTACGTCATATAGTAAGAATGCATTGGGGCAAGCGGCTTTTGGTCTCCTGGTAGTTTGAACACACACCACCACCTTCCCACGATAAAATAATACCCCGATGAATGGGAGAAATTCAATAAAAATACTTTTCTATTTGAAATAAGATTCACAACAATGCTAATTTTTTTTTTTACCATAAATGTTATTTTATTTCACAAACAACACATGGTGGACATTTTAAATTAATGTCAGTACATTAAAAATGAAATAACGTTTGAGATCTAAAAAAAAAAACAAAAAAAAAAAAAACAAAGCTACTGTGTTTTAATATATTTCTGCACAATTGCTATACACCAATTTCTAGTTTAATGAAGGGATTATGTATGCACATATTTAATAACGAACTATTTTAGAAAAGAAAACACGTTACCAGTGATTTGAAGATTAAAATGTTTATATAAGGCAGTTTGGGAAAGACGAGTCAACATTTTGTTAATAAACAGAATAAAAACTCTCCAACTTGGGATTTAGCTTTTCCTTTTGTTGATTTAAATCGAAAAATAATAATTTGGTTCGCGGTACATTTGTATAGTTCACGGTACATTTGTATAGTTCACGGTACATTTGTATAGTTTACGGTACATTTTTATTTATATAGTTTAAGGTACATTTTTTTAATCATTTACGGTACATTTAAAAAAAATAGTTTACAGTACTTTTTTTTATTTTATGGAACATTTTTTTTTATAGGTTACGGTACCATTTGATAGTTTTAAAAAACTTTGCTCTAAAATACAAAACACTGGTTAATTCCCATTACACTGCTCTCATTTAACCAATGCAATGACCTAGTACTTCATAAAATCTCGCCAGGTTAAGCATGCACTGGTCCAAATCACATTCATTGGTCTTTTCCACTTTACAATGGTCTACTCTCAAGTTAACATCCAACACAACAATAACGTGCACAAGAAATTGGTGATATTGACTGATGCACTGTCAGTCTTAAAGTTCTAAAAACCCACAGGAACAGTGAGCTAGATGACTTGAGAACAACCCTAGACCAACTGTGCATTACATTCCAAAGAGTGGTGACCCAGTGGATACCATCACACTATGATATATACGTAAACGAACGCGCAGACAAATAAGCTAAATAGGGAGGGAGGTTACACAAGAGAACCATCGGGTCAGATATGATGAAGCCAATTCATCATCAAAGGCAAGTCCATGTAAGATGGAAACAAGAACACCCAGCGTATAACGAGAGGGATGGATACCACCAACTACGAAGGAGAGATCCAGTCATCATACTAACATACTTCGCCTACGCACTGGCAACAACAGAATGAGAAACCACATGTTCACCAAACTCAAAATAGGAACTACCAATCTATGCCACTGGATAACATACAACAAAACATGTTCTACAGGATTGCCCCCAGTATACAGACCTGAGAAGGACAATGTGGTCCACGCCCTCCTCCATGGAAGAGAAACTATACGGGGCAACTGAATCACTTAAACAGACAGCTGCCTTCATAAGAGAGTCCGGAATCCTAGTCTGAATGACGTCATGATCGTATACTAGTTGGATTCATAAAATAAAGATTTAATTCATAAACATTGTCATGTTTGACACAATATTCCGGTTCACTGGTCTTATTCACGAAAACATTGACCGTTCACAAAATAAAGATCTAATTTGCAAAATAATGGCCTAGTTATAAAAACAATGATCTGATTCACCATACGATGATTTATTATTTCACAAACACATTGGTCTTATAGATCAGGATGGCTTAATCCATAACGCAATGATCACTATTGTCCAACAAGGAAATATCTCTAGAGACGGCACGGGCACTCTATAATACAATCTTCATGCCAACGTTGTGCTACCAATGTTAGACCTGAACCCTAGATGCAAGAACGATAAGAAAAATAACCACTACCGAGATTAAATGTGTTAGACGAATTACAGGAAATAGCCTGAGAGATAGGATCAGAAATGAAGAACTGAGAAAAAAGCTAGGAAAAATTCACACCATAGAGTACATAAAGAAATAACAGATAAAATGGTTTGGCCATGTGATAAAATAGAGAAATCAAAACACAACACATTGAGCCTTCAATACACGCTGCGAGAATACCAGACCCAACGGTCGGCCTCGATAAAATATGGATTGATAGAATATTAGAAACACTAGGAAACATAACAGCAGGAGAGGCCAACAGAAGAGCAAAAGACCGCATATTATATCTATATCTCCCCTTGACGCTGAAAGGAAAATGAGGAAGAAAAGAAGAAGACTGATCTTGTTCTTCAAAGACAGGTAACTCATGTATGTTCTCAATAAAATGTCCAAGTTCTTAATACAATGACCTGGTTCACTATTTCATAACATAGTTCAAACACACTGATAAATTGTTCTTTGTGTTGACCTCATTGACTGTCAGCGCAATAGTCTCTTACACAGTTCGCAAAACAACGATCTAATATTCAGAACGATGACATAGTTCGCAAATCAATTGTTGACATCTAAACGTGAAAATCTAATTCACAAAACGATGGCCTAGATCACAAAACGATGTCCGAACTCTCAATATGATAATCTAATTCACAAAACGATATCCTAACTCTCAATATGATAATCTAATTCACAAAACGACATCATAACTCTCAATATGATAATATAATTCACAAAACGATGTCCTAACTCTCTATATGATAATATAATTCACAAAACGATGTACTGACTCTCTATATGATAATATAATTCACAAAACGATGTCCTAACACTCTATATGATAATATAATTCACAATACGATGTCCTAACTCTCAATATGATAATATAATTCACAATACGATGTCCTAACTCTCAATATGATAATATAATTCACAAAACGATGTCCTAACTCTCTGTATGATAATCTGATTCACAAAATAAAGTCCTAACTCTCAATATGATAACACACAGCCAACTGTATATTGACATAGGCCTGCAGGTTGAGAGAAAATGTCCGGAAAAACACCACCTAGAGTGACGTTTTGCGAGCAGGAGTGGTTGTAGATAGAGTGATGTCAACCTTCTATATCTCCCACAGTTGATAACGTCACAATAGTTGGTCGGGTTTTCCTGTTTTATTTCCTGCCTACAGGCCTTAGTAAATCTATAGCTGCTTGTGATGATAACCAAAGCGATGACACAGTTCGCAGAATGATGATGCAACTCTCAGGACGATGACCTAGTTCACAAAACAATGTTCTAATAACTCCCATCATCATTATCATCATGTGCCATACCGGTTGGCGTAGGCGATCATGTCCTTCCACAATCTACAGTGTATCGTATCAGCTCTGTTGTTGATTGTTTTCCATGTCATGACACCAAGCTATCTAGTATTTTCTCATTTTGTCGTCCGCGATCTCTCTTTCCTTTTATTTTGTCAGTTGTAATCAAGTATTCCAACTTTCCTCTTCTCATGATGTGCATGAAAAATGATTGTTTCTTTCTGACGTTTTTTTAGAAGCTTCCTGTTAGTGTTGGCCTCTTTGAGAACTTCCTCATTGGTCTTTTTAGCTGTCCAAGGAACTTTCAACATTCTTCTGTGAACTCCCATTTCTGTGGCCTCTAATAATCTTTTCGTTTGTTTGTCTACTGTCCATGATTCGTTTCCATAGGTCAGAATTGGTTCTACATAGCACCGATGAACTCTCTTGCTCATTTCTATTGACATAGATTTGTTGCAAATGATATTTTTCATTTTCTGAAATGCTATTTTGGCCTCAGCTATTCTGCTTTTTATTTATGTGGTGCATCTCCCATCTGATGTTATTATTGTGCCAAAGTATTAGACGTCTTGCACTTCTTTCAGATTTGTCTTGTTTATTTTTAATCTGCATGATGGTGATGATTGTTTCTAACTCTCAAACCTCTATTAATTTAAAATAATGACCTAAATTCGCAACACGGTGTATTGCAACACCACAACACGGTGCAAGGTATTGTGCCGTCTAGCGGTTCACATTATGATCGTGTATCATTTCGTGATTCCCCACTCTCTCCTCCTCAAAATAAGGAAATCCTAACACACACTCACAAATATTTACAGTCACACACACCTACGTAAAAAAAAAATGGTTTGGTAATTACTACGAAGGAAATGATGGTGGAAATAACTAGAATGTACTATTTCCAGCGGCCTAAATATTAATGAAACATAAGGACATCTATTTTGCCATTACTCAACTGCCACATTTTTTCAAACAGTAGAAGTATTTATAGAAGCTCTATTTAAAAAAAAATGAAGCAAGGAAAACAAATCGATCAAATTGTCGTGAAATCACAAATATTGAAAAAAAAGTGAAAACAGTCATTATGCTATGGCGGACGACAAAAACGTGTGCAATTCTTAGAATTCTTCTTCTTTCCTTTCACATTTGCCTTTCAGCGTCGAGAGGAGATATAATTTGCAGTCTTTTGCTCTTCTGTTCGCCACTCCTGCTGTTATGTTTCCTAGTGTTTCTTATATTCTATCCATCCATCTTTTTCGTGGTCGACCCTTGGGTCTGGTATTCTCACAACGTTTAATGAGGGCTCGTTGTGTTGTGTTTTGATTACTCTGCCTTGTCACGTGGCCAAACCATTTTATCTGTTGTTTCTTTATGTACTCTATGGCGTGAATTTTTCCCTAGCTTTTTTTTCTCAGTTCTTCATTTCTGATCTTATCTCTCAGACTGTTTACTGTCATTCTTCTGACACATTTCATCTCAGTAGATGTTATTTTTCTTATTGTTGTTGCACCTAGGGTCCAGGTCTGGCATTGGTAGCACAACGTTGGGATGAAGATTGTATTGTATAGTGCTCGTTTTGTCTCTAGACTTATTTCCTTGTTGGTCAATAGTGGTGATAGCTGTCCAATAACAAGCTTTGACAAATCTTGAGTATATCGCTGCTGTTTGTGAATTCTTAGAATTAAACTAGGACAAATAAACTAGTGGAGGCGGGCTTTGTACGCATGCAATGGGTAGAGTCGTTGCAGAAATCCAAAATACGTAAGGTCACCTTTGTCTATGTCCCTGGTCATGCGGGAGTACGGGGAAATGAGAGAGCGGACAGGTTGGCTAGCTGCGCTGTCGTTGAGGACGGGCAACCGATGGATCGGGCGGACATCATCAATGCCCTTCGAGATGTTGGAAGAGCACAGGACTTCGACAAACACAATCAACGTCACTTCTTCGGATGATGGAAATGGGAGTTAAGATGGCACAGCCAGAAATGAGAAACTTTGTGGCCGTGTAAGAGACTTATCAACCAACATAGAACTGGAGTCGTCAGTCGCTGGATACTGAGGGAATTGCTGAGGAGGGGATCTGAGCACCTATGGACATGTTCGGAGTGCAATGATGATGACCCGCAAATAACTCAATAACTCAATAAAATAAACTAGTGCGGAGTTAAAAATAGGACGTGAACATGTTTTGTATACAAGGTTCATACATAACGAGTATAAAACGATGCATAAATAACGACACTAAAATTTATAAATTTGGAAATAAATACATAAACAATAATATATATTAGTAAATAAAGAAAGAAGCTTAAAGTGAAAGCGTGATGGTAGATGAGACCGGGCATCAAATAAGCCGTTTATTATTGAATAACAAAGATGATAAAACAATATTTCCAGTGCGCCTTAGATCGTTGAGGAAGCCCTTACGGTCTTCATCAATAAACAGAGACTTATAAAATCGATCATCAATAGGTAGATAAATAAATACATAAATAAATAATTCATACATAAATAAATAAATATTTATAACAGATTTATAATTAAACACACCACTATAGAGAAGTATAAATAAATACAGCAACAAATACCGATGCATAAATAACATAGATCAATAAATAAATGCTTAAGAAATACCGATTTTAAAAAAAAAAAAACGTAAATAAACATACACTTCTAGAAAGAAAAGAAACTCATAACTGGAAGTGAGGCCAGCCATGGTCATATGAGATTTAGTACATTAATCTCTCCTGTCGACTACACGGTCTGGGTTCCAATCCCAACAATGGAGAACCTTTTTTTTTTTAGCCCCCCCCCCCCCCCCCCCCAAAAAAAAAATATATATATATGGCTACGAGCACGGAACAATAATTAATATAATGCCAACAGACAAAATGAATTCAGCCAACTAAATACCAGAAAGATATGGCATTGCACGTCCGTCGTAAGATTTCTAATAAATAAAAGATAAGTAGATAAATAACAGATAACAAAATTCATATTTCCGAAATTCTAACATTTATTTTCTGGAAAAGGATTCAATCTGAGACAACTTAAAAACAAAAAAAATGTTCTAACTGAAATAGCTTTCGTGTAAATTTTCCACAATTAAGTGGAGAGTATACCTGGTGATTCAGAGTTGACCAAGATCCTACATTCACAGAATTAATTTGGTAAAAATGAGTTACAACTAATGAGGAGTAGATGGTTACAGCTAATTGTTAAACGGTGTAGAGAAGAACAAATAACTATAAAGATAACAGTATTTTTATTTGTCTAAAGTTATTTACTTTATTTTGCGATTACGTATTTAATTTAACCGCCGTTTTATGTTATATTATAACGTGTTTTATGTTATATTAGAACATAATCTATGTTATATTATAATGTGATTTATATTATATTAGAACGGAATTTATGTTATATTATAACGTGATTTATGTTATTTTATAACGTGATTTATGTTGCATTATAATTGAATTTATGCTGTATTATAATGGAATTTATGTTATATTAGAACCGAATTTATGTTATATTACAACGTGATTTAAATTATATTAGAACGGAATTGCCATAAAAAAAATATTAAACATTAAATTCTGCAAAAACTTACACTGAAATAAGAATACGACAAGTCGTCAGCAGGGTAGCTCCTAGGAAAACTGTTGGCATGAAATTGGCACCGAGAAGCACTTATTCTTGAGCAGGAAGGATAGGTTTGGGGGGGGGGTGCCGAACGGAGAGTTGGTATAAAATGACGACATTCAACCAAACTGGTGAGGTACAATTAATTAAATACATTTTTTTTTAAATGGTTGCGGCGAAATAATTGGTACTCAACGCTGTAAAATTTGAAATAAAAACTTTGAACTTTCCATTGCGAAACAACTTAACTGCTAATTGGCCTATACTTTATACTGTTACAGGTTTCATAAAGACCTCACGCCCCACTCTAGAATATCACAGAGGAAGGAAACAGTTTTATTTTCTTGGTTATTTTCTCACTTCGCAAAAATTATGTATTACGTACTGTTAAATAACGCATAAAAACAATAACATTAATTATTACGATACATGTAATGGTCATAATAAACCATAACCCTATTAACTTCTAAGTACTATAATACAAAATAACCGTACGGGTTTAAGAGTAGCGGTACTGTTGAACAAAAGCAATAAGTAAACAAGAGCAATAAACATTTTTACGAACACAAGTTTCCTGACCGCAATAGGTGGCGCCTCGCTCTGTGGTTGAAGATGTATGATCAAAATGAGGCGGATGCACCCTTTCATTTTGGGTGGGACAACTGCGCATCAAACAGTCGCCACCAGGTGAGACACAAATATGGAATGATAACAGGGGAGATAACTATTCGATTCATGAGCGTAGGCAGGTGTTAGGTTTTTGAAGGAGTTTAGAAATATCTGATTTCAACAGGAAACTAATCTAAATGTTCATTCTACGGAAACTTAGCGAAACTAAATGTTCGTTCTACATTTGCTTTACGAATCTAAATGTTCATTCTACATTTAATTAACGAATCTAAATGTTCATTCTACATTTAATTAACGAATCTAAATGTTCATTCTACATTTACTTAACGAATCTAAATGTTCATTCTACATTTAATTAACGAATCTAAATGTTAATTCTACATTTAATTAACGAATCTAAATGTTCATTCTACATTTACTTAACGAATCTAAATGTTCATTCTACATTTAATTAACGAAATCTAAATGTTCATTCTACAGTTATTTAGCGAATCTAAATGTTCATTCTACGGATACTTAGGGAATCTAAATGTTCATTCTACATTTACTTAAAGAATCTAAATGTTCATTCTACAGTCAACTTAACGAACATAAATGTTCATTCTACAACTTAGTTAACGAACATAATTGTTCAATCTATAAGTTACTTAATGAACATAAGTGTTCATTGTGCAAGTTACTTACGAATGTAAATATTCATTTTACAATTACTTAGGGAATCTAAATGTTCATTCTACAATTACTTAGGAAATCTAACTGTTCATTCTACAGTTACTTAAGAAATCTAAATGTTCATTCTACAATTACTTAAGGAACATAAATGTTCAATCTACACCTTAGCTAACGAACATAAATGTTCAATCTACAAGTTACTTAACGAACGCAAGTGTTAATTGTACAAGTTACTTAACGAATGTAAATGTTCATTCTACAATTCACTTAACGAATCTAAATGTTCATTCCACGGCTGTAACTTTCTTAAAGTAGTAATTCGCCTGTTGCCTTTCGACTTTATCATCGTTTCATCCACTTCATCACGTGACCCTTAGTGTTGTTGGGACAATATCTACGACAGGCTGCATCCAGCCCCACTTCCCCATTCCACCCTGTTGAGCTAATGATTGAGAGTTAATGACGTCAAGACATCTCCATTTATGTAATAGTCTTATTAGAGTTTCTGCTGCAGGCATGGTGTTTCTTTATTTTCTCCATTCACAGCCCAGCTCGTTGCACGATAGTTTAGTGAACGTCATAATACCTATATTTTGGTGACATCAACACAAGAAAGCGGCACCACGAAGGGCGAAAGCATGAAAAAAAGAAAAGCATCGTCACTGGAAAAGAACACAAAATGTTCAATCAATGCAGGACAGGAACAATCAGTAGAGGAAAATTTCGATGATTGCTGGAACAGGCCGCGGAGTGGATATGGGAATTACCCGACTGCTGTGACGCCAGTGAAAAATAAAGATAAAAGTCTACACTCTGCACACACACACACAAAACAACAAAAAACAAATAAAGAACTTTTTCACAATAACCAACACCTAAATCCATTCTCTTTACGATTTTGAAGCTGATTGTCTCGACAAACTTTGACAACGACATCGACATTCGTGGTAACAACCTCAGGACAAAAATCAAAATTACAAGAAACTAAAACTGTAAGACAATGATTACATTTGTAAGACAAAATCAAACATTGTCAAACAAAGTTTTAAAAAAAATATATAATACAAATATCGATCGAAAGTGCAAGACAATTACAGGAATATTTAAAAAAACATACCTGAAATTGTACAACAAAGATTGAAACTGTAGAATAAAGAAAGAAACTCAAGGAAAAAAACTGAAACTGTTAATCATCAGGTGGTAACAAATAATAATACATAAATATTATTATATGGGGAACTTCCGAGGCGATAATAGGGATAGAACAAATAAGTATGTGTTAGCACTCGGAAAAATTAACAGACAAACAACAACAGAAAAAAAACGAAGAACAATATATGGTCCGAAGTGGGATCGAACCCGTACTCCCTGGCACCGCGCCTTGCCACGAGAGGCCGATTTACCAAGCGTTCGTTTTTTTCTGTTGTTGTTTGTCTGTTAATTTTTCCGAGTGCTAACACATACTTCTTTGTTCTATTACTCCATAATCATCAGGTGGTATGTTCTTTGCAGAGGAGTTGCATTATCTAGTCAGAACTCCCACAGAACGTTGAATTCACCACAGCCTATCTGAAAGTATCTCTGTCTCTAACAAAGATCTCCCACAGAACATTGCATTCACCACAACCTCTATGAAAGAATCTATGTCTCTATCCATATCTCCAGCAGAACATTGCATTCCCCACAACCTATACAAAAGAATCTCTTGTCTCTAGCCAGATCTCTCACTTCTTCTGTTGTAATGTTCAAAGTCTCCTTGATGTCGTAAAACCACCTCCTTTCTGGTTTGCCGCTGGCGCGTTATCCAGAAACTATACCTTCCATCATTATTCTTTCCAACTCGCTGTGTCTTGACTTGGCCAAAATATTTTAATTTCCTCTATAGAATGGTGTTTATAAGCCAGTTATTTGTAATATTTAAGTCTTATAATATGTCTTCATTGTTTTTTTCCCCTATCCAAAGTATCTTAAGGATTTTCTGCAGCATTTTGTTTCGAATGCATCGATTTTCTTTTTTGCAGTTTGCGACATGTCCATGATGCACAACCATATGCTGCTATCGGGAAGATACACGTCTTCTGTAACGTTAATTTAACTGCCTGGCTGGGGTGTCACTTGTTCTTCCTGACGTCTAATTTGAGAAACAAAGATAGAAATGTACGGAACGTCCACGTATAGAAATGTCGGACAAAGACAAACTTGTGAAGAGAAAAGACGAAAATGGTAGAACAATCATATAAACCACAAGACAATTTGTAATACATTACTATTAGGCAGATATTTTAAATTTAAGTCAAGATTTCAACCGTAAAATAAAGGTGTAAGGGGAAGGAGAGTCAAAAAGGCAAAGAGCCGACAATGTAAGACAAAAGTTGACAGGCAAAGAGCTGAAAATGTACGATAAAAGATGCCAGGCAAAGAGCTGAAAATTTAAGACAAAAGATGCCAGGCAAAGAGCTGAAAATTTAAGACAAAAGATGCCAGGCAAAGAGCCGAAAAAGTAAGACAAAAGATGCCAGGCAAAGAGCCGAAAATGTAAAATAGAGGACCAAACTGTAAAACAAATACCGAGATTGCAAGACAATTACTCACACTGCGTATAAGTCTAAAACGCAGTCTAAAACATCACGCAATTAAACGTTGGAAGTCATGATACCTGTGATTACACAGAGGCCGATATTACTCATATATAAGCACGCTCGCTTTACAAAAAATAAAGCAGCCTCGTGTAGAGCTCGGTTACTCACTAACTAAAACAAACCCTGGAAGTGCGCACTCATAAACTGGTTCACTTTTCCAATGACGTCAGATAATTTTTGTTGGCATGCTAACTTTTTTTTTTTACGTACAACTTTAACATCAATAATTCATAACGACTACGTTCTATTAAAAAAAAATTACCACATCACTACATTCAATTATAACGTATAGCTCCACAACGGTGAATCTATCAACGTGTTATTTTTCTATGTCCCAACACTAAAATCTATTTTGTTACTTTACGTAATGTATATCTTTAGGAGCACGCTCATTAATGTTTATTAATGGATGTTTGCGCAGATTAAAAGGGAGGAAGCCATATTTAGCATGAGAACATTGATTGAAAAAGACATAGAAGTAAACAAACCAATATATGCCTGCTTCATAGATAACACCAACGCTTTAGATACAATACACCATAACCAACTTATAGACTGCCTAAAGGATATAAATCTAGACGACACAGACATACGACTAATATGTAATTTGTACTGGGAGCAAACAGCAATAATAAGATATAACAAGGAGAACTCTACACCCATGGACATGAAAAGAGGAGTAAGACAGGGATGCATCCTATCACCAAGCTTGTTCAATCTATACACTGAGCAAATCTTTAAAAACATCTCAGAGATGTCAGGCCTAAACATTAATGGAAAGATAATCAATAACCTAAGATATGCTGATGATACTGTTCTACTAGCAGAGAATCCTAAAGACCTACAACAATTGCTTAATGTGATAAATATAACAAGCAAAAAATATGGACTAGATAAAAATATTAAAAAGACTAAAACTATGATCATAAACAAAGAAAATTCTCAAGACCTACAAATAAATATCACAGTTGAAGGAAAACATCTGGAGACAGTTCAGAGTTACAACTACCTGGGACATACTATAGCCAATGATGGAAAATGTAAATTGAAATAAACAAAGGAATAGGTATGACAAAAAGTAATTTTAATGCCATGAAAAATATACTAACAACAAAACAAATAACAGCAGGGCTGAAACTAAGAATAGCAAAATGTTACGTCTTCTCAATATTCCTGTATGGTGCAGAAACATGGACATTAGACAAGAAAACAGAACAGAAAATTGAAGCCTTTGATATGTGGATTTACAGAAGAATAGGTTGAATTGGATGGAAAGAAAAGAAATCAAACGATGAAGTTTTAAAACAGCTAAAAATAAAAAGAGAACTTCTAAATACAATTAAGACAGGACAATTGAAATTTTTGGGGCACGTTAAAAGACACAACAGCCTACTAAAAGTAATATTGGAAGGAAAAATACAAGGTAAAAGAGGCAGAGGCAGACCAAGACTAACATGGACGAGTAACATCAAAAGATGGACAAGTCAATCTATGACAACCTGCACCATCAAAGCAAGATACAGTGTGGAATGGCGATCCATGGTAGCCAACCTTCGTTGTGGAGACGGCACTCGATGATGATGAAACGGAAGGAAATGGCAGGACAAAATCACTAACATAGAATTATGGAAAAGTACCAGTCAAATACAAGTGGATAAAGAGGTACAGAGAAGACGATGGCGCTGGATTGGACACACACTGCGGAAGCCAACCGAGAGCATTACACAACTGGCTCTTTTTTTGGAATCCAGTCCATTTTTTGAATCCACAAGGAAAAAGACAAAGTGGAAGACCAAAAAATTCTTGGAGAAGATAGATGGAAGCTGATATGAAGATGATAGGGACGACATGGAATGATCTTAAAAGAGTGGCAAGAAACAGATCGGCTTGGAAAGTTTTTGTTGAAGACCTATGCTCCACAAGGAGCTGAAAAGGTAGATAAAGAAGAACAATGTATATCTTTCAGTTTCATATTTCTACATCTCAATCTCTCGATCTTTTTATATCAAGAATTAAAGATATATTTCTTGATTATTCGTTTCCATTTCTTGGTCTCAATGTTCTATTTACCTCTCAAGTCTACATCTCTCAAAAACAGTTATTTTTCTCTGTTCATGATTCTTACTTCTATCATGAATTTAACTTTTTCTGCCCTGAATTCTAATCGTATGCTCTTAATTAACCTTATCTATCAAGAATGAAACTTCTCTCCCCTAATTATATGCTCTTAATTAACCTTATCTATCAAGAATGAAACTTCTCTCCCCTAATTATCTGCCCTTAATTCACCTTATCTATCATGAATTAAACTTCTCTCCCCTAATTATATGCTCTTAATTAACCTCTATCATGAATTAGACTTCTCTCCCCTTATTATATGCTCTTAATTAACCTCTATCATGAATTAGACTTCTCTCCCCTTATTATATGCTCTTAATTAGCCTCTATCATGAATTAGACTTCTCTCCCCTAATTATATGCTCTTAATTAGCCTCTATCATGAATAAGACTTCTCTCCCCTTATTATATGCTCTTAATTAGCCTTATCTATCATGAATTAAACTTCTCTCCCCTAATTATCTGCCCTTAATTCACCTTATCTATCATGAATTAGACTTCTCTCCCCTTATTATATGCTCTTAATTAACCTCCATCATGAATTAGACTTCTCTCCCCTTATTATATGCTCTTAATTAACCTCTATCATGAATTAGACTTCTCTCCCCTTATTATATGCTCTTAATTAGCCTCTATCATGAATTAGACTTCTCTCCCCTAATTATATGCTCTTAATTAGCCTCTATCATGAATAAGACTTCTCTCCCCTTATTATATGCTCTTAATTAGCCTTATCTATCATGAATTAAACTTCTCTCCCCTAATTATCTGCCCTTAATTCACCTTATCTATCATGAATTAAACTTCTCTCCCCTAATTATCTGCCCTTAATTCACCTTATCTCTTCCCTCAAATAAATCTCTATTCTCAATTGAAATTTTCTGCCTCTCAATTAAAATGAGAGAGACAACAAAAGTATTTCAAAACAGGCTCTTCCATTGAAAATACTGTGCATATAGAAAAAAGAGGAAGACATAGAGAAGCATTGAAAAAAAAACTTTGATAAGAGAAGCAAAGTTGACAGGAATAGACTCATTTGGAGGAAGGTGCTACGAACCATTTACGGCGCTTAGCAGCGTTGGAAAAACCAAGATAAATTAAAATTCCATTTTCTTGATGAATTCACTTTCTCCGTCCTCAATTAGAACTCTCATGAGTTCTATTTCATCCCTTCAATCCAACTGTTCTACCCCTCAGTTCTACTTTTTCTGCCCCTCAGTTAAACTTTTCAACAACTCAGCTCTACTTTTCTGCCCCTCAATTCCACTGTTATGCCCCTCATTCCAACTTTTTCTGTCCCTCAGTTCTACTTTTCTGCTCCTCAATTGAACTTTACTGCCCCTCAGTTCTACTTTTTCTGTATCTCAGTTCTATTTTTTTTCTGTCTCTCAGTTCTATTTTTCTGCCCCTCGGTTCTATGCCCCTCAATTTCACTTTTCTGCCCCGCAGTTCTATGCTCATCAGTTCCATTTTTCTGCCCCTCGGTTCTATGCTCCTCAGTTCCACTTTTGTGCCCCTCGGTTCTATGCTCCTCAGTTCCACTTTTTTGCCCCTCGGTTCTATGCTCCTCAGTTCCACCTTCTGCCCCTCGGTTCTATGCTTTTCTGTTGCACTTTTCTGCCCCGCGGTTCTATGCCCCTCGGTTCTATGCTCCTCTGTTGTACTTTTCTGCCCCTCGGTTCTATGCTCCTCTGTTGCACTTTTCTGCCCCTCGGTTCTATGCTCCTCTGTTCCACTTTTCTGCCCCTCGGTTCTATGCTCCTCAGTTCCACTTTTCTGCCCCTCGGTTCTATGCTCCTCTGTTCCACTTTTCTGTCCCTCGGTTCTATGCTCCTCAGTTCCACTTTTCTGCCCCTCGGTTCTATGCTCCTAAGTGCCACTTTTCTGCCCCTCGGTTCTATGCTCCTCAGTTCCACTTTTCTGCCCCTCGGTTCTATGCTCCTCAGTTCCACTTTTCTGCCCTTCTACATAACCTAACCTCTACCCTCATTTAGCAACGGCATCACCACATCGGTATTCAAACACGCAACTTGTATTCTTTATCGCACTCCACCACTCTTCTCTCACTCCATCACTCTTCTTTCACTCCACCACTCTTCTCTCACTACATCACTCTTCTCTCACTCCACCACTCTTCTCTCACTCCACCACTCTTCTCTCACTCCACCACTCTTCTCTCACTCCACCACTCTTCTCTCACTCCACCAATCTTCTCTCACTCCACCAATCTTCTCTCACTCCACCACTCTTCTCTCACTCCACCACTCCTCTCTTACTCCAAACATTAAACCACCTCTCCCAAATTCCTTCAACACATCACCCACACGACATCAACCTCCACTCGCCCCTCATATCAACACCCACTGTTTCTTAACCATTTATACACAACCACATGAAAGAAACAAAAATAAAAGAAGAATTAATGACACATAAAAACGAACAAGAAAGATAGAAAGAGAATCTGCTACAGCCTCACCCACTCATGCCTTTTACATCGTACTCAAATGTATCACAACAGCTCACCCAACATGCTCCATCAACGTAGAGACACATCCAACCCCCATATCACCGTTCTAATCTTTCTTTGTAACTCTTTCTCAAGCTGTTGGCTTCCACAAAATAAACATACCAAAGTTCTTAATTGGCCAGCACACAAAAAATAAGAAAACACGTAGGCATCGCTAATATCAAACGTATCCGTGCAACAGGTAAGACTCATATCAGCTATTTATAGATGTTAAGAATGAACATAAGACTTTACGTTTGACGTATGCTTGTTTCCATGGCATCACAAAAGCAACAGGATAAACAACTCTGGGTTTTCTTGTACAAACCCATGCAGATCTCGATTAATTATCTGCCCTTGAATCCACAGGGGTAACTCTTAAACTCCTTAATTAAGTTGCTGCTTTGAAATAATTATCGGACTTTGAGAGTGTGACGTAGCAAAAGGCATTGAGTTCAACTTTAGGATAAATTTGTTTCAGATAAAATTTGTTCAAATATAAAATAAATTAAAGAGAGGATTTTACTCAACGTGAATTGCAGTTAATAGGGGTCTAGTGATTTTGTTCAGTCCATAGATCATTTTCATTGCACACGGGACAAATCTATAACGCTCAAAGACCCTCATCAGCACGTTCCCCAGTATTAAACTCGTCAGTCCAGTACTTACAAATGCATTGCAGTGAGCCTAGGGATAAGTCACCGGCCTCTGTATAAGTAGGGACACTCATTCCAATACAGTTATAATGCCGTGGACATTTTTTTCGTCGAATCCATGGTTTCTTCTTAGCTTCATTTTATAATTTCATATATCGCACCCGTGCCTTATATGGATATAGAGACAGTTGTGAAATTTACAAAACTATTCTTATCATCATCATGTGCCATACCGGTTGGCGTAGGTGATCATGTCCCTCCACAATCTTCTATCTACAGGGCATCGTATCAGTTCTGTTGTTAACTGTTTTCCAAGCCATGACACCAAGCTATCCAGTATTTTCTCTCTCTGGCGTCCGCGATCTCTCTTTCCTTTTATTTTGCCAGTTGTAACCAAGTATTCCAACTTTCCTCTTCTCATGATGTGCCCGAAAAATGTTGATTGCTTCTTTCAGATGTTTTTTAAGAGTTCCCTTTTTGTGTTGGCCTCTTTGAGAACTTCCTCATTGGTCTTTTTAGCTGTCCAGGGAACTTTCAACATTCTTCTGAAAAATCCCATCTCTGTGGCCTCTAATCGTCTTTTCATTTGTATTCATTTTTATTTCGTTCTTATACGGAACAAATTCCTTAACATGTCTCTATTATGGAGCTACTGAGTTTAGTGTGCACAACGTGAGTTGTGTTTTTCATCCAGATCGTGTTTAGATATTTTACGATGAATGATGATACCGTATGACGAAGGACAGTTCAGCTGCGTTCACTTTTGATGCCACTTGGCCTTAAGTCTTTTGTCGTTTGCTGTAGCTGATATGATGGGGACTGCAGTTGCCTTTCTTTGTTTGGAACCTTCAATTATATGAGTTTTAGTTTGGATGATTCCACTGAATCTAGATCTCATCATCTGAGCTATTCTATTCTATTCTATTCTATTCTATTCTATTCATTAAAACATTTTCAACATTCACTTCACCGCAAGTCACGGCATCTCCCAGAGCGGGTTGGCGCTGTTGGCAAACTGGGTTGACTCCCGTGTATGTACTATTTGGCTGCACATTCGGCGATACATCACGTGGTACACCGAGAATATGGTGTGAGTGCACACATATATTTTTTTTTATATCTCCCGCCCATTACTTTTCGGGTTGTGTGGTCAGTATTACGCCCGTTCGTTTAATATTCCCAGAAAATAATCTGGTAGCCATTTAAGGCTGCTGGGTGAACCTGTAAGCCGTCGATTAGGTTCGGACCCGACCTCTTGTCTTTAGTAGGCCAGTTCACTAACCACTGAGCTGTCGCAGCACCAAGGTCGATCTCTTGTTCAAGCTAATACTTACATTATCGTCCATCTCCAATAGGGTTAAGTACTTAATTCGATCTCACTTACAAGAGGTTATAGAAAAACAAAAAAATCTGATCGCTCCATAATATACTTTATAGTTATGATGCCAGAAGCTAACATCAACACCATAGTGTGTATATAGCGTGTAAGTGCACTATAAAATACACGTAATTAAGCAATATGTCGCTGCTAACATTGGTAAATCAACTTTCCATAATAACAAACTCAGCTGTAAAATACCCTTAACGTAAAGCGTGTCACCCAACACCATAATTTCCACCGTATGTGTTTAGGACAATAAGTCGGTATTACCAAGGGAGATAATTATCAAAACACCCTAAAGCTGTCATACTGAACATAAACAACGCCATCCGCTATTAAATATAATGAATTTGATTATACCGTTGCAGCGGAAACAAATTAATGTGGCTGCTGTAGTTTACGTAACATTTGATGGTGTTCAAATCGGAGGAGCTGGGACACATGTTGTTCAAATCATTTGTAGAAAGATGAATCCAGAATAAGAAACTTATGAAGATAAGATGGAATAATACGATGTTTCTGAGTAATTGAAGGTAAGGTTCTGGAAACAGATGTGATTCAGAAATAAATATACAAAAAGGAAGAAAAAAAAAGAATCATAACAGAGAGAGAAAAGACACAAATAAAGACAAGAAATGAGAGAACATGGAGTTGATGAAGAAATTGAATAGGATGACTTGAAGGTTAGCCATACCGGGGCCTCATTATGAGGGAGGTAAAGAATAGTGACACTGTGACCTTCCAGGCATGTCGTAAGAGGCGACTAAGGATATTGATCGATGGCTTGACAAGCTGTCATTGTAAAAAGTATTGTTATGGAAACAGCGCCATAGATTTTAGATCAGTGATCTCTGCAATATGTGCCATTTTGGCACGCAAGGTTTCTGTTTTTGAGATTGTGGTTCTGCCCCATGTGCCGTCTTCGGCTCGAAAGGACAATAGATAGATAGATATATAGATAGATAATAGAACAAGTGAGAAAGAATATACAATGCAGAAAGATTAATGGTAGAAGAACAACTATATAAGAAAAAGAAAAGAGACACATAGATACACACAACTTTAAATTGTGAAAGAACAATGATAATTTTAAGCTAAACAAACCCAAAGAGATTAAAAATTAGATTTAAAAGACAATTAAACAAAAAGACAGGAAAGAAAAGCAGTGCTTGAATGTGCTATATTTGTATTTTTAAAAATATTAAAAATAAATAAATAAACCACAAAACTAACAATTATATTAGGAATAAAATAAAAAAAACATGTTTATTTGGCATACATTTATTTATTTAAACAAAAAAAAAAACAATTATAATGCGAAAGAAAACGAAAACGACGCGGTTGAAGGGTAATATTTATCAATGACAAGTCAATGGCCGTTACGCCATCAACACATAACGGATTCGTCGTCTATTTACTAGCACAATCAACTTGGGACATTCTGTTGACATTCTGCGCACGCGAGCACTAAGTAAATGTAATATGCAACAGCACGAGCCATGGTGAGCGCGCAATTTCTGTGGGTATGAAGATTAGAACACGTACGTTCAATGTTTTTATATCACTCATTTCAGCTTCCCTCAGGTTTCAGCACTCGTTCCCAGTCTCGCGTTATACTACATAACGAGATGCAGGTTATACACCGTGAGTTTTCGTCGTTCTCTAGCTTCATTCGCTTTTCTCATCATTACCATTATCAAGTGCCATGTCCACAGGTTGATCATACCCACCCATACCGGTACACGCCTACACACACCAGCGTGTACCATTCAGTTTTACTGTTGATCTATGTCTGTGTCGGACCAACTTTAAATGACTTCTCTCTCTCTCTATTTATCTCGTTAATTCTCTTTCCTTCCTTTCCCTTCCCTTTCCCTTTCCCACCTCCCTTTTCCTCTTCCCTTCCCCCTGCCTCCATTCTTTCTTTCCTCCCTCCCTCCCTTCCTTCTTTCTTTTTATTTCTTGTTGCGATGAGATTAAAAATGATCACATTTTCATCTTCTAAAGAAATAACAAAAGGACGCAAAAAGGTATGCCCGGTGTGTTTCGAAAGCTTTCTTTGTGTGCTGCCTTCATTCATGACCTCATTTATAACCTTTAGCTGTTCACTAAGGCCTCACTATTCTTCTGTGGAACCACACACTTCAACGATTTTTTTGCCTGTTCATTAATTATCCATGACTCGCTTCCGTACAACAGGGCAGAATCAGCAAAAGACTAAACAAACCCTTGAAATAAAGTTATTAACTGAAGCTTCCCTTTCACGGAGCATTAATTTCTTTCATTATGTTGGAGCTTTTCTCATACATACTAATTAGTTTCTCTCATACAAGGATTGGAACTTGTCTGTGCTTTTCCCTTCAAATCAGCACTCATTTCTCTCTCATTGAATTGGTGGGATCATTCAGATTATTCACATCAACTTCTCTCATAAAATTGGTGAGGTGATTTAGGTTATTACATCAAGTTCTCTCATAAAATTGGTGAGGTGATTTAGGTTATTTACATTAATTTCTCTCATAAAATTGGTGAGGTGATTTAGGTTATTTACATTAATTTCTCTCATAAAATTGGTTTAACAGGAACAGTCTGAGAGACAAGATCAGAAATAAAGAGCTGAGAAAAAAGCTAGGAATAGCCCTCGCCATAGAATATATGAGGAAACAACAGATAAAATGGTTTGGCCACGTGACAAGGCAGAAAGATCAAAACACAACACAACGAGCCTTCAACAAACGTTGTGAGAACACCAGTTTGAAGGGTCGACCACGAAAAAGATGGATCGATGGAATATTAGAAGCACTAGGAAACATAACAGCAGCAGAGGCGAACAGAAGAGCAAAAGAACGCAAATTATATCTCCCCTCGACGCTGAAAGGCAGATGAGGAAGGAAAGAAGAAGAAAGAAGAAGATGATACAATTGGTGAGGTGATTCAGGTTATTTGCATCAAGTTCTCTCATAAAATTGGTGAGGTGATTCGGTTTATTTACATCAAGTTCTCTCATAAAATTGGTGAGGTGATTCGGTTTATTTACATCAAGTTCTCTCATAAAATTGGTGAGGTGATTTAGTTTATTTACATCAAGTTCTCTCATAAAATTGGTGAGATGATTCAGTTTATTTACATCAAGTTCTCTCATAAAATTGGTGAGGTGATTTAGTTTATTTACATCAAGTTCTTTCATAAAATTGGTGAAGTGATTCAGGTTATTTACATTAATTTCTCTCATAAAATTGGTGAAGTGATTCAGGTTATTTACATTAATTTCTCTCATAAAATTGGTGAGGTGATTCAGATTATTCACATAAATCCAAATGAAATTTCTCTCATAAAATTGGATGAGACCTTTCTCTTAAAATCTGTAACATTGTTACCACATATTTGATAGTTTGTCTCCAGTAAATAAAACAGTGCCACTTTTTAATAAGTCAAAAGCTTCTGCCGTTACAGTATTTTATCATCCTTTCAATGAGATCAGTGGCAATACCTCCTACGGAAGTGATAGTAAGGATGTGGGATAGCATCGTCACTAGTCTTGGGATAGCGTCTTTGTTGACCTTTCTTCTATCAGAGCTTTGGTAAACAGTTTTATATTTGAGATCAAAGCTAGACTAAATGGAAAGTCATGATAGTCTTTGATGACAATCCGCGTAAGGTAAAGTCATGATAGTCTTGGATGACATTCTGCATACAGGTAAAGTCATATAGTCTTTGATGAGAATCTGTAAACAGGTAAAGTCACTTAGTCTTGAATGACAATCCACGTGCAGGTAATGTCATGACAGTCTTGGATGATAATCTGTAAACAGGTATAGTCATGTGGTCTTTGATGAGAATCTGTAAACAGGTAAAGTCATACAGTCTTGTATGACAATCCACGTACAGGTAAAGTCATATAGTCTTGGATGACAATCCACATACAGGTAAAGTCATATAGTCTTGGATGACAATCCACATACAGGTAAAGTCATATAGTCTTGGATAACAATCCACATACAGGTAAAGTCATATAGTCTTTGGTAACAGATTACAGGAACAAATCATAATAGTCTAGAATGATTAGAGGCCACAGAGATGGGATTTCTCAGATGAATGTTGAAAGTTCCCTGGACAGCTAAAAAGACCAATGAGGAAGTTCTCAAAGAGGCCAACACAAAAAGGGAGCTCTTAAAAAACATCAGAAAGAAGCAATCAACATTTTTCGGGCACATCATGAGAAGAGGAAAATTGGAATACTTGGTTACAACTGGCAAAATAAAAGGAAAGAGAGATCGCGGGCGACAAAGAGAGAAAATACTGGATAGCTTGGTGTCATGGCATGGAAAACAGTCAACAACAGAACTGATACGATGCACTGTAGATAGAAGATTGTTGAGGAATATGATCACCTACGCCAACCGGTATGGCACATGATGATGAAGTTGATGAGAATGAGAATCCGTTTACAGAAACAAATTATCATAGTCTAGAATGATAATCCGTTTACAGAAACAAATTATCATAGTCTAGAATGATAATCCGTTTACAGAAACAAATTATCATAGTCTAGAATGATAATCCGTTTACAGAAACAAATTATCATAGTCTAGAATGATAATCCGTTTACAGAAACAAATT
Source organism: Megaustenia siamemsis (assembly GCA_032433765.1). Taxonomy (NCBI): domain Eukaryota; kingdom Metazoa; phylum Mollusca; class Gastropoda; order Stylommatophora; family Ariophantidae; genus Megaustenia; species Megaustenia siamemsis. Next base: position 29,034,183 of record JAVIAB010000126.1, read on the forward strand.
ATCATAATCTAGAATGATAATCCGTTTACAGAAACAAATTATCATAGTCTAGAATGATAATCCGTTTACAGAAACAAATTATCATAGTCTAGAATGATAATCCGTTTACAGAAACAAATTATCATAGTCTAGAATGATAATCCGTTTACAGAAACAAATTATCATAGTCTAGAATGATAATCCGTTTACAGAAACAAATTATCATAGTCTAGAATGATAATCCGTTTACGGGAACAAATTATCATAGTCTAGAATGATAGTCCGTTTACAGGAACAAATTATCATAGTCTAGAATGATAATCCCTTTACGGGAACAAATTATCATAGTCTAGAATGATAATCCGTTTACGGGAACAAATTATCATAATATAGAATGATAATCCCTTTACGGGAACAAATTATCATAGTCTAGAATGATAATCCACCTACCGGAACAGAGCATGATAGTATTGTATCAAATTACATCAACAAGAACAAATCATTATAGACTTTGATTTTATAAGATTAGATTATGATAGTCTTGGATCATATCCCCTTCATCATCATAATCATCATCATCCAGTGCCGTCTCTCCGCATCTAAAGTTGGCTACCATGGAGCGCCATTCCACTCTGTCTCTTGCTTTGATGGTGCAGATTGTCATAGCTTGACTAGTCCATCTTTTGATGTTACTTGTCCATGTTAGTCTTGGTCTGCCTCTGCCTCTTTTACCTTGTATTTTCCCTTCCAATATTACTTTTAGTAGGCTGTTGTGTCTTTTAACATGCCCCAAAAATGTCATCTTTCTTGTTTGAATTTTGTTCAGTAGTTCTCTTTTAATTTTTAGTTGTTTTAAAACTTCATCGTTTCTTTTCTTTCCTTCCAATTTTACTTATTCTTCTTTAAATCCACATTTTAAAGGCTTCAATTTTCTGTTCTGTTTTCTTGTCTAATGTCCATGTTTCTGCACAATACATGAATATTGAGAAGATGTAACATGTTGCTATTCTTAGATTTGAGTCCTGGTGGTATTTGTTTTGATATTAGTATATATTTCATGGCATTAAAATTACTTTTTGCCATTCCTATTCTTTTGTTTATTTCAGTTTTACATTTTCCATGACTAGGTGTAGCATGTCCAAGGTAGTTGTAGCTCTGAAATTTTTCTAGGTCTATTCTTCAACTTTGATATCCACTTGAAGTTTTTGAGTATTATTTTTGTTTATGATCATAGTTTAGTTTTCGTCTTTTTGATGTTCATATCTAATCCAAATTGTTTTGCTTATCATGTTTTTTTTCATTAAGTTATTGTTGTAGATCTTTAGGCATCATCCATAAACGCCGCTAAGTTTATAACTAAAATGCCATTCTGTGATGAAAACAAACAACTGTGCCTGGCGCCATGGGCCACACGAGCAACAACAAAAAACAAACTGAAAAACTAAAATCCGAAAGGTTAAAAAAAATATCGTGCTTTATATATCCTTGATCCTGCATTGTTATGTTTTGAGATTTAATAAAAGAATTAATGCGATACTTAAGAAGTACGATTAATTTGGAACACACCGACATGGCTTGAGGGGAAAGAGGCACAAAAATTGAAGGGAAAATATGATTTGTGATTAATGCGAATTTATTTTCTTTTACTATTTCAAATCTCTCTGATTTGTTCTGTGCATGACTGCGAGAGTGTCTGTTTGTGTATGTGCATGTTTATTTCTTTAGTTTATGTATGATCTTTTATATACAACATACTACGAAGACACCAATAGTTCACGATAACAACAGACTACGAAGACACCAATAGTTCACGATAATAACAGACTACGAAGACACCATCAGTTGACGGTAACAACAGACTACGAAGACACCAACAGCTCACTATTACAACAGACTACGAAGACACCAACAGCTCACTATTACAACAGACTACGAAAACACCAACAGCTCACTATTACAACAGACTACGAAAACACCAACAGCTCACTATTACAACAGACTACGAAAACACCAACAGCTCACTATTACAACAGACTACGAAAACACCAACAGCTCACTATTACAACAGACTACGAAAACACCAACAGCTCACTATTACAACAGACTACGAAGACACCAACAGCTCACTATTACAACAGACTACGAAGACACCAGCAGTTGACGGTAACAACAGACTACGAAAACACCAACAGCTCACTATTACAACAGACTACGAAAACACCAACAGCTCACTATTACAACAGACTACGAAGACACCAGCAGTTGACGGTAAGAACAGACTACGAAGACACCAACAGCTCACTATTACAACAGACTACGAAAACACCAACAGCTCACTATTACAACAGACTACGAAGACACCAGCAGTTGACGGTAAGAACAGACTACGAAGACACCAACAGCTCACTATTACAACAGACTACGAAGACACCAGCAGTGACGGTAAGAACAGACTACGAAGACACCAACAGCTCACTATTACAACAGACTACGAAAACACCAACAGCTCACTATTACAACAGACTACGAAGACACCAGCAGTTGACGGTAAGAACAGACTACGAAGACACCAACAGCTCACTATTACAACAGACTACGAAAACACCAACAGCTCACTATTACAACAGACTACGAAAACACCAACAGCTCACTATTACAACAGACTACGAAGACACCAACAGCTCACTATTACAACAGACTACGAAAACACCAACAGCTCACTATTACAACAGACTACGAAAACACCAACAGCTCACTATTACAACAGACTACGAAAACACCAACAGCTCACTATTACAACAGACTACGAAAACACCAACAGCTCACTATTACAACAGACTACGAAAACACCAACAGCTCACTATTACAACAGACTACGAAAACACCAACAGCTCACTATTACAACAGACTACGAAAACACCAACAGCTCACTATTACAACAGACTACGAAGACACCAGCAGTTGACGGTAAGAACAGACTACGAAGACACCAACAGCTCACTATTACAACAGACTACGAAGACACCAGCAGTTGACGGTAAGAACAGACTACGAAGACACCAACAGCTCACTATTACAACAGACTACGAAAACACCAACAGCTCACTATTACAACAGACTACGAAGACACCAGCAGTTGACGGTAAGAACAGACTACGAAGACACCAACAGCTCACTATTACAACAGACTACGAAAACACCAACAGCTCACTATTACAACAGACTACGAAAACACCAACAGCTCACTATTACAACAGACTACGAAGACACCAACAGCTCACTATTACAACAGACTACGAAAACACCAACAGCTCACTATTACAACAGACTACGAAGACACCAGCAGTTGACGGTAACAACAGACTACGAAAACACCAACAGCTCACTATTACAACAGACTACGAAAACACCAACAGCTCACTATTACAACAGACTACGAAGACACCAGCAGTTGACGGTAAGAACAGACTACGAAGACACCAACAGCTCACTATTACAACAGACTACGAAAACACCAACAGCTCACTATTACAACAGACTACGAAAACACCAACAGCTCACTATTACAACAGACTACGAAACACCAACAGCTCACTATTACAACAGACTACGAAGACACCAGCAGTTCACGATAAGAACAGACTACGAAAACACCAACAGCTCACGATTACTTACAACAGACTACGCAGACACCAATAGTTCACGATAACAACAAACTATGAAAACAACAATAATTTACAAACACAGGCTTTTAAGTTTGACGTTTCCCTTGAACAAAAAAATAAATAAAAAGTAACGCAGCTTACTTTTCGTAATCATACTTTTTGTGATCAATATCCGACCATAAGAAGACACAAGAAAATTGTTGGAATACGCCAGTCGCGATCTGTCAATCTAGATTATCGGTTCTCAAAATGTGGGCACATGGGCCCTCACAGAATGTCTGAGTCCCGGAAATTGAATGTATTTGTTGTCAATAAAGAAATTAAGTATTTGCTGGCAATTTTAACACAATCAACAAAATATCAGTAGTACAGTAAATACCACTCCCTGACTGATTGATCCATATACATTGTCATATTCCTGACATTTCAAATTAGTAGTAGCCCTCCGTCAGTCATAGTTGACTAGGGATTTCTCAGCGTCCCTTAGAAATGTTTTTTATTTTCCGTGTATTATTTTTTCCTATGAATCTGTCTGCTTCTTGCTTGAGTTGGATATTTATAGTGTGTGCAGCGCTTTCTTCCCAGGCTGCAGGGTTTATGTTCAGAGTCTTCATGTCACGTTTACACACGTCTACAAAATTAAATCTCCCCCTCCCCCCACCTTAGTTGTTTTGCTCTCGGTTAGTTGTCCATAGAGTATATCATTTGGTATGCGTCCATCTTTCATTCGGGGTGTACGTGGCCAAGCCAACGTAATCTACGTTGTTTAAGCAGCGTGTAGATGTTCGGAAGGCCTGTGAGAGTTATGACTTCCACGTTTGTCATCTTGTCCGTCCAGGTGATACCAAGAATACTGCGCAGAAATCACAAATGAAATGCATTTAGCATTCTCTCCTGCCTTGCATAAGTTGTCCAAGATTCGCTGCCATACAGGAGTATACTAATTATGCAGGCATTTTAAACTGTGACCTTTGTTTTAATTGACAGTTTGTAGTTTTGCCAAACACGTCTAGAAAGTTTGGGGAAGATGGTAAAATGCTTTACCAATGCTGGTGTCAATTTCTGAATCTAGAGATAGTTTGTTGTTGATGATGGACCCCAGGTAGCTATACTGCTTCACGACATCGAGTTTGCAGTTGTCGATAAAGATTACAATTGTTGCTTTGACGTCCCGACCGAGCATGCTAGTTTTCTGCAAACTTATTGTTAGAACGAAGTCTCTGCAGGCATGCGAAAAACGATGTACCATGCTCTGAAGTTCTTCCTGATTTTGTGTCACAAGTAATTTCAAAGTTACTGTTGTGTTTATTTACTGTGGTTTACTGCAGTAAAGAAGCCGCGATAGCTCAGTGGTTAGTGAACTGGACTACAAAGGACAAGAGGTAGGGTTCGATCCCAATCGACGGCTTCCGGTTCACCCAGCCTTTAATGGGTACCAGATTTTTTCTGGGAAAGTAAAGCGGCACGGGCGTAAAATCGACCACATTACCCCAAAAATCAAGTGCCGAAGGTCTGTAAAATTGTATGGTCACTAACACCATATTTCCTATACGCCACTTGGCATGACGGGGGTACTTTCTTTTTTTTTAAATTACTGCAGTAAAGAGACGCCAAGTGGGGAGAAAATACGATGTGTTGAGGTTTACAGCAAGCAGTGAAACCTGTGACTTCCGGCACAATATATCTGACTTCAACATGGCATTCTTGAGTACAGGTTTACAGCAAGCAGTGAAACTTGTGACTTCCGGCACAATATATCTGACTTCAACATGACATTCTTGAGTACAGGTTTTCCATCCTCTTCGATCTCAACTCATTTGTCCAATATCGTTTGTCTGTTTCCAGAGGCACCGCCTAGGTGTGGAGTAGAAACTGTTCAACGGTTGTTGCCGATGATCCTGACACTGAGATTCTCTAGTTGTCTTTTCTCATCACACTGCCGCGTTTACTTTCCATATAATTCTCTGGTACTCATAATAGTGGGTGAACCCAAGAGCCTTGTCCGTCAGAAATAAAACCTGTCACTTCTGGGAACTGAACCTGACGCTTCTGATGAGGAAGCGAGTGCACTAACCACTCATCCACCGACACTCTTACATTGCTAGAAACTGACCTTAAATCTCATATATTGCATTTAAGGTTTAGACAATTCTGTCTGATTCAGTCAATGAACAAACAAGCCTACACGTTTACACCACACAAGAATTGTGGGACGCTGTCCCTACACGTTTACACCACACAAGAATTGTGGGACGCTGTCCCTACACGTTTACACCACACAAGAATTGTGGGACGCTGTCCCTACACGTTTACACCACACAAGAATTGTGGGACGCTGTCCCTACACGTTTACACCACACAAGAATTGTGGGACGCTGTCAATCTATTTACTGCCAATGACCAGAAAACATGACAGGTTTAAACTGAAAATCAGGACAGTTTTTTTTTTTTTTGGGGGGGGGGGGGCGGCGTGGTATAGAGGTAAGACCTTTTGCACATAAAGGTCCCGGGACCGTTCTCAGAACACGCGGTGGGAATTTAAATTCCAAAAAAAAAATTAAATACGTTTTCTCTTCGTGACTGTACCCTTCCCTTGTCTCTGGGTAGTGAGATCCGTTGTCTAGCACTCTCCCGTTAACGGTGGAAAAACAGGAGGTCACGTGGGCACGTTAAAGAACTCTTGACAATTGGAAATCGAAAAGAGTCGACCAAGAACACAAACAAATTTGTTGGCGAACACAAACAAACAACAAACTCAACTTTAAACCCCAGCCGGTAAAAGGTAACTCAGATATAAACTTGAAGCCAACGCTTACGGTTATCGATCAAAACAGAGCAGGCAATTTCTGGAGCACTCTTCTTTGAAAAGAGTTTAAAAAGTTGATGTTCGTGTGTCAATACAAAACTACGAACAATGGTCGCTACTTCTTGACTGTTAACAATGAATCAAGTCAATACCTCCTCAGGCTATCTAATCTTGCTTAATGAATCAGAAATGAAAGGATAGAATTGCTTAAAAATATATAAACAAACAAAGAATGAGGAAATTGCTGTCTAGAATCGGCAAATATCTTAAGATCGAAATAATAAATTGATGAGAAGATTAACGAGTAATAAATAATTACAATGCAAAAGATGACAGCTATATGGCTGCACAGTTTTATTGACTGGAAGAATAATGAAAATAATAATAGGCGATAATGTAGTTGGTGCCACGTTGAGAATGTTATTACAGTATATCTAGCTTATGGCTATATACAATCATCATCATCATGTGCCATACCGGTTGGCGTAGGCGATCATGTCCTTCCACAATCTTCTATGCATCGTATCAGTTCTGCTGTTGACTGTTTTCCATTCCATGATACCATACTATTCAGTATTTTCTCTTTTTGTCGTCCGCGATCTCTCTTTCCTTGTATTTTGCCAGTTGTAACCAAGTATTCCAACTTTCATCTTCTCATGATGTGCCCGAAAAAATGTTGATTGCTTCTTTCTGATGTTTTTTAGGAGCTCCCTTTTTGTGTTGGTCTCTTTGAGAACTTCTCATTGGTCTTTTTAGCTGTCCAGTGAACTTTGAACATTCTTCTGAGAAATCCCATCTCTGTGGCCTCTAATCGCCTTTTCATTTGTTTGTCTACTGTCCATGATTCGCTTCCATAGGTCAGAATTGAATCTATATAGCACCGATCAACTCTCTATCTCATTTCTATTGACATAGACTTGTGTATAAGATATTTTTCATTTTCTGAAATGCTATTTTGGCGAACACAAACTAT
>JAVIAB010000126.1:29041705-29074205 GCA_032433765.1 Megaustenia siamemsis
GCAAGTCTATAGCACCATAAACAACAATCACAGCTCACTTTCACTATCTGTAAGCCTATAGCACCATAAACAACAATCACAGCTCAATTTCACTATCTGCAAGTTTATAGCACCATAAACAACAATCACAGCTCACTTTCACTATCTGCAAGCCTATAGCGCCATAAACAACAATCACAGCTCACTTTCACTATCTGCGGCAAGTCTATAACACCATAAACAACAATCACAGCTCACTTTCAATCTGTAAGCCTATAGCACCATAAACAACAATCACAACTCACTTTCACTATTTGTATGCCTATAGCACCATAAACAACAATCACAGCTCACTTTTCACTATCTGAAAGCCTATAGCACCATAAACAACAATTACAGCTCACTTTCACTATCTGCGGCAAGTCTATAGCACCATAAACAAACAATCACAGCTCACTTTCACTATCTGCGGCAAGTCTATAGCACCATAAACAACAATCACAGCTCACTTTCACGATCTGCGGCAAGCCTTAGCACCATAAACAACAATCACAGCTCACTTTCACTATCTGCGCGCAAGTCTATAGCACCATAAGCAACAATCACAGCTCACTTTCACTATCTGCGGCAAGTCTATAGCACCATAAAACAATCACAGCTCACTTTCACTATCTGCGGCAAGTCTATAGCACCATAAAACAATTACAGCTCACTTTCACTACCTGCGGCAGTCTATAACACCATAAAACAATCACAGCTCACTTTCACAATCTGCGGCAAGTCTATAGCACCATAAAACAATCACAGCTCACTTTCACTACCTGCGGCAAGTCTATAGTACCATAAACAACAATCACAACTCACTTTCACTATCTGCGGCAAGTCTATAGCACCATAACAACAATCACAACACTTTCACTATTTGTAAGTCTATAGCACCATAAACAACAATCACAGCTCACTTTTACTATATGTAAGCCTATAGCACCATAAACAACAACCACAGCTCACTTTCACTATCTGTAAGCCTATAGCACCATAAACAACAATCACAGCTCACTTTCACTATCTGCAAGCCTATAGCACCATAAACAACAATCACAGCTCACTTTCACTATCTGTAAGCATATAGCACCTTAAACAATAATCACAGCTCACTTTCACTATCTGCAAGCCTTAGCACCATAAACAACAATCACAGCTCACATTTCACTATCTGTAAGCCTATAGCACCTTAAACAACATCACAGCTCACTTTCACTATCTGCAAGCCTATAGCACCATAAACAACAATCACAGCTCACTTTCACTATCTGCGGCAAGTCTATAACACCATAAACAACAATCACAGCACACTTTCACTATCTGTAAGCCTATAGCACCATAAACAACAATTACAACCCACTTTCACTATATCTTCCTATTTCCATCTTCTTATATTTCTAACACCCATTTCACCATCAACGCATCTTCATCTAACTTTGAATACAGCCCTCTCGTTTCTATAATTTTTCTTGATCTTTCCCTCACTGAAAGCTGAAGACACCCTTAACCCCTCCCTGATCCCCGCGTTCCCAAAGGACTGTTCATTCTTCCGCTGTCCTCCGTAACCCTAAATCCATCATTGGCATTTATTAGCACCCTTTAAAACAATATTTTTATAAGAGGCACTGGACAGAGGGTGAAAGGTTTGGCACTGTCAATATTTTTACTTTTTATCATGAGCCACCAAATCTGCGAATAGAGAAATACAGAGAAAAAAAGAACAGAAGATCTCAGCAAAGAAACACTATTTATATCAAAACTTCCAAACAAACAATGTTCTTTACGATCACTCCTTTTTCTTAATCTTCATAAAATAACTCCTGTCCGCGCGCAGCAGCTAATTATACATAGAACATCCCATAAAGGCTGTGATAAATCAATAACATACCTGTTATCATCAATAATATATTCAAGATGTTATCTCTGGATATTTCAGGCAAAAAGCCGATCACAACGAGCGGTCGAATTACGGTTGTTTCCCCCATTTAAAGAATGTAAATATTCAATAAGAACATTCTGTAAATAGAAACGGACATTCAAAGATCACACAGATATAGGTATTGTAATTAGATTGTTGGAGGCAGGCAGTGATTCACCGGTGGCTATTAGAGTACTACTGACCGTCGATCTTTTACTACAGATAAGAGAGAAAAAAAGGATAACTCTTTTGAGGGATTTGTTTTCAGTGCTAGTGTGTTCCCTTGATGTCCAATGATGACGATTGTTTCTTGGAAACGGGCGTCCCCCTTTTTTCAACGAAAGGGTGAAATAAAAATTCACACCCGAACTCCTCATAGCGACTGCTGCATTGGATAACCGCATGACATTTATACCTGGATATTATTCCCTCGTGCAACTCAACAATGAAAAATGCAGCAAAGAGAGTTGAAACAAATATAGAATGACAGATTGTTTTACATGGCTGTTTACATGCTGATTGTTTACATGATAATTGTTTTTAAATGATGATTGTTTCAATGATGATTGTTGACATGGTGACTGTTGACAAGATGGCTGTTTACATGCTGATTGTTTACATGATAATGTTTACATGATGATTGTTTACATGATAATTGTTTAAATGATGATTGTTTCAATGATGACTGTTGACATGGTGACTGTTGACAAGATGGCTGTTTACATGCTGATTGTTTACATGATAATGTTTCAATGATGACTGTTTCAATGATGACTGTTGACATGGTGACTGTTGACAAGATGACTGTTGACATGGTGACTGTTGACATGGTGACTGTTGACATGGTGACTGTTGACATGGTGACTGTTGACATGGTGAATGTTGACATGGTGACTGTTGACATGGTGACTGTTGACAAGATGACTGTTTACATGGCTGTTTACATGATGACTGATGACATGATGACTGATTACATGATGAGTGTTTACATGATGATTGTGACATGATGACTGATTACATGATAATTGTTTAAATGAGATGATGACATGATGACTGTTACATGATGACTGATTACATGATGAGTGTTTACACGATGATGGTTTACTTTTAGCTGTACCTTCTTAACGCTCTAGAGCTGTGCTGAGCCCAGTGCTCTCACTGATGACTGTAGGACCGGCTTCTCCCGACTGACGGCTTCTAGTCAACGTTCACGAAGCAGTCCGAATACTTTATAATATTATTAAATTATATAATGAGCCAGGGTGTTCTAGAGCTGAGACCTCGACCTCTAAACATCTATGTTCCGGTTTCGATTCACATCACAGGTAGGATGATATATATAGATCTAGAACACCTTGGCCCATTTATATAATTAAAGCATTCGGGCTGCGTCGTGACGTTGACTAAAGCCGTCAATCGGGAGAGCACAGGCACAGCACAGCTCTAGATTGTTAGGAATGTACAGCTAAAAGTAGAACCATCATCGTGTAAACAATCTTCATGTAAAGATATATATATACACACACACACACACATATATACTTAATGACGGAGACAGACAAAAGGGCAGACCAGTGCTGAGATATAAGGATGTTTCCAGAGCTTTCTTGAGGAATTCTCTATCAGGAAAAAGAATGAAAATCTGGCTGCAGCTCGTAGCACATTGAGACCAAAATATAAAAAATAGTACATCATCTCTCGAGGCAGTGAAGATATCAAATTAAGAAGACAAAAGACACGGGAGAAAGAGACGAGGCCAAGCACCACGAATACATCTTGTTCGTTCTGAGGATGGATCTGTCTCCCGCCCAATATTGGCAGATTCAGCCTCGTGAGAATCTGTTCAGCAAAGCAACATCCACCACATAAGACTTAATATTTTTACCAAACGACTGACTTATCATGATTGTTTGTACCAACCGTCTGTCTATATGTCATATATATATATATATATATATATATATATATATATATATATATATTATATATATCACAGCTGTACCCTAGATGCAAGAACAATAAGAAAAAATAACCTCTACTGAGATTAAATTGTGTTAGACGAATGACAAGAATCAGCCTGAGAGATAAGATCAGAAAAAAAGAAAAAAAGCTAGGATGGTTTGGCCACGTGACAAGACAGAGTTATCAAAACACAACGAGCCATCAATAAGCGTTGCGAGAACATCAAACCTAAGGGTCAACCACTAAAAAGATGGATTGATGGAATATTAGAAGCTTTAGGAAACATAACAGCGCAGAAGCGAACAGAAGAGCAAAATACCGCAAATTATATCTCCCTCGACGCTGAAAGGCAAATGAGGAAGGAAAGAGGAAGAAGACAGCTGTTTGTCCCTGATACTTGAATTATTCTCCTCATGTGTGTAGTTCATGGAATATAAGTACAGATACATATTCTATTATAAATTACAACAACTACAATTAGCTGTGCCTTCAAAATTAAGAAAAACATTTCTGGTTAAAAAATGAATATGGCATCCCTCGAAACTCTCAGATTTGCATATTTTGGACTTGATCTGTTGACTTTACTGATAAGAGTATTAACTTCTAAATTATCATCTTCACATACTATTGACTTTAGCTAAACTATTTGACTTTGTGTCTAGTGCTACAAACTGAAACCACTTCCATAAAATATCAATTTCATTAATGAATAACATGTACACGTTTTTAGATCTTTTCTGGAACGAACGAAAAAAGATATCTTCTAGAAATGCTGCAAAATGTCAAGATCATAAATAAAATGTGAATTTAGATGAAGAAACAGATAATCAAATCAATCAGAGGACCACAACCCGAAATCAGGATGCCTTTCATAATATGAATAGATATGAACAGTTATCATTATACGCCTAAGAACAGGACACAATCGACTCCATAGTCACATGTATACAAATTCAAGATCGGCACATCAACTACTTATACATGTGGACAGGCGCCCCAGACTGTTGAACACATACATAAAGACTGCATTGAATATAGTAGACTGAGAAAAATCCATTGGCCCATAGATACAACACTACAGACAAAACTAAATGGGCCACTGCTAGAATTACAAAATACAGCAAAAAAGTATACAGGAAATGTGACCGAAAGATAGAACTAAATTTCACTTGAGATAAAACAGACAGCCGTGATAACGCTTAGAGAGAGAGAGAGGAGAGAGAGAGAGTAGAGAGAGAGAGATAGGGGAGAGGGAGGGAGGGAGGAGGGAGGGAGGAGGGAGGGAGAAAATAAAAACTGAGAAGATTGTTGGAGAAACCGACTTACCCTGATTAGTAGGTATCATGTCCGCAAGTGTGGGCGATCATGTCTGTACTCGAATGTCCGCAATATCTGGTCCCAGATGTTCTGTATCAGTTCTCAATTTGCTTTCTTTCAATATAGACATCTTTTCTGTTTATTATTTTTTTTAGTTTCATTTTCCTTCTACCTTCACTGTTGTTACAAAATCTTCAAGTTTCCTCTTTCATGACATAAATAAAGTAGACATCTCTTCTGCTTCTTCTTTTTTCCTTCCTCATTTGCCTTTCAGCGTCGAGGGGAGATATAATTTGCGGTCTTTTGCTCTTCTGTTCGCCTCTGCTGCTGTTATGTTTTCTAGTGTTTCTAATATTCCGTCAATCCACCTTTTTCGTGGCCGCCCTTGGGTCTGGTGTTCTTGCAATTTTTATTGAAGGCAGAATAAAACTAAAATGGACGAGTAACATCAGAAGATGGACAAGTCAGCCTACGACAACCGGCACTATTAAAGCAAGAGACAGAGCGGAGAGGCGCTCCATGGTAGCCTACCTTCGATGCGGAGACGGCACTCAATGATATAGATTATATATTTTCGAAATGAATTTCGTATGATTTCGTTCCAGACTGTGTGCGATATTCATTAACATTAAGTTAATTAAGAAACTAATAACAACATTCAAACTGCTGAAGTAACAGTGTTCCGTAGAGCTAAAGAGACCATGCAAGAAAAATAAATAATTTACAATTTCGGTTGGCACAACTAGTTGATTTTTAATATATATATATATATATATATATATATATATATATATATATAGGTAAAGTAGCCTCCGTCAGTCATTATTGACTATAGTAGCCTCCGTCAGTCACTGTTGACTATAGTAGCCTCCGTCAGTCACAGTTTACTATAGTAGCCTCCGTCAGTCATAGTTTACTATAGTAGCCTCCGTCAGTCATAGTTTACTATAGTAGCCTCCGTCAGTCATAGTTTACTATAGTAGCCTCCGTCAGTCATAGTTTACTATAGTAACCTCCGTCAGTCATAGTTTACTATAGTAGCCTCCGTCAGTCATAGTTTACTATAGTAGCCTCCGTCAGTCATAGTTTACTATAGTAGCCTCCGTCAGTCATAGTTTACTATAGTAGCCTCCGTCAGTCATAGTTTACTATAGTAGTCTCCGTCAGTCATAGTTTACTATAGTAGCCTCCGTCAGTCATAGTTTACTATAGTAGCCTCCGTCAGTCATAGTTTACTATAGTAGCCTCCGTCAGTCATAGTTTACTATAGTAGCCTCCGTCAGTCATAGTTTACTATAGTAGCCTCCGTCAGTCATAGTTGACTATAGTAGCCTCAGTCAGTCATAGTTGACTATAGTAGCCTCCGTCATTCATAGATGACTATAGTAACCTCCGCCAGCCATAGTTGACTATAGTAGCCCCCGTCAGTCATAGTTGACTATAGTTGCCTCCGTCAGTCATAGTTGACTATAGTTGCCTTCGTCTAATCATAGTAGACTATAGTTGCATTCGTCATTTATAGATGACTATAGTAACCTCCGTCAGTCATAGTTGATTATAGTAGCCTCTGCCAGTCACAGTTGACTATAGTAGCTTCTGCCAGTCACAGTTGACTATAGTAGCCTCCGTCAATAATAGTTGATTATAGTTGCCTCCGCCATTCATAGATGACTATAGTTACCTCCGCCAGTCATAGTTGACTATAGTAGCCTCTGACAGTCATTGTTGACTATAGTAACCTCCGTCAGTCATAGTTGACTATATTAGCCTCCATCATTCATAGATGACTATTGTAACCTCCGTCAGTCATAGTTGACTATATTAGCCTCCATCATTCATAGTTGACTATAGTAGCCTCCGTCAATAATAGTTGATTATAGTTGCCTCCGCCATTCATAGATGACTATAATTACCTCTGCCAGTCATAGTTGACTATAGTTACCTCCGCCAGTCATAGTTGATTATAGTTACCTCCGCCAGTCATAGTTGACTATAGTTACCTCCGCCAGTCATAGTCGACTATAGTAGCCTCTGACAGTCATTGTTGACTATAGTAACCTCCGTCAGTCATAGTTGACTATATTAGCCTCCATCATTCTAGATGACTATTGTAACCTCCGTCAATCATAGTTGACTATAGTAGCCTCTACCAGTCATAGTTGACTATAGTAACCTCCGTCAGTCATAGTTTACTATAGTAGCCTCCGTCATTTATAGATGACTATTGTAACCTCCGTTAATCATAGTTGACTATAGTAGCCTCCGCCAGTCATTGTTGACTATAGTAATCTCCGCCAATCATTGTTGACTATAGTAGCCTCCATCATTCATAGATGACTATTGTAACCTCCGTCAATCATTGTTGACTATAGTAACCTCCGTCAATCATTGTTGACTATAGTAGCCTCCGTCAATCATAGTTGACTATAGTAACCTCCGTCAATCATTGTTGACTATAGTAGCCTCGTTCATTCATAGATGACTATGGATTTTGCAGCGCCGGCAGGAGATATTTTTTTTTTTCTTTTCTTTCGCCATGTATTCTCTTGTTCTATGAATCTGTACTTCTTGCTTGAGTTGGAGCTTTAAAGCGTGTTTCCCAATTGAGGTCTGCAGCTATGCCTTTCCAGGTTGCAGGGTTTATGTTCAGTTTTCATTTTTCTTTTCATTCCTTTCATTCAGTCTGTTTACACACGTCTACAAATCTACAGAGGTGAGATGCTGAATGGCTCAGGCAAAAGCAGCTTTCCAATAAAATGAGGAAGATACCGTGCAATCCATTTTTGACAATAGAAACAAGAAAAAAGTTCTTAAATGTTATTTAGAACCAGTCTTAACACATGGATGTGAATCATTGACAATATGACAACTGACAAGAAAATCACTGGAGTCTGTAGAAATGTGGTTTTACAGAAGAATATTGAAAATACTATGGGCAGAAGAGTAATGAAAACGCTCTGAAAGAGGCCAAAGCAAAATGAGTTAGTTTCCAATATTAGGAAGAAACAATCATCATTTTTTGGGCCGTGTAATGAGAAGAGAACAACTGGAATATATTGTAACAACTGGAAAAATTGAGGGACGAAGAGATAGAGGGAAGCAAAGAGAAAAAATACCAGACAGCTTAAGGAATGGCTTGGCAGAAGGTCAACAACAGTAATTAACTGTCGAGATCGAAAGTTGTGGAGAGAGTTGATCACCTACGCCAGCACGCCCGGTACTTGATGATGATGTGTGATAAGTTGAAGCTTTTGACGCTCCATAGTTTTTGTACCATCTGTTAGTTGTCTCTAAAGTATATCTTTTGGTATGCGGCGGCCATCTTTCATACGTATAAGTGCCCCCAACCAGCGTAATCGACGTTGTTGGATCAGCGTCTAGATGGTCCGTAGGTCTGTGCGAGTGGTGACCTCCACGTTTGTCACTATGTCTTCTCATTTGTTACCAAGAAGGCGACGCTGGCATCGCATATGGAATGATTTCAGCCCTCTCTCTCGCTTTCCTTAAGTTATAAATGATTCGCTGCCATACACATAACAATAATATATTAATTATTTGTTTTAAAATATATATAATACAATAATAACACAGTGAATTGAATGAAGCATAATCTCAAGCAGAGAACTAACTTCGCCGTAACGATAGACCTTCAAATAAGTAAGACCGACCGACCGACGAATAGTTTTATCATGTATATTTGGATGATCGGTAAACATATCGACTGAATCTACTCAAACGTAATCTTCGGTATCCTTCAGGATTGCTTAGAAAATACAGGCGTTCTATATCTACTTCTTCGTTCCAGATCTACGGCACATTAGCTCAATCAGTAATACAAAAGGGATCCTACAGTCAATTTGAGGGATATAAAATAAGAGCAACGGAAAATAATTAGGTACCGCTACCGATTTGCTGTGTTAGAAACATACGTGCGCACACACAAGGATGCACATTCAGACACATCCCAATAAACAGTTCATTGAATACGTAAAGAAACAATGGATAACATAGTTTGGCCACTAGATAAGACAGAAATACTAGAAAGCAACACAATGAGTCTTTAATAAACGTTACGAGGGCACCAGACTCAAGTGTCGACCACGAAAAAGACGGGTTGGTTGGTTGGTTGCGTTGGTTGGTTGGTTGGTTGCGTTCGCCGATGACTAAAGTATTATAGAGTATCGTGAATGACTAGAATATTCATCTTCATCATCCGCCCTTACAAGGACGTAGTGGACGTGTCTGCGTTGTGTTGTGGTTTGCAGTATAACTGTTATATTTGCGCCTTTCGGCCCAACACATCCTACTTCATCACATTTTTTGAGTACCGGGTTGTCTTCCCTTTTCGATTCCTGCACCCTTGACCAGACTAGAAGGTTAGTCTGTTACTGGAGGCACCGCGGAGAGGTGGAGCAGGGTCTGGATGGTTTTGGTTCACCGATCCTGGCGCAAGCCATCAGCTGTGGGTCGCTGACAACTTCCAGCTCTGGTGCTGGGAGGCGCGCCTTCGCCCCCAAAGACGGATTGATGAAATATTAAAAACACTAGAAAACATAACAGCAGCAGAGGCGAACAGAAGAACAAAAGACCCCAAATTAATTCTCCCCTCGACGCTGAAAGGCAAATGAGGTGGGGGGGGGGGGCAGGAGAAGAATACACATTTCACGAGACCTAAATACAAATAAATAGGATTTCACGAAATCACTTCCGATTAGCTTGACTATCGACACTTTTAATTAAGCTAACAAATAGTTGTTAGCAAGTGATACCTTATTTGATTGCTCCCGTCGTTTTCAAGGGGAAAAAAATTACACACACAAACGCTTCTTCTATTACACATTCAAAGTGTTTAGATGAAGCTGTATCTTAACATAAAAAGAAAAAAAAAATGGTTAAAATTGATTTTTGCATCCCGGATACTCTCAGATTAGCCGATATATGATCTTCTCATTACGAACATTAACTAATACAATATTATACATTGAGAGAAACCTACTTTAACTAGGAGTTTTACGTTTCGTGTGTGGTAACACAAGCTGAAACCATTTCGATAGGATGTCAATTGTAACAATGAGTGTAATTCAATAGGCTCAGGGCATCTACATTCATAAATGTTACAAAATGTCCATGAGTGTAATTCAATAGGCTCAGGGCATCTACATTCATAAATGTTACAAAATGTCCATGAGTGTAATGCAATAGGCTCAGGGCATCTACATTCATAAATGTTACAAAATGTCCATGAGTGTAATGCAATAGGCTCAGGGCATCTACATTCATAAATGTTACAAAATGTCCATGAGTGTAATGCAATAGGCTCAGGGCATCTACATTCATAAATGTTACAAAATGTCATGAGTGTAATGCAATAGGCTCAGGGCATCTACATTCATAAATGTTACAAAATATCCATGAGTGTAATTCAATAGGCTCAGGGCATCTACATTCATAAATGTTACAAAATGTCCATGAGTGTAATGCAATAGGCTCAGGGCATCTACATTCATAAATGTTACAAAATGTCCATGAGTGTAATGCAATAGGCTCAGGGCATCTACATTCATAAATGTTACAAAATGTCCATGAGTGTAATGCAATAGGCTCAGGGCATCTACATTCATAAATGTTACAAAATGTCCATGAGTGTAATGCAATAGGCTCAGGGCATCTACATTCATAAATCTTGCAAAATGTCCATGAGTGTAATGCAATAGGCTCCGGGCATCTACATTCATAAATGTTACAAAATGTCCATGAGTGTAATGCAATAGGCTCCGGGCATCTACATTCATAAATGTTACAAAATGTCCATGAGTGTAATGCAATAGGCTCAGGGCATCTACATTCATAAATGTTACAAAATGTCCATGAGTGTAATGCAATAGGCTCAGGGCATCTACATTCATAAATGTTACAAAATGTCCATGAGTGTAATGCAAGGCTCAGGCATCTACATTCATAAATGTTACAAAATGTCCATGAGTGTAATGCAATAGGCTCAGGGCATCTACATTCATAAATCTTGCAAAATGTCCATGAGTGTAATGCAATAGGCTCCGGGCATCTACATTCATAAATGTTACAAAATGTCCATGAGTGTAATGCAATAGGCTCCGGGCATCTACATTCATAAATGTTACAAAATGTCCATGAGTGTAATGCAATAGGCTCAGGGCATCTACATTCATAAATGTTACAAAATGTCCATGAGTGTAATGCAATAGGCTCAGGGCATCTACATTCATAATGTTACAAAATGTCCATGAGTGTAATGCAATAGGCTCAGGGCATCTACATTCATAAATGTTACAAAATGTCCATGAGTGTAACTAAAATGCCACTTTGTGATAATATCCAACAGTTTGTGATCAGCATCTAATACGAGTAGGAGCCGCGATAGCTCAGTGGTTAGTGAACTGGACTACAAAGGACAAGAGGTAGGGTTCGATCCTAACCGACGGCTTTCGGGTTCACCCAGCCATAAATGGGTATCGGATTTTTTTCTGGGAAAGTAAACCGGCACGGGCGTAATACCGACCACATTACCCCAAAAATTATGTGCCGAAGGTCTGTAAAATTTATGGTCACTAACACCATATTCCCTATATGCCACTTGGCGTGACGTATCTCTTACATTTAAAAAAAAATCGAATACAAGTATGATTTATGCTTTGCTTGTATACATTGTCCTTTCTTCAACTGAAAATGTTGTTCTTGTATCTTGCAGGTTTTGCCTACTTCTTGGCGAGGCACGATCCGTTCAACCAACTCTTTCAGGTTATATTAGCCTGCAATTGCCATCCAAAATTTTAAGTAAAAATAACTTTTATTTGGTGTAATCAATGTTTTTTTTTTCCTTTTAAAAAAAAAGAATGGCAAAGAACAGTAATGTTAATGCCATGAAAAATATACTAACATCAAAATAACATCAGGGCTAAAACTCAGAGTAGCAAAGTGTTATATCTTCTCAACATTCATGGACGGTACAAAAACAAGGACATTAGACATGAAAAGAGAACAGCAAATTGAAGCCTTTGAAATGTAGATCTATAAATGAATATGTAGATTTGGATGGAACGAAACGAAAACAAACGATGAAGTCTTAAAACAACTAAAAATTAAAAGAGAACTATTAAATACAATTCAAACAAGACAAATGGGAATTTTGGGGCATGTTAAAACATGATAATAAAAGTAATCGTGGAAGGGAAAATACAAGGTACAAGAGGCAGAGGCAGACCAAGACTAACATGGATGAGTAACATCAAAGAATGGACAGTCAGCCGATGACAACCTGCACCATCAAAGCAAGAGACAGAGCGGAATGGCGCTCCACCGTAGCCAAACTTCGATGTGGAGACGGCACACGGTGATTGGTGAATCATCAATTTTTAATATGATTAACATATTGGGGAAAAAAAAACCGTTTCATCTTGCCCTTTTACATGGCACAACCGCAACAAAACCTTCTCCCCTTGCTACCCTCCTCTCAGAAAGCAACCCGAAGTGCTTAATCTGATAACCTGCGCACAGAGGCAGCGATTGAGTGTGCAGGTGAGTTTCTAAATTACTCCGCCAGGTAAAAATGACACTCCCCTTACACAGATAAGCCAAGAACACACCGACCTGCTTAGCTACTTAAGATGTTTGCCCAGTAACCGATACAAATCATTATCTAAATTTATCGTCTGATGTTTATAGATTTTTTATTGTAAAGAAAAAGAAATGGTTGGTTGGTTGGTTACGTTCGCCCAGTGACTAAAGTATTCTAGAGTATCGAGGTAGACTACAATATTCCTCTTCATCATCCGCTCTTACAAGGACGTAGTGGACGTGTCTGCATTGTGTTGTGGTTTGCTGTATAACTGTTATATTTGCGCCTTTCGGCCCAACACATCCGACTTCAGCACGACATTTTTGAGTACCGGGTTGTCTTCCCTCTTCGATCCCTGCACGCTTGGCCAGACTAGACAGGTTAGTCTGTCACTGGAGGCACCGCGGAGAGGTGGAGCAGGGTCTGGATGGTTTCTGGTTCACCGATCCTGGCGCAAGCCATCAGCTGTGGGTCGCTGACAACTTCCAGCTCTGGTGCTGGGAGGTGCGTCTTCGCCTCCAGAAAAAAGAAATAATATACAATAAATGATCGTAAAAATCATGCATACAAAATTCAAGATCGACACCTCAGCTACACGTACATGTGGACAGGCTGTACTCCCAAGACTGTACCGAATATCTCTCTCTCACTCTCTCTGCGATCAAGACTCAATCAGAGTAGGATACCAGGCTCTCTCATGAAGTCAGCTGTCTGTTTAAGCGATTCGATTGCCCCATATAGTTTTTCTTCCAGGGCGGTGGGCGTGGACCACATTGCTCTGCTCAGGTCCGTGTACTGGGGGCAATCCTGTAGAACATGTTTTGTAGTCATATTTTCCAGTGTACAGTGGCATAGGCTGGTTGTACCTATTTTGAATTTGGTGAACATGTGATTTCTCATTCTATTGTGGCCAGTGCGTAGGCGAAGTATGATGACTTGATCCCTCCTTGATAGTTGGTGGTATCCGTCACTCTCGTTATGCTTTGGGTGTTCTCGTTTCCATTTTTCATGGAACTGACCCTTCAGGATGGATTTGGCTTCATCATAACTGAGCGGATGGTTCTCTTGTGGTAATATCCCTCCCTCTTTAGCTAATTTGTCTGCGCGTTCGTTCCCGTGTATATTACAGTGTGATGGTATCCACTGAATGACTACTCTCTGGAAGTTATTGCATAGTTGGTCCAGGGCTGTTCTCAAGTCATCTAGTTCATTGTTCTTAGGGCCCTTTAGAGCTGATAGCACTGACAGTGCATCAGTCAGAATCACAAATGTTATTTTTGTGTTGAGTAGCCAGTGTTGCAGCATCTCTGATGGCCTCAGGTTTCTGCTTTAAAGTTGTTTGAGAATTTTCCAGTAGCTATTGACTTGGTGATCTTGTCCTGACTACTCAGCGTCAAGAACACACCTCCCCCTCTATTCCTGGTGGCATTTGCAGCAGAGCCATCTGTGCATATGTGGGACCAAGAGTCATGTTGGTAGGTATCGTGTATGTGTTCCTCTGCCACGTGTTTTCTTTCTGTGTCTTACTGGGTGCCTTTTTCATGATTCCTGTTATATTTTCCTCAAGCTCGAGTACTTCATGTTTTCCATCTTCTTCTTCTTCTTCTTCTTTCCTTCTTCATTTGCCTTTCAACGTCGAGGGGAGATATATTTGCGGTCTTTTGCTCTTCTGTTCGTCTCTGCTGCTGTTATGTTTCCTAGTGCTTCTAATATTCCATCCACCCATCTTTTTCGGGGTCGACCCTTGGGTCTGGTGTTCTCACAACGTTTGTTGAAAGCTCGTTGTGTTGTATTTTGTTCTTTCTGCCTTGTCACGTGGCCAAACCATTTTATCTGATGTTTCCTTATATACTCTATGGCGGGGCTATTCCTAGCTTTTTTCTCAGTTCTTCATTTCTGATCTTATCACTGAGACTGTTTCCTGCCATTCGTCTAACACATTTATCTCTGTAGAGGTTATTTTTTTTATTGTTCTTGCATCTAGGGTCCAGGTCTGGCATTGGTAGCACAATGCTTTCCACGAGGAGACATATCATACGGGCCCCAGGGTTTCGATATTGTCTGGGAAAGTACTGGGGCTTCAGTAGTTAGTTCATTGGCAACTGCAGCGAAGTTGCTCCTCACCAGTCGTACAAATCCGGAAGCAGTCAGTCTTTGGTGCATAGGGTGGCCAAGGAGCCCTCTATATTTCTCCGTTTGTCTGTCATCTAAGTGTTGCAAACCTGTTACTGTTTCTAGTCTTGACAGGTGCAGATTTCATAGCACCAGTGATGATACGGGCAGCCTGGTTCTGTGTTCTGTTAATTTTGCTAAGGTGTGATTTGGAAGCCATAGCCCAGGTTGTGACTCCATACTCCAGGACTGGTCTGACTCTTCCCACGTATAGTCTTTTCAAAATACTGCTGTCTATCCCCCCTCCCCCCACCCAGTCCGTTCCCGCCAATTCCCTCATAATATTTGTCCGCCTTCTCGCCCCTTTCCCCGCTCTGTCTATCTGATTCTTCCAAGTCATTCTGCGATTCACGGTGACGCCAAGATATGTTGGGTTTTGGTTAATAGGGAGTGTATGGTCTTTTATCTTCAAGTTTGCAGAGAGTGTGTTTCTTGATAGGCTGAAAATTGTATATGTAGTTTTTTCTTCGTTGATTGGTAAGAACCAGATGCTCGTCCATTTTTCAAGTTCACCTAGGGCATCTTGCATCCTGGGCCGAGCCACCGACATACTTTCCTCGCGAGCCCATAACGCCAGATCATATGCACATATTGTTGAGTGTATTCTGGGTGGAATGTACATTACGATGTCATTCATGAAAATTAAAAAGTGTGTTGGGGACATGACTCCGCCTTGTACTGAATATAGTAGACTGAGAAAAACACCATTGTCCCATAGATACAACACTACAGTCATTATATGGGACACTGCAAGAATTACAAAAGACAGTAAAAATTATACAGGAAACGACATTGCAGATATAGATAATACTTCAGGCAAACGAAAGATAGATAGAGCGAGAAAATAAACAAAATTGATACAAATTCTAATTTTCTGCATAAACTTTTTTTTTTTTTTAAATAAATTAACATTGGTTCCAAAAAATTACAAATAACCTATAAAAGCCTAATACACCATACTTTGTCAAGGTTGTTTCATATTTTGGCTTGTGCCTACTCTGACGGCCTCAGCCATGACCAATCAGATCTGACAACATGCAAGATTATAACTCAATAGATATTATATAGAGGTTTTATACATTAAAAATTTACCAGTAGGTCACCTGTACACTACTGGCAACAAACAGCGGCCTTAAGAACTGGAAACCAATTGGGAATGTTTCAACAAATAAAACAGGGTATTAAACAAGGTTGCGTGTTGTCACCAGATTTGTTTAATATGTATAGTGAGATTATTTTAAGAACCATAAGGGGTATGCCTGGAATAACAATTGGAGGTCTAATATAAATAAAGTAAGGTATACTGATGATACAGTCTTAATCGATAAGAGTGAAAATTAGTTACAAGAAATGTTAGATATTATAGTGAAAGAAAGCAAAAATAATTACTCAGCCTTAATAGCAAAAAGACAGAAGTAATAGTAACAACAAAGAAAAAGACATCACCTCAGTGCAAAATAAAGACAAGTGGAACAATATTAAAACAGGTAAATGAATTTAAATATTTGGGAGCTTTGTTAACCTCAGACGGAAGATGTACAAAAGAGATGAGATGCAGAATTGCTCAGGCAAAAGCAGCTTTCCAAAAAATGAAGATACTACGCAATCCATTTTTGACAAAAAAAAAAAAAAAAAAGAGTGCCTAAATGTTATCTACAGTCAGTCTTAACATATGGATGTGAATCATGGACAATAGGACAACAAACAAGAAAATCACTGGAGGCTATAGAAAGGTGGTTTTACAGAAGAATATTGAGAAAACCACGGACAGCTAAGAAGAGTAATGAAAACGTTCTGAAAGAGGCCAAAGAAAAATACACCTAATTTCCAATATAGGAAGAAACAATCATCATTTTTTGGCCATGTAATGAGAAGTGAAAAGCTGGACTATATTGTAACAACTGAAAAAAATCGAGCGACGAAGAGATAAAGGAAAGCAAAGAGAAATGATACCAGACAGCTTAAGAGAATGGCTTGGCAGAAGGTCAACAACAAAAAATGATAAATAACTGTCGACATCGAAGATGTGGTCATGAGACATGATCACCAGCAGGCACGGTACTTGATAATGATGGTTAAGACATTGTTTGAAGTACCAACGAACACTGTCCGATTAGAATACTGGATATTCCTATATGCAAAAATATCTCCACATTTCCCATCTCCTCACATCTAATCTGGTTACTTACTTTCACATTATTGAATGCCCTACATTTCCTTATTTAAAGATAAACAAATAAATATATTCTTCTCATCATGGGAGGGGGGAGAAGGTGAGCGAAAGAGAGAAATACAGGTAATAAGAGTTCAGTTTTAACGGAAAAAAAGAGGATCACGACGGATCTAGAACAAATATAGCACGAAGGTATAGCGTCCTGCTTGTATGTTTGGCTCATTTCCTCGTTAGCAGGTAAGTTGGTCAATTACCTCGTGTGGTTTTCATCTCTGATCTATACCCATCCACTCAAGAGATCCGGCGGGAGACGCGTATTTTGTTCACATCAGCGCCAAGTATTATGTTCCTGCGATCGATACAATAGAAAGATGTATAAGGGATTCGTCTCCTATCCTTAGCTACTACTTTTATTATTCGCGTACAGACACAGCTACATACATGATCATTGTATCTTCACGGCTACCTTTAGTATCACTATATCTTCATCGATATATTTAATATTGTTTAATCTTTATTGATATACTTATTACTGCTATATATATATATATATATATATATATATATATATATATATATATATATATATATATATATATATCTATTGTTGGCTATATTGATTAATTTTCTAGTTAAAAAAGTAAAGGTTCCCTCTATACCATGCGAGACGTATGTGGACTGTTGTTGTTGTTGGTGACCACATTTTTATTTTCCATGACCAACAGTACATTTTTGGGTGATATGGTCAGGCTCATGCCAGGCCGCCCTATTTTGGCAACCATTTTTATAGTGTAGGTTAACACATAACCCTACTATTTGTATCTACATTGCAACTTTTAAGTTCGTTGCAAATTCACTCACCTCTATATATATACTATATATATATATAGATATATATATTTATATATAAATAGTCATAATTATTGTCATATCTTTCAGTCTACTATTATTTACAATCAACATCACGATTAGGTCCCTATACAGAACGTTGCATTCACAGCAGATTCTATCTCTAGTTAAGTCAGCCACTTATATTATTTCATTATTATTATTCTCACATTTGTCACGTTTCCAATTTCATCTTCACTTTGCTATTATCTATTGTCTACGGAAATTACGGAATTAAGGAATTATGTCTAGGGAAATACTTGGTATAGCGTGGAACGAATTCAAAACAAACGAGGAAGTTAGAGATATCGCCAATCACCCACTAATATCTTCAGTAATAAAGAAAAACGATGGTCATATGTTGGACGTGTGATGAGAAAAGATAATAACCGAACAGCAAAGCAAGCCCTCATGTGAGAAACAACAGGTAAGAGGAAAAGAGGAAGACCCAGAGAGATACTGAGAAGAACATTAATGAGAGTGGCAAGAGAAGCAGGAATTGGCTCCCTCAAAGAGATAGAGCAGCTTGCACAGAAAAGAGACAAATGCGAGATTTGATAAAATATCTTTAAAAGAATTGAAAACTGCTAGAACAAAATTTAGATAAGAGAAGGAGTATCTTGGTCTATGCTCTATGGACCGGCTACGGCTCGAAAGGTGAATAGATAGATAAATAGATAGAATATCTATTGTAGAGCATAGGCGGTCTATTATTATTATTGTACTGAATGCGAGTACTATTGTTATTGTAGTGAATGTACGGTCTAGTATTATTGTAGTGAATGTGCGGTCTATTGTTATTGTAGTGAATGTGCGGTCTATTGTTATTGTAGTGAATGTGCGGTCTATTGTTATTGTAGTGAATGTGCGGTCTATTATTATTGTAGTGAATGTGCGGTCTATTGTTATTGTAGTGAATGTGCGGTCTATTGTTATTGTAGTGAATGTGCGGTATATTGTTATTGTAGTGAATGTGCGGTCTATTGTTATTGTAGTGAATGTGCGGTCTATTGTTATTGTAGTGAATGTGCGGTCTAGTATTATTGCAGTGAATGTGTGGTCTATTGTTATTGCAGTGAATGTGCGGTCTATTGTTATTGTAGTGAATGTGCGGTCTATTGTTATTGTAGTGAATGTGCGGTCTATTTTATTGTAGTGAATATGCGGTCTATTATTATTGTAATGAATGTGCGGTCTATTGTTATTGTAGTGAAAGTGCGGTCTATTATTATTGTAGAGAATATGCGGTCTATTATTATTGTAGTGTATGTGCGGTCTATTATTATTGTAGTGAATACGCGGTCTATTATTATTGTAGAGCATAGGCGGTATTATTATTGTAGAGCATGGGCGGTCTATTGTTATTGTAGTGAATGTGTGGTCTATTATTATTGTAGAGAATATGCGGTCTATTGTTATTGTAGTGAATACGCGGTCTATTATTATTGTAGAGCATAGGAGGTATTATTATTGTAGAGCATGGGCGGTCTATTGTTATTGTAGTGTATGTGCGGTCTATTATTATTGTAGTGAATACGCGGTCTATTATTATTGTAGTGAATACGCGGTCTATTATTATTGTAGTGAATACGCGGTCTATTATTATTGTAGTGAATGTGCGGTCTATTATTATTGTAGTGAATGTGCGGTCTATTATTATTGTAGTGAATGTGCGGTCTATTATTATTGTAGTGTATGTGTGGTCTATTATTATTGTAGTGAGTGTGCGGTCTATTATTATTGTAGTGTATGTGTGGTCTATTATTATTATTGTAGTGATGTGCGGTCTATTATTATTGTAGTGCATAGGCGGTCTATTATTATTGTTGTGGATGTGTGGTCTATTATTATTGTAGTGTATGTGCGGTCTATTATTATTGTAGTGCATAGGCGGTCTATTATTATTGTATTGAATGTGTGGTCTATTGTTATTGTAGTGAATGTGCGGTCTATTATTATTGTAGAACATAGGCGGTTTATTATTATTATAGAGTATGTGCGGTCTATTATTATTGTAGTGAATGTGCGGTCTATTGTTATTGTAGTAAATACGCGGTCTATTGCTATTGTAGTGTATGTGCGGTCTATTGTTATTGTAGTGAATACGCGGTCTATTATTATTGTAGTGAATAAGCGGTCTATTATTATTGTAGTGAATACGCGGTCTATTGTTATTGTAGTGTATAAGCGGTCTATTATTATTGTAGTGAATACGTAACATTCTAAACTAAAGCCAATATTTACAGTTGAACTCTATTTTAGCAGTTAATATTTTCATTAATAATTTAATAGTTACATAGTTAACACTTGTAACAAAAACATCAGAGACTGGCAAATTGAGAGTTTCGAGGACGGAATATTCCATTTTTAACCGTACAAGTTTTTAAATTGTGAGATACAGCTTCTTCTGAACACGTTAAATATATAATAGAAGAAGCATGTGCATTTTATCTTCGTGGAAAAGCACAAACAAACAATTCAATTAAAGTATCAGAGACAAACAGTTGTGATCTGTACGTCTAACACAATCTCTGCATCTCTACGTGTGTCATCATCTTTACATCACCCATGACCTTAACGTTTACAGATTACCTTGTGTTCTTGGAGGACGAAAAGTTGTTAGTCTACTGTTCTTTTCTTTCTCCCTTGTGTTTGCACACTGACCCCAGTGTGAACTCATCTGGTTCTGTGTGCATTTGCGCACATTTCTGCACATCCACGACAGCCACACTCAGGTTACCATTTCCTTTTTCATTTTGACCTTGGCCTGACACAAGACATTTTTATTTTCTTTAACATATTTCGATCATTTTTGTTTTGATGTTTCGTTATTAGTTTTACTTACATATCAGTGTGTGTTTTTTTTTTGTTCATGCTGAAGGCCTATTGGGCCGAAACGTCGTTTAATCTGTGTCGTCCACTAATAACGTAAAGCTTCTAACATACCATTTTTTTCTATTTTTTATTTTATTTTTCCTTGTGTTCATGGACCACGAATACGCCTTGTTCGTTCTGTGGATGGATCTGTCTATCCAATATTGGCAGACTCAGGACCGTGAGAAACTGTTCAGCAAAGCAGCATCCAGGATAAGTCACTAATATTTTAACCAAACTACTGACTTAATCATAATTGCTTGCTACAACTGTCTGTCAAGACGTCAAAGGGCATGTCTTCTTCTTCTTCTTCTTCTACCTTTCAGCTCCCTGTGGAGCATAGGTCTTCAACAAACACTTTCAGCTCCCTGTGGAGCATAGTTCTTCAACAAACACTTTCAGCTCCCTGTGTAGCATAAGTCTTCAACAAATACTTTCAGCTCCCTGTGGAGCATAGGTCTTCAACAAACACTTTCAGCTCCCTGTGGAGCATAGGTCTTCAACAAACACTTTCAGCTCCCTGTGGAACATAGTCTTCAACAAACACTTCAGCTCCCTGTGGAGCATAGGTCTCCAACAAACACTTTTCAGTTCCCTGTGGAGCATAGGTCTTCAACAAACACTTCCAAGTCGTTCTGTTTCTTGCCATTCTTTTAAGATCATTCCATGTCTTCCCTATCATCTTCATCTCTGCTTCTATCTGTCTTCTCCAAGAATTTCTTGGTCTTCCTCTTTGTATTTTCCCTGGGAATTCCAAAAAAGGGCCTGTTGTGTAATACTCTCAGTTGGCTTCTGCAGTGTGTGCCCTATCCAGCGCCATCGTCTTCGCTGTATCTCTTTATCCACTGGTATTTGACTGGTATATTTCCATAATTCTATGTTAGTGAATTTGTCCTACCATTTCCATCCTTTTACTCTGCGTAAGCATCCATTAATGAAAGTTCAAAGAGCATGTATTGTGTTCATAATGTCTAGGTTCCTCTTCAACCGTAGCAACCAGATGATTCATCGCAGCCTTTATGACACGATCCAAGTCCGTGGATGGGGAGCACGAGAGGCAGTAACAATAATCGCAGTCACGACAATCACAATATTGATACTACAATCACCAGCTTTACCGCAGCTACGTGTAGTTATGTCATTTCTCTTACAACAATAAAACATGGAGACAGATACCAAGGAAGGGCAGGTCCAGAGGCACAGAGAGAGAGAGAGAGAGAGAGAGAGAGCGAGAGAAAGAGAGAGAAAAAGAAAACAAATGAGAGAGGGAGAAAGCGAGAGGAACATTCAGACGGAAAGGAAGAGATTCATGGAGTTGCAAGGTGCAACAAATAAAGTAAGAGCTACAAACAAGCAGAGACCGAAAAAAAGGCTGACACATGAAGAACAGAATCTTTCTTTTCCTTATTTATTTATTTTTTTTGGTCTTCACTTCCTCCTGAACCCATTGGAGTGTCGAGTGAGATACACAATTTTGGTTCTTGCCCTTTTGAATCATTGCCCGTTGATATTTTGTACCACTTCTTTGGTGTTGTCTGTCCATCTTACTCTAGATCAGCCTTTCGCTATTCTCCTTTTACCTCTTGTAATGCATGCTTTGAATCGCGTGGCGTTCTTTCTAGATGGGCAAATCATTTTATTTGTTGTTTTTGCATATTTGGAATTGGTTCAATGCCCACTTTCTCTCTTATAATATCATTAGAGAGCCAACTACAAAATGACAAATATAGACTTTCAGAAAATCCTAAAGATCTAAAACAATTAGTTAATCAAATAAACATGACAAGCAAAACATATGGATTAAATATGAATATCAAAAAGACAAACTATGATCATAAGCAAAGATAATGCTCAAAACCAACAAGTGGATATCAAAATTGAAGGAATAGACCTGGAGACAGTCCAGAGCTACAACTACCTTGGACATACTATAACCAGTGATGGAAAATGTACAACAGAAATAAACAAAATAATAGGAATGGCAAAAGTAATTTTAATGTCGTGAAAAATATACTAACATCAAAACAAATAAAACCAGGGCTGAAATTAAGAATATCAAAATGTTACATCTCATCAACAATCTTGTTTGGTGCAGAAACATGGACATTAGACAAGAAAACAGAACTGAAAATTGAAGCCTTTGAAATGTGGATTTATAGAAGAATAGAAAGAATTGGATGGAAAGAAAAGAACGCAAATGATGAATACTTAAAACAACTAAAAATGAAAAGAGAATTACTGAACACAATTCAAACAAGACTATTGAGATTTTGGGCGCCTGTTAAAAGACACAGCAGCCTACTAAAAGTAATTTTGGACAGGAAAATACAGGATAAAATAGGCAGAGACAAACAATGACTAACATGGGCGATTAACATAAAAAGGTGGACAAGTCAGCCAATGATAACCTGCACCATCAAAGCAAGAGGCAGAGCGAAATGGCGCTCCATGGTAGCCAACCTTCGATGCGGAGACGACACTCAAAGATGAGACTTACAAAGTAAACGAGAAAAGTTGATGAATAAATAAACCGGAAGGGGTTATCAATGTGATACAGAGTCCGATACTTAGCTTCCAAACGCCCTCCAGTCGAGAACACTAACACACTGTTATGAAATGTACATCAAAACACAAGCCGGCCTTGTTAAAACCATTTACTAGGCATGCGCAAATGCAGTTACATGTATTAGTCTTAAGAGCTATTCGGCACCGCCCGAATTGCAGCAAACAAGCGCCGTCTAGCGAAAGCAACCAGCAACATCAACTACACATCGCCTATAGCTACAACTGTTTAAACATAATGTTTAGCTTTGGTTCAACAAGTAGTAATGTGTATGTGTGTTTATATATATATATATATATATATATATATATATAATATATATATATATATATATATATATATAATAAATCCAAAGTTAACGAAGCTAATTCTGGAATATCCGGTGCGTGATTATAACAGTTTGTAGATTACAAGCTTGTCATTATCCGTGTTCTTGTAATTACTTCGAATACTTGATAATAATAATCTGTCAAACGCGACGTAAAAGCGTATCATTTTTAAAATATAGGTGAACATTTTTTCTTATATATATTAAATGTACAGTTCCTCTCTCTTATTGAGACCTAAATAATGTCTAACTAAAGTTAAGAAATAGTTTAGCTAGTGAACATTTTCCAAGTCGGATGAATAGAAGATATATTGGGAAGATAGGAAAGTGTGTGGGGGGTGGGGGAGGAGGAGAGAAGAGAGAGGTTTTGCATGCTGAATCGTCCAGTAACTGAGCTGAGTGCAGTCAGCGACCAACAGTAAACAGCAGCACGGCCGCACGTAGCGGCCCACAGTAAGCAGCGGCCCACAGTAGACAGCGACCCACAGCAGACAACGGCCCACAGTAGACATAGGCCCACAGTAGGCAGCGGCCCACAGCAAACAGCGGCCCATAGTAAACAGCGGCCCTCAGTAGGCAGCGGTCCACAGTAAACAGCGACCCACAGTAGGCAGCGGCCCACTTCGCTTGAGTCGGATCGGCGAACAACAGAACTGATCAAGACATTGATCCACCTCTCAGGGGTGCTCCTGGAAAGCGGCTATCGAGTCTGGCAAAACGAGGAGGGATTGAAGAAGGAAGGGAACCTGGTACGTAAAAATGCCGTGGTGAAGTCGTTTGTGATCCGCCGAAAGGCGCAAACTACAACACAACGCATTCACGCCCACTTACGTCCTCTTAAGGACGGGCGATAAAGAGGATTATCAATTCCTTTTAATTTATAATATTTTAATTTTCGTCAATAATTATTTCTCAAACCTACTCTGCGGTATTCATGCATATTTAATTATTTCTCTAACCTACGCTGTGGTATTCCTAAAATATAATTATTGTTCTACGCTACACTGTGGTATTCATAAAAATTAATTATTTATTTACGCTACTCTGTAGTATTCTTAAATGTTAATTATTTCTCTAACCTACTCTATGGTATTAATAAATATTAATTATTTCTCTAACTTACTCTATGGTATTCATAAATGTTAATTATTTCTCTAACCTACTCTATGTTATTCATAAATATTAATTATTTCTCAAATCTACTATGTGGTATTCACAAATATTAATTATTTCTCCACCCTACTCTATAGTATTCATAAATATTAATTATTTCTCCACCCTACTCTGCGGTATTCATAAATATGAATTATTTCTTTAACCTACTCAACGGTATCAATAAATATGAATTATTTCTCTAACCTACTCAACGGTATCAATAAATATGAATTATTTCTCAACCTACTCAACGGTATTCATAAATATGAATTATTTCTCTAACCTACTCTATGGTATTCATAAATATGAATTATTTCTCTCACTACTATGTAGTGGAGCCCTATGATCTTCCTTCTCCTAAATACAAAACCAGAACAGTATAGAATCATAATGCATTCTCTTAATGCTGTTATATCTTTACATTTGTGGTTTCTGTACAAAGTCACAGTCGTTTGTCACTGATAATTTAGTTGAGTTGTTCATGTGTGTATTTCAGTGAAGATAAAATGCGCATACATTTCTATTGTTCATTGAAAGTGATTAGAAGAATCGCTGTCTTAAAATATGACAACGTTTTTCGTTAAAAATTGAATATTGCCCTAACTCTCAGATTTCCGACTTTTAAAAAATCCCTTTGTTATGAGTATTAACTACTAAAATATACACTTTTAAAAAATGTGACTTCTTGTGTGTAATGTTACAAATTGAAACCACATATGTAAAGCATTAATTTAAACAGCGAAGGGGAATGTACTAAACTCATTACTTCTTCATCCATAAATGAAATACAATTTTCTAATTAGAACTATAATGCAACTTTGAGGTGGAAACCAACAGCTGTGATAAGTACATGATTAATTCAATTCTAATGAATTCCATCATGATCTCATTGTTGTTATTGTTATTGTTATTATAAATGACCTTTTTCGACTTGTCAGACGGTCTAGAGCAGGTATTTTCTTGAGGTTTTGTTTTGTCGAACAGCTTCTCTCGTGGTTAATTCTACCTATGTCTGACAAACACATACGGCCACAGAATGAACAAGCCAGGCCCACTGATCCACAGGTTTCCCCATCCTTTTTCGTGATCTTTTCTCTTCCAAGTTTTACCTTAGCACAGTCTCAAATGACGCTGTACCGTTCCTTATACTTGCTCTCCATGATGTGCGATCACTTGCCAGATGTTCCCATTCATATTCACATATGGAGTTATTATTGTTATTATTATTATCATTATTAATAATATAAATATTATTGTTAATAATATTATTATTATTGTTCTTAAACAGACAACACTCATCATCATGTGCCATACCGGGTGGCGTAGGTGATCATGTCCCTCCACAATCTTCTATCTACAGTGCATCGTATCAGTTCAGTTGTTGACAGTTTTCCATGCCATGACACCAAGCTATCCAGTATTTTCTCTCTTTGTCGTCCGCAATCTCTCTTTCCTTTTATTTTGCCAGTTGTTACCAAGTATTCCAACTTTCCTCTTCTCATGATGTGCCCGAAAATTGTTGATTGCTTCTTTCTGATGTTTTTTAAGACCTCCCTTTTTGTGTTGGCCTCTTTGAGAACTTCCTCATTGGTCTTTTTATCTGTCCAGGGAACATTCAACATTCTTCTGAGAAATCCCATCTCTGTGGCCTCTAATCGTCTTTTCATTTTTTTTACCTACTGTCCATGATTCGCTTCCATAGGTCAGAATTGGTTCTATATAGCACCGATGAACTCTCTTTCTCATTTTTATTGACATAGATTTCAGGCAACACTAGCAGCACAAATTGTTGATTTTCATTATCATCATCACACATTGAAATAATCCACAGGGGCTCCGATATTGCCATGGAGACAATCCGAGGAGAGACCAGCCCCACGTGCACGAACTACACAGCACAGGCTGGAACCACGTTTTGGGGTAGGTTTTATCCGGACAATTTACTTAATGTAATAAACATGACATGCAAAAACATATGGACTAGATATGAATATCAAAAAGATTAAAACTATGATCATAAGTACTGTCATAAGATAAACAAGAGATTAATTTTTCCTTTTTCTGAAAAAAAAATTAATAAATAAAAAATCACCACCCCTTTTAGTGGGCTTTGAACTTGGGTTCTTCCTGTCACGAGCTCGACGCTCTACCCCTGAACACAAATATAAAGTGTGAAGTCTAGCCCTTAGCATCGGCGATCCTAAGAAAAGATACCCACGACCTACAACTCTACCAATCAAAAAGCAAATTTCCTCTGAAGAGAGGCGCGACTTACCCGTTTGTCCACTTTATTATAACGATACAAAACAGACTTAATTTCCTCTGAAGAGAGGCGCGACTTACCCGTTTGTCCACTTTATTATAACGATACAAAACAGACTTAATTTCCTCCGAAGAGAGGCGCGACTTACCCGTTTGTCCACTTTATTATAACGATACAAAACAGACTTAATTTCCTCTGAAGAGAGGCGCGACTTACCCGTTTGTCCACTTTATTATAACGATACAAAACAGACTTAATTTCCTCTGAAGAGAGGCGCGACTTACCCGTTTGTCCACTTTATTATAACGATACAAAACAGACTTAATTTCCTGCCTTAATAGCCTGAACCCACAAAAAGCCTATCATTGTACATGTCACAAGAACGCTGGAATGGCACAGACCTGGGAGACGACACACCAGGAAGTTCTCCAGTCTGTAGCGCCAGTACTTAAGTGCACTTCCCCTGAGCAGGACACGTGAAAGCTGTTACAGCCATTTTTACCCTTAAACGATTGGTTCCCATTGCGCGTGAACAGTCTCTATGGGACCATCAAATACGCACGAGAGTCACGTTTGATGTATATTCCTTCAAGTGCTATTTATAAGAATAGCTTTCGCGACCTTCTAAGCAGACCTGCAGATAATCGACAAAAGGCGATTGCTAGTATACAGTAAAGGAAAGCAAAATAAAGGACTCAGCCTTAATAGTAAAACAAACAGAAGTAATGGTAGCAACAAAGAAAAAACATCACCGCAATGCACAAACACACGCATTAAAACAGGTAAAGGAATTTAAATATGTGGGAACATATTAACCTCAGATGGTAGATGTACAGCAGAGGAGAGATGCAGAATGGCTCAGGCAAAAGCAGCTTTCCAAAAAATGAGGAAGATACTATGCAATCCATTTTTGACAATAGAAACAAGAAAAAGAGTTCTTAAATGTTATGTAGAGCCATTCTTAGCATACAGGTATGAATCATGGACAACAGGTCCGCAGACAAGAAAATCACTGGAGGGTGTAGAAACGTGGTTTTATAGAAGAATATTGAGAATACCATGGATAGCTAAAAAGAGTTATGAAAACGTTCTGAAAAGGCCAAAGCAAAAAGAGAGCTAATATACAATATTAGGAAGAAACAAACATGATTTTTTGGCCATGCAATGAAAAGAGAACAGCTGGGATATATTGTAACAACATGAAAAATTGAGTGACGAAGAGATAGAAGGAAGCAAAGAGAAAAAATACGAGACAACTTAAGAGAATAGCTTGGCTATTTAATGTCAACAATAGAAATAATGAATAACTGTCGAGATAAAAAGTTGTGGAGAGACGTGACACCTACGCCAGCAGGCACAGTACTTGATGATGATGAGTATATATAACATGTTAAGGATCGCAACATCAGTTATTGTCTTAGAAAGTTTAATTGTACATTTACAAAAAAAAAATAAAAAAAGCGTCAAAAACTACTGTTGCTAACCCGTGCCGGATGGCGATTCCCAAGGGGCATGTTAATTATTTCCAACAAGATCGACGAGTTTATTTTTAGCTGCAAATATTTGTAGTACATGCAATTTAGAAATGAAAAGTTTGGAATAATTTTACTTCCACTCAAGACAGTCACGGGCAAATTATAATTATTAATGATAAAACACAGGGGTGGGGGGTTAAGGAAAAGGGGGAGGGGTGTTAAGAGTTAAGCTTGGCTGATAACAGGGGTCACACGATACATGGATATTACAGATGGGATCGCAGGTGAGTTGGATATTATTCAATGGGGTCGCAAAAAAGGGGGACGCCGGTTTAATTATAAAGAGTAATTTGAGTGTCCTCGCTTCCTGATTAGAACTTGGGTCCGGGGTTCAATCCTCAGCAGTAGCGGATATTTTTTTTTTCCGGACCGATAAAGCTCCAGGGTTCACCCAGCCTCTAAAAATGGGTACAAGAGATTTTTTTCCTGAAAAGGAAAGGCGGCCTGGCGTGAGAGCGACCATGTAACTTAAAATCTGCCGTGGGTTGTGGAAAAAATATGGTCACTAACACCATATTCCCTATACGTCTAGTGGGGAGTGAAATGACACCTTTACTTAAAGTAATTAAAACAAATTGGGTTCAGTGTTTTAACATTTTTGGTTATGATCTTTTGGCGTTTATGAAATACAATCTGTGGTTGATCGTAAGGGGTTGGCAGATTCATCATCATCATGTGTTATACAGGTTGGTATAGGCGGTCATGTCTTTCCACAATCTTCTATCCACAGTACATTGTACCAATTCTGTTGTTAACTATTTTCCATGCCATGACATCAAGTTATCCAGTATTTTCTCTCTTTGTCGTCCGCGATCACTCTTTCCTTTTATTTTGCCAGTTGTAACCAAGTATTCCAACTTTCCTCTTCTCATGATTTAAAAAAATGATTGTTTGTGTCTGATGTTTTTTTAGGAGTTTCTTTCTTGTGTTGGCCTCTTTGCGAATTTCTTCATTGGTCTTTTTAGCTGTCCAGGGAACGTTCAACATTCTTCCAACAAGGTTTACCTACATCTTAATATGGCGCAATATGTCGCTCGTTAGTTGACAAGAAAGATCATAAGTAAAATAAAAGTAAAGAGCCCCGTCACGCTAAGTGGCGTATATGAGAATATGGTGTTAGTGACCATACATTTTACAGACCTTCAGCACATGATTTTTTGGGATAATGTGGTCGGTATTACGCGCGTGCCGCTTTACTTACTAGTATTTTCTCTCTTTTTCACCTGTGATCTATCTTCCCTGCATTTTACCAGTAGTACCAGTTGGTAGATTACATGGATATTATTGTAAAACGAAATCACTGGATTCTGTAGAAATGTGGTTTTACAGAAGAATTTTGAGAATACCATGGACAGCTAGAAAAGTAATGAAAACGTTATGAAAGAGGCCAAAACAAAAAGAGAGCCAATTTCCAATTTTAGGAAGAAACAATCATAATTTTTTGCCTATGTAATTAGAAGGGAACAGCTGGGATATATTATAACAACTGGGAAAATTGAGGGACGAAGAGATAGAGGGAAACAAAGAGAAAGATACCAAACAGCTTAAGAGAATGGCTTGGCAGAAGGTCAACAACAGAAATGATAAATAACTGTCGAGATCGAAAGTTGTGGAGAGACATGTTCACCGACGCCAGCAGGCATGGCACTTGATGATGATGATTGTGAAACGGGTACGCAAGTGGTTTTCTTCAGCGATCACCTATTACTGCGTGTTTAGGCATTTAGACCAGGTTGGGTCACAATCAAGAGGGCCGTTTGAGGTCTTCACCTGTTCCCCATACCTTGGCATTTATCTATCTATCTATTGTCCTTTCGAGCCGAAGACGGCACATAGGGCAGAACCACAATCTCGAAAACAGAAACCTTGCGTACCAAAATGGCACATTTTGCAGAGATCGCTGTTTCTATGGTTCTGTTTCCATAACAATACTTTTTACAATGACAGCTTGACAAGCCATCGATCAACCTCCTTAGTCGCCTCTTACGACATGCCTGGAAGGTCACAGTGTCACTATTCTTTACTCCCTCATAATAAGGCCCCAGTAACATACGGTTTACCTTGGCATGCAGGGGGTTTATTTCTGTGAGTCATATATGTGTTCTTAGGGTGATGAGTGTGCTGCAGTCCTGTACGATATGATCTGGGGTTTTTCTGGATGCTGCTGAGTCAGATGTTGCAAAGCCACTTATTCTTATCTTGTGTAGGTGTGCTATGAGGCCGCAATGACCTGTTCTGTGTCTGAATACCTTGGCCTGCTCATCTCTGCTGAGTTTGTTTTAAGCTGCCGTGTTCTGGCTCAGATTTGCCTTATGTATATCTCTATGTTGTTTTCCTAGCTTGTTTCAGGAGTCTTGAGGGTCAGGTACAAAAAGGGGGATCATAGGTTACTTGGTTATTACAAATGGGTGGATGTAATTACTTTTAAAAGTTGGTGGTGGATGAAATTACTATTGTAAAGGGGATGTTGGATGAAATTACTATTGTAAAGGGGGTGTTGATGAAATTACTATTGTAAAGGGGGT
The DNA here is from genome assembly GCA_032433765.1 of Megaustenia siamemsis. NCBI lineage: Eukaryota > Metazoa > Mollusca > Gastropoda > Stylommatophora > Ariophantidae > Megaustenia > Megaustenia siamemsis. Next base: position 29,072,997 of record JAVIAB010000126.1, read on the forward strand.
GTTGGATGAAATTACTATTGTAAAGGGGATGTTGGATGAAATTACTATTATAAAAGTGGGTGGTGGATGAAATTACTATTGCAAAGGGGATGTTGGATGAAATTACTATTATAAAAGTGGGTGGTGGATGAAATTACTATTGTAAAGGGGATGTTGGATGAAATTACTATTATAAAAGTGGGTGGTGGATGAAATTACTATTGTAAAGGGGATGTTGGATGAAATTACTATTGTAAAGGGGATGTTGGATGAAATTACTATTGTAAAGGGGATGTTGGATGAAATTACTATTGTAAAGGGGGTGTTGGATGAAATTACTATTATAAAGTGGGTGTTGGATGAAATTACTATTATAAAAGTGGGTGGTGGATGAAATTACTATTATAAAAGGGGTGGTGGATGAAATTACTATTAAAAAAGGGTGGTGGATGAAATTACTATTATAAAAGTAGGTGGTGGGTGAAATTACTATTATAAAAGGGGTGGTGGATGAAATTACTATTATAAAAGGGGTGGTGGATGAAATTACTATTATAAAAGGGGTGGTGGATGAAATTACTATTATAACAAATTTAGGAGAGGGTCGCATTGATAAAACGTGACAGCAGGACTAGATCAAATAGTTGGGGAAAACACTGGGGTAAACGCATGAGTCAAGAGTTAAGTTTGGGAAAACACTGGAGTAAACGCATGAGTCAGAGTCAATGTGGTGCACAAGGAGAGTGAATTATAAACTACAGTTGTGCCTTCATTGGAGAGCGATCGACGAAGCAGTGAAGTGAAAGAAAAAGCAAAAATAATATATTTTTTTTTAAAAAGAAGAAATCAACAGAATACCAATTTCAACTGTGACAACTAAGCTGATGAAAAGTCGCACACATGATGTAGAAAGAATTAAAAAAAGAAAAGGGGAAATAAGATGTGATGAGAAATGAAAAATAAAAAGAGAAAGGGCTTAAGGAAAAAAAAGACAAAAAATGATGACGTTAAAGAAATATCTAAAGACATAAAAAGAAAAAAAAGTCGATGGAAAAAAAGGAGGCCAACATATATAGAAAAGAACATTAAAGAAAGAAAAAGTAGCAATAAAATTGAAGAAAAATGCACGAAGAATTAAATTAAATGAAAAACATATATGTAAAAATTTCTAAAAAGCTAAAGAAACTGATGGCGTAAACAAGAAATGGCGGGACAATATGTTGTATTTAC
>JAVIAB010000126.1:29079205-29098734 GCA_032433765.1 Megaustenia siamemsis
TTACCTTCCCTTGTTGATCAATAAACTCTTCGCCTACTCGATTGCCCCGTTTTCTGAGCCACTAGGTTGTAGTGCATTTATAGGTCACTGGCTCTTGTAGTACACTCAGTTTAAGAGCTAAGTGTTAAAGAGTTATGAGTCGTCTCGTCAAATTTAAAACAAACTAAATGTTACACAGTTACTGAAAAAGATAAGTATAAAACAATATGTGAAATTAAAACAAAACGAAACACAATTACTGGAACCAGATACGTATACAACAATATGTGAAATTAAAATAAAAGCACACAATTCTTTGAAGACCGAACGTACACAATAACTTTTCATGACAAAATAAAATCACATGAAGATTATTTGTTTAAACCACAAAAGAAAATGATCTAGCGGTATTTAAAAAAAAAAATATATTTCAATATCAAAGATAACAGGGACGGCAGCCCCGAATAAATGCATATATAAGACGGATGCACTGAACCGTAATGTGCAGAACACTGTGCAACGTACAAAGCTAATAATCGAATGAAGACGCATACACCTGGACATCTCTTTCTTCACCAGATCTACGCTCAGCTCCAAAGCCTGATTAAACAATTGGGCAAGTCATGATATTGAATTTAACACTTTATCAACACGTCTTGTGGTTCAAAGTGTTGTGTTCAGATATTATCAAGCATGAATAACATTCAATATATCTTCTGTAATGGTCTCTCTGTTTAGCCTCATTTATATTTTGACAAATTTTTAACTAGAAGACACATACAACAATTTTAATGTAATGTCACTAAATAGTTTATATTTGATAGCTCAATTTGGGTTTAATTTCATGTAAACATTTGGGTCATTTTTACAATAGAATAAACATTGATATTGTGACTTTGAATTTAATGTCATGAAATAGTTCAAAGAGTATCAGATAGTTCAAGTATCTTATTCAAGCAATGAACGCGAATGAATATACAGCTATGATTAGAAGGAAAGGCAAAAACATCAAGTCAATAGGGATGAAACCAGGCAAGAGTGATATACATAGAAGGAAAGGCAAAAACATCAAGTCAATAGGAGGGATGAAACCAGGCAAGAGTGATATACTTAGAAGGAAAGGCAAAAAACATCAAATCAATAGGAGGGATGAAACCAGGCAAGAGTGATATACTTAGAAGGAAAGGCAAAAAACATCAAATCAATAGGAGGGATGAAACCAGGCAAGAGTGATATACTTAGAAGGAAAGGCAAAAACATCAAGTCAATAGGAGGGATGAAACCAGGCAAGAGTGATATACATAGAAGGAAAGGCAAAAACATCAAGTCAATAGGAGGGATGAAAGCAGGCAAGAGTGATATACAACGAGCAAAAAAAACTGGTAAACCAGAACAAAACATGGGTTATCAGTCTCCACAAGCTGAAGGATATGCTCAAAAGAGGTTCTGGAAACTTATGGAGTTGTCCGAAGTTAAAAAAAAAAGGATTATGTGTGGACTGATTGACTGTCTAACTAACCAAACTGATCAACTATATGAATTTTGCCGTCCTGACAGGCGGTTCGTAGCAAGCAATCATGATAAGTCAGTAGTTTGGTTAAAAAGATGGTGGTGTCTTATGCTGATAGCTGATTTGTTGAACAGCTTCTTCCGCTGCTGAATATTTTTTTCTTTTTTTTTTCGTTCGCCAGCTTTTACCTCTGACGAAGTCCGTATAGACTAGGGACTGAATTTTGCGTGTTAATCCATTTTTCCCTGGCAGCCGTGTGCACAGGGGTCCCTCGCCGCACAGGCAGATAACTCCGACTTCGGAGGTACTCATATTTTTCCGTCGATGAGTAATTGACGTTTCAAGCCTGGACTCGCCGCTGAGACCAGGGGTGGTTGCCGCAGGAGAAATCATAATAAAAATCCCAACAAACCGGGATATAAATCCACAACCTCTCTGTCTCGAGGCCGACGTCTTGCCTCGAGACCAACCAGTCCCCCTGAATATGCCAATACTGGATAGACAGATCCGGCCACAGAACGAAGAAGATGCATTCGTGGTGTCTGGCCTCGTCTCCTTTCTCCTGAGCCTTTCTGTCTTCTGAATTTAATATCAAATCTACATCGAAAGTAGCAGTGCCATTTTTATTTATTTTTCTTTTCTGTGTGCCACGATCTGCAGCCAGATTTTCCCAGTTTCTTTCACTGATAGAGAATTCCCCAAGGAAGCCCTGCAAACATCCTTATATCTCAGCAATGGTCTGCTCGTTGGTCTCTTTACGTCCTTAATTTCTCCAAACAATATTTGTTTGGAAATGCGATTGTTTGTCGTTGTTCTTACATAATTAAGCCACCTTAGTCTACTACTCCAAGGTATTGTCATGATGGATGGGAGCTTGGCTTGTTGTAAGACAGAGTTGGTTACTTTGTCCTGCCAAATGATGATCATAATCTTTCCAAAGCTGATTAACTAACTTTAAAATTATCAATAAAGTAAAAAAAATAAATAACTAGCTAACTATATAGATCACAACATCAAGAAAAAGATCATTCTACTGGAACTACCGGATTAATTTGGCACTGAAAGAGTTAATCTTTTATTGAAAACCAACTATATACTCATGACCTCAAATGTCCGATAGTATCGTGAATTACCATGGCAACATCACACAGCAGGAAGTAACTTGGTAAAAACCAACAAACAACCGTGTTTCTATTTTTAGACGAAGATAAAATTATTGGTAATAAAGCACGCTTTCCTGGAAGCAGATCCACGCTAGTTAATTAGATTACTCACGCTGAGGGTAACTCCCGTCTCTGCATAAACCTTACAATCCCTTAGCAACGGTAACTATGCTAAAGACAAATATAATTTTTAAAACTGACACAACTTAACTGTGGGTATAGATGTTGTTGAGACAGTCACAGATAGTTCTTATCTTCGAGATGTGGACAACAGAAATTATTTGTTAAAATCAAGTAGTTTAAGTGACACGTTAAAATGTAGCAATGCTGTAGAACTATAGAATGTAACGAAGAGGGAGAAGAAAACTAAGGAGAAACCGAGGCGGAATCAAGTGCTGAGAAATAAAAGAGGTTGGCGAGTGAGAATGTAGGAATATATATGTGTCCGTGGGGGAGTATGTGGTGAGAGAGAATGAGTGTGTGTGTTAGTGTGAGGCTATCGCAAAAATGTGAGAGGCATAAAGAAAAGAGAGTTCTTGTGCCCCTGTGTGAATATGTGTATGTGTGTAAGAAAGAGAGAGACGGTGAGAGAGCGTGAGAAAGAGTGACACTATGATTGAGTGAATCAGAAACCACCAGTCAAAGATAATATGTGTAAGACAAATTTTTTAAAAAATTGAAAGAGAGAGAGAGTGTGTGTGTGTGTGTGTGTGTAATAACCAGAACATATTGTGAGTATGGAGTAGAAATAAATGTATGCGAGTAAGAAATAAAGCGTCTATTAGACCATATGTTATACATATACATACAAGTGTGTGCGTGAGAAATAGAGATGAGATATTGCATGTGTCTGAGGCAGAAAAACAGACAAGCAGATGGAGAGATAAAGTAAACGTGGATGACATCACGAAATAATGTAGAGCTGAAAGAGTGACAGAGGAGAGAACAGACAAGTGGCGAGGTACTCTCAAGAGACACAACTAGGGCTACAGGTAAATGGAAACAAACAATGTGATCAAAAAAAATAAATCTACAAAGCCAATCCTCAAATTATGCACTAACAATGCAGCAATGTACCTGGCCACTCTGCATACAATCACAAACAATGAATGGCACATTGCAGATAATTCTACTTTTATTGCGACGTCTTCATCCGCCTCGGGCATTGTTCTACACTGTGTGTTACACTTTTCGACTCAGTGTATGCGATTTATTATGGGGTTACTTCACTGACTTTATCCCCTCATTGACCTCATTGCAAGTTGTATATTTTTTTTTCTGAGAAATAAGCGACAGGGCGTGATACCGACCATATTACTCAAAAAATGTACCGTTGATCAATGAAAAATATAGGGACTAACACCATATTCTTCAAACATCTTCAGATGTAGACGGTAATTACAGCAAGACGGTGTTTGTATTCAGCGTTGCCTCTCCTATGAAAAGAATCTTATCAAACTAATAAGTTTTTCATCTGAATTGGGAAGCATTGGGACTGATCTATGTAGCGAATCCTTTCAGAGGTAGGGGTATGTTTACAGCACTCGGACAAAAATAATCACAAATAATCTAATAATAATAATAAATCAAGTACTGGGTCTGCTGGCGTAGGTGATCATGTTTCTCCACAACTTTCGATCTCGACAGTTATTTATCATTTATGTTGTTGACCTTCTGCCAAGCCATTCTCTTAGGCTGTCTGGTATTTTTTCTCTTTGCTTCCCTCTATCTCTTTCGTCCCTCAATTTTTCCAGTTGTCACAATATATTCCAGTTGTTCTCTTCTCATTACACGGTCAAAAAAAAGGATTATTGGTTCTTCCTAATATTGGAAATTAGCTCTCTTTTTGCTTTGACCTCTTTCTGAACATTTTCATTACTCTTCTTAGCTGTCCATGGTATTCTCAACATTCTTTTGTAAAACCAGATTTGTACGGACTCCAGTGATTTTCTTGTCGGTTGTCCTATTGTCCATGATTCACATCCATATGTTAAGACTGGCTCTACATAACATTTAAGAACTAATAATAATAATAATGATAATAATATTAATAATAATAATAACAAAGAACAATATATGATCCGAAGTAGGATCGAACCCCTATTATTATTTGCCTCCACTGATCTGTGTACCTGTGATGAGAAGAGATAATAACCGAATAGCAAAGCAAGCCCTAATGTGGAAACAACAGGTAAGAGGAAGACCCAAAGAGACACTGAGAGGAACATTGATGAGAGAGGCAAGAGCAGCAGAAATCGGCTCCCTCAATGAGATAAAGCTGCTTGCACAGAACAGAGACAAATGGCGAGATTTGATAAAATATCTTTAAAAGAAAACTGCTAGAACAACAATTTAGATAAGAGAAGGTGTATATCGGTCTACGTCCTATAGGGCCAGCTACTGCTCGAAAGGTCAATAGATAGATAGAACGATCTGTGTAGCTCGTATAGCTAAAGGGGCTCTGACCCTCGTTACTGAAGAATGAAAAGAGGGACTGTCATCTGCCATGCATGTCGTTAGAAGTTACTAATAAGAAGGGTCAATGTCTACGCGGGTGCTATGGTTTCTAATACGCATCTAAGTGAAGTAATTTTCAGTGCTTGTGCTAGTGTGCGGCGGACGTGCTTCATACTGGGGAACGTGCTGAGAAGAGGATCTCAACGTTATTGAGTTGTGTAATCAAGATGATATGTCGACTTCACTAGACGGTCTGAAGTGGTCACAACAGTCAGCAAACAATAGGTGATCAGGACCTCATTCACTTTGCTGGAGCTCCACGGAACCAATCTCGTGAAAAATTGATGTAATGCTCACTAAAGTTGGGTATGTTGATGTAAAAGAGTATAGCTAGTGAGAGCATGGGGCAGGCAACTTAGTTGTTGCCCGCTTCTCAATAGATAATAGCAGTAACAAATAGTAGCGACCAGCAGTAGTTAGGACATGAAGTTGGGGAATGGAAAATTTCAAGCCAGAAATAGAAGTTCACATCGGGGTAGGGTCCTCAGAAGTAACAAGGACACCCGCCAAGCTCAGGAGGAAATGTCCAGAATTATTGGACGACACAATGAATAGTTTAGGTCCATGTAAATTTCCACTTCAAAACAAGTTTGTGAGTGAGAGGAGATACGAGATACAGATTTCCACCAACAGCAGGTTGGGGAAATAACAAATAGCATGCGTTGACCTGATGACTTTACTGTCCAGTTAACAGCTACCAGAAAAGGTCAGAGTCGTGAAGTAATATTATTTAAATAGGTTATAGAAGTCACGAAAATAATCTGTTATTGTCAAAGTCTTGGACAGTTGAGACACAAGTTAGTTGTAGAGTTCAAGTCTCGGACACGAGGCTGCAAGTGATCAGAAGGGAGTCGCAGATTGTCACTTCGTGACGATTATAATTGGTTACTGATTTTCAGGTGAAGAGAGTGGTTGAAGTATTTAAGCTTCAACACAACAGAATTAGGAGGTTACAGACAGAGATGAATTAGTCAGGAGTAGAAAGTCAACAGTTAGAGAATTAGACAGTTAGTATAGTCAGGACAGTTAGAAAGTTAAGATTAGAAAGTGATGCCAGTTAGCTAGGAAGTTAGAATCTCCGAGTTGTAGTTCAAGTCAATTTAGAATTTATTAGTAGAAGTTGATAGAGAGCATTATGAACTTAAGCTGTGAAAGTGTTTTGAAAGATTCGTAGAATTGTGCTTCAATATATTTTTACAAGTTCGTAAGTAAACAAATTAATAATGTTGTATGAAAGATATGCACTTACGGACATTCAAATACTCACCGACGATAGTCTCTTGAGTGTCCCGAATTAACGAAGATTAATTTAAGATAAGTGCACGATAATGGGCCAAGATTGATAATAGAGAAATCAATAAACTGATTATGATTTTATAATGAGAGAAAAAGAGTCTGTCATGAATTACCTGTTGTGATCAACTAAAATAAATGTGATGTGCTGTCAAATTATAATATAACATCAAAATATAATTACAACAAAGAGTCAGTGTGGGTCTATAACAGTTGATACAGAAGACATGATGTAACAGTAATCCAATGACGGACAAGCTCCAACGTCTTCTAGCCGAGCTTTGTTCAGGTTTCAGCCTCACAGCCCGCTTGTCAAATAAATTAAACACAACAAAGATGGTCAAACAATCATCCTTATATAGCAGAGCAATAACAGCGCTCATAAAAGTTCAAGATTTTAATAGCAACATTGTCATAAGTAATGAAACCAACATCTAAATAAGCATACGTGCATCATACCCAAATCTCTCCCCTCCAAAATAAACAACATACAAAGCAAACTAACTAAACAAACAAGACAATGCAAAACAAACAAAGCAAAGAAATGAAACAAACAAAATCAAAACAAAACTAACTAAACAAACAAGACAAAGCAAACAAACAAACAAATAAAACAAAGAAATGAAAGAAACAATTTAACAAACAAATAAACAACCAAAACTAACAAACAAATAAACAAAAAAAATACTGAGATTATAATTTAGCGTTTATGCCGACAGTGTCCCCTATTCTGTCACAAATTAGTGACACCTTAAACCAGCACCGCTAATCCCTTAATATTTTAAGCAGTTACTTTGGAAACCATAAGAGGATAGCGGCAAGAAAAACGTCCACCAGTATTGTCTCCCATATAAACGCAACACATGGGATGTGTCTACATTAAATAGTTGTCACCTTTCAAATAAACGACAAGGTCGTATTATATATATATAGAACGTCCATCGTTTTGCTGATATTCTGTTCTCATTTGTGATATCATGATTTCTGTTTTGTTGATGTTGATTTCATGATGTATTGAGAGCATGTGTTGTTAAACATATGTATATCTAACAGCTTATTGAGTTATTGAGTTATCTGCGGGTCATCATCATTACACTCCGAACATGCCCATAGGTGCTCAGATCCCCTCCTCAGTAATTCCCGCAGAGTCCAGCGACTGACGACTCCAGTTCTATGTTGGTTGATAAGTCTTCTTACACGGCCACTAAGTTTCTCATTTCTGGCTGTGTCCACCTCAACTCCTATTTCCATCTTCCGAAGAAGTGACGTGGATCTGTGTTTGTCGAAGTCCTGTGCTCTTCCCACATCTTTGAGGGCATTGATAATGTCAGCCCGATCCATTGGTTGCCGGTCCTCAACGACAGCGCAACTAACAGTTTATAAACCCAGACCCAAACACTTCGTGACAACTTCACTGGACAGGCTGCCTTTTTCCCTCGATATTTGTATAATTCTGATTGTGTAAGGGTATTCTATAAAGTCTTCATTGTTATTCATAATACCGCAGTAGGGGGCTGGTAAAGGGAGGACCAAGAAGTCAGGATGCTCGAGCGACCCACATCAGGGTTCACCCAACCTTAAGTAAGGACATTACTGTCTCCTGGGAAATAGAGGCGGTCTGGAGTAGTGCGTGTACGGACACAAGCAGTTTCTCAATGAGAAGCCAACACTCAACCCGCCTATGTCATCCCTTAGTGTAGGAAACGCTTTGTGGCTCGTGTTGGCCTCATTAACTTTATCTGAACTCACTTCTATAGTAGACGATGACGCATATTGTTTCTGGACACTGACTAACGATCAATGTGTTTGTGTTTACGCATTAGACATGTACGTACATTATCATTATCGTGTGTCATACCGGCTGGCGTAGGCGAGCAAATCCTTCCATAATTCTCTGTGCTCAATACATCGTGTGAACTTGTTGTTAACTGTTGACCGCGTCACGACACCAAGCTATCTAGTATCTTCCCTCCTTGTTGTCCGCGATCTTTTTATCTGTATATTGTCAGTTTTAACAAATTATTCAAACTTTCCTCCTTTCATGATGTGCCCGAAAAAAATGCTTGTTTCTTTCTGATGTTTTTAGGAACTCTGTTTTTGTGTTTTGTTTTGTTTTATTTTGTTGGTCTATCTGACAATGTTCTTGTTCGCATCTTTAACTATCCTTGGGAACTCTCAACATTCTTCTCATAATTCCTAGATTAGTCTTAAGTCAATCTTTTTTATTTGCTTGTCTATTGCCCATGATTCACTTCCATAGGAAACAATTTGCTCTATCTAGTACCGATGAACTCTCTCTAGTACCGATGAACTCTCTCTTGTATTAAAATAGGCTCGTTGCACAAGATGCTTTCCAAGCTCTGATAAGCTACTTTGGTCTCTCATATTCTGGTTTTGATTTCTGCGATGCATCGTCCGTCTGATGTTATAATTGCGTCTCAGCATTTAACGTTCTACGTTCTTTGTTTCATAGTGTTTCTAATATTCTATTAATCCATCTTTTTCATTGTCGGTATGGTGTTCTCTCATCGTTTACTGCAGACACGTTGTGTTGTGTTTGATCTTTCTTCATTATCACGTGCCCCACAAACCATTTTCCATGTTGTTTATTTATGTCTCTAATGGTGGAAATCGCAACTAATTTTCTTTCATCACTGGACAAGTGGCCTATATTCTCCGGATATAGCATATATTATATCTCCGGACATAGCACACATTACATCTCCGGACATAGCGCACATTATATCAAGTTCGAAGTCTTAATCACATAGCAAGTAAACTAACACTAACCAACTAATGATACACATAACTGCCAGTTAATCAATACATGTTGCTGAACCATCCGTCTACCCTAAACAGCTCTCTACCAGCACCTTTGTCCCCTATAATTCTCCATTAGCGGCCAGCGTCGAGTGGCTCCTGGCAATTAGCTGGCAACGAAACGAAGCCCTGGGAGACATTGGACTCAACGGGCGCAATATTGCCAGGGTGAAATGTCAACCCAGGGCAAAGTTCAACGCAAGCCTCTTCTATTCGTTAGCCCAATCTCACTGTCTTTTCATCACAAGCGGGGAAAAAATAGAAAGGTAAATTCCAAAAAATATATATATTTTTAATCGCAAAAAATTGTTAATTTCTGATAGTGGCACAGCGTGAGTGGGACAGGGGGCGCTGAATAACAGCGTACCCCTGGGTATAGTAAACTTATCGACGCAGAATGTAAACAAATATGAAAGAAAGTAGTAATAATAGCAACTCCTGTTACAGGGAGCCATACTTGCCTTGACCCTGGCGTTTGTAACCCACACTTCTGGAATCGGGGAGAATTGAAAAAAAAATAGAAAAAAATGGTATGGTAAAAGCTGTACGGGATTGGTAGACGACACAGATTTGAACGACGTTTCGGCTCAATAGGCCTTCAACCATATCTTGCTATGACCCGGAAGCTGTGAATCCATACACTTGGACTGTCCGGATAACAGGAACCCATATCTTGCAATGACACGAGCCCTGGCAAACCCACGCATGAGATCGTCCCAGGTTATGGCAAACCACATTCTGCCTTCACCCGGACGCTGGCAACCCACACTTGGATTGTCCCAGGTAACGGAAAACCACATTCAGTCTTCACCCGGACGCTGGTAACCCACACACTTGGATTGTTCCTTGTAAAGGAAAACCACAAACTAACGAAAGCAAACAATTCAGAAAACAGACAGCACTTGAACACAATCGGTGCAAATCTTCATCAGGAATAAGTACATGGCACAAGTTCAACAGAACATGAAATCTGATAAATTCCTTAATTAAAAATAGTTCGGACAAATACAAAGTAAATACTTAATCGACTTTTCTATACAAATTATACAGAGGACAATGTAAGTGCCAAGAATTTGATTTAAAAAAAAACAACAAATAAAATACTATCTTCTGCGCATGACGGAACAAACGATTAGGTTGCCTGGCAGACTTACCCTCCGAAAGGTTTAAGTTCACAAATAGAAAGTAAAGAATTAGCCCTTGTGGACGGTTCATTTTATTTTTTTTTTTCAAAGAATGGACAGCTCCTTCCTTTTATTTAAATTTACTTTTTTTTGCCATCCTTTTATTTTATTCCAGGAAGGAGGAAGTAACTTTTGTTGTTTCTGGATCATAAACCTGTCTTCTCAGTATGGCAGGAGCTCCAGCTGTGGCGGTAGTTGTTAAAAATAAAGTAATTTCCTGCATATGACGTATATAGTCACGTGCACAATTGTCATCGGCGATGCATTGCAGCGATAACACAATACAAGGATAAAAATGATAACATACAACCACTACGGTGTGACAGTTGCACTGATCAGCCAGTATATGTGTTCGTGTGAAATGGAAAGGTTTCAAAGATGGAATAGGAGATAGAAGCTACAGACAAAACAGATAGATGAACAATAGAGAGACACATATACGCACATATTGAAAATAGATCATTTATTTATAAATCCAACTCACCAAATTATCCATCCACTTACTAATCCAAATTCATAAAACATGCATCAATTAATGCATCCATCCATCCATCCAACCAATCCATTCATCCACCACCCCCATCATCCTCCACCTACCCACCCATCATCTAAGAACCAATCCATCCAACCAATCCATACATCCACCACCACCACCCACACCATCCATCATCACCACCCACACCCATCCATCCTCCCACCCATCCAACCAAATACATCAGTTTAGTTCCGTCGACGGATTATCCTTATCGTACATCAAACAGCAAGTCTAAGCAATAAGTGCTGAGATCACCCCATCAGCTAATCCCGCAGTGTTCAACAAACAGAGAAATACAAGCCCTGTTCCTGTCGTCATGCACACAATCTGCACATCTCTGATCAAAGTTCAATTGCAACATTTCACTGATTTTAGAATCATGAGGATATAGCGGCTTTGGTAGCGAGTGAAACACTCTCTATATTTTATCTGATGTTAGAATCATTGAGGATATAGCGGGTTTGGTAGCGAGGTAAAACACCCTCTATATTTTATCTGATGTTATAGAATCATTGAGGATATAGCGGGTTTGGTAGCGAGTGAAACACCCTCTATATTTTATCTGATGTTATAGAATCATTGAGGATATAGCGGGTTTGGTAGCGAGTGAAACACCCTCTATATTTTATCTGATGTTATAGAATCATTGAGGATATAGCGGGTTTGGTAGCGAGTGAAACACCCTCTATATTTTATCTGATGTTAGAATCATTGAGGATATAGCGGGTTTGGTAGCGAGTGAAAACACCCTCTATATTTTATCTGATGTTAGAATCATTGATGATATAGCGGGTTTGGTAGCGAATGAAACACTCTCTATATTTTCACTGATGTTAGAATCATTGAGGATATAGCGGGTTTGGTAGCGAGTGAAACACTCTCAATAATTTATCTGATGCTAGAATCACTGAGAATATAGCGGGTTTGGTAGCGAGTATATATTTTCTCTATATTTTCATCGAAGATTTTACATGGAGAGAAAGTAACATGTTTTCTTTGGTCGATCCAGCTAAAATCTCTAGAATCTCAACAACAAATCTATTTGACAAATATAAAAACAGTCTTTTAACTTAGACTTTTCACGAATTAATTCTGAATAAATCATTCCTAAGTTATTTTAAAAAAATTAAAATTGAGCAATGACTTTGTAATGCCATTGTGTATGTTTGTGCACGTGTGCACATCGTGAGCTGTGTTTCATTCGGGCTGTGTTTCGATATTCCAATTGCTTATACGATGAATGATACCGTCTGACGGGGAACAAATGGCTGTGTTCACTTTCTGTGCGGTTTCGCCTTATGTCTTTTGGCATGTGCTGAGACTGCTATGATGGGACTGCACTTATATTTCTTTCTTTGGCAGATGAGATATTAATTCGGATGATTCCACTGGCTCGGGCGGTGTTGAGCAATTATGGATTTTTAATTCGTTTGCAGTGATACCGGGGCCTTCCATAACCAAACAAGTGCACGGATACATAATATATTTAAACAACTAACTCTGAATATCAACGTATCACTTCAGACTTCATTGCTGTTATCTCCATTTGACGCCTGCCCATATTATTAATATTTTCTCTTATAACTTTTATTAAATCTACTTGACTACTTCCATCTGGACTATTCCAAATTATTACTTTTCCCACCGGATTTGGCATTTTCTATATCCTCAACTGTGACATTTGATAACAGACACAAACCAGGATTATGTAATATATTGGTCTATTTAAGCTCAGTCTAGACTGTCTGATCATTTTTACCGATTATTTTAAAATATGTATGCGTAATGCCGGTAAATGCAAGGTTAAATAAATAACAGAATACGATTTGCAATAAGAAAGAGATATTTAACAGCGTGAAACACGTTCTTGCATTAAACAATATAATTAACATGAAACAAGCTGGGAGTTACGTTTTTTTTTCTTCAACATTTTATATAGATCAGAACACTTAACCAGATAATAGCAAAGCGCATTTAAACTTAAAAAATATGTTGTGTTACAACGCCGCGTTGAACATCAACAGCGTCCATTCACATGGACACATGTTTCTAGTCTGGGGCCAACTTTGTGTTTTTACAACCACTGTTAAGAGATGACAGAGGTAAGAGATTATTCAATATGGTCAAGAGAGTAGTAGGGACGACCGCAAAGGTATAGTCCGTTCAGAAATTCGTGCCCAGAGTTTATTAACTCGGAAACTGTTTGATGAATTTCTGCAATTCTTTTTCATGAAATCTTACTTTTTCACGACCTTAAGTCTGATTTTTATTTTTCCCCACTGTCATGCTTTAGGAAGATGTTTGCTTCTTGAGTTATAAAAAATATGATTTTCTTGGTTGTTCTAATTTTTAGGATTTTACAATACCCACATTGTTGTAATCAACTCACCGTTTAAAAAGGCAAATTTCTTGTGCCCACAATCTTAGCACCATCTCGCGCTCACTGAACCATAACTTGCCAGACGCAATTCACTGAGAGGTTTGTTACAAAATTAACATAATTTACAGTAAAATCTAATGTTTAGAGCACACGGTTTCGATATTTCCTAAAATTATATAAGAAAAAACGATTTGTGCAAAATTCAGACTACCTTTGTACTTACATGTTATATAATCTTAAGGTCGGTGAAAAAAAGAAAAATTTCATGAAAAAGAATTACAGAAATTCATCAAACAGTTTCCGAGATAATTGATGAACTCCGTGGGCACGAATTTGTGAACGAACTACAGTCAGTTTTTTTTATTGCCGGATACTAAACATTGCTTTGGTAACGACATAAATATGGGGCAAAAGGCACATATGTCGTAGATTGCTGTAAACTACACACAACGATCCACTACCATTTAACGTTCTTTTCTCTCTCTCTCTCTCTCTGCGATCAAGAATCAATCAGAGTAGGATTCCAGACTCTCTCATGAAGTCAGCTGTCTAAGTGAATCGATTTCCCCATATAGTTTCTCTTCAAGGGAGGTGGGTGTAGACCATATTGCATTGAATACCTGTTAAAACGTTGCACTGTGTTCCGCCAGTGGCCAGTGCATCCGATTTCCGCCAGCATTTATTCAGGTTTGCTTTCCTTAGCCTTGATTGTCCCAAATCTTCCTGCAAGGCGGCAAATTGTCTTTTCTGTAGAGGGATTCTGCCCTTAGATAGTCGGCCCTCCAGGTTTACGAGCACCATCTGCCCGAGTCACGTTAAAGATAGAAGATGAAGACATGTAGTCGTTGATGAACGCAGAAGAAAGATGTGGAAAGGCAATAAATAAAAAAAAGAACAGAGCACATAAATCACACATACTGGAGGTCCCGTGTAAACTCTGCGCATGTTAGAAAACCATCTGACAGTTAACAGTCGAAAAGAGTAAACCATAATGGACCGTTGCCCGGGTCGGGGGGGGGGATTATTAAGCAAATCAACCCATGCTGGAGGGATTCCAGGCCTTGTAACGGAGTTCGTGCACGTATATTAAGGTTCTCACTATAGTTTCTTAGTATTTCAAGTAGGAAATCGGAGAACCTATGGGTGTGCCCGGATTGCAGTGAGTACGATCTGAAACATAACATAAATGACACGATGTGCTTTGTTAGTGAATTCAATGGAGAAAAAAGTCAAAGCGCTAGAAAACAAAAAACGTGCTTGAAAGATCCATGAAGCCAAATATAAGACGACAATGCTAAACAAAAGCATGCTGAGAATACCGCTGGGTGCAAACAAACGTGCAGCGCAGCTCACTATGCCAACCGAGATCAGAAAGAATAACCTTCATTACAAGAAGCAAACAACAACAACAACACAACGGACACACTTGAAGATATCACTATATAATCAGGCAACAACAAAAATAAAAAAATAAACGGAAAACCGAACTAACAAAAATGTTTGAATATTTTAAAGTAAAATAGAAAACAAATATTAATAAATACACGAGTGCTTAACTAAGCACTAGATTATTACAACAAGATCATTATTACATAATTTATGAATTTATTATTATGATTATTACGACATGTTGGAAATTGATTAAAACTTGTTGAAACAAATTGTAATTAGATTTAAAAGTATGTATAAAAGAACTTCATTTAGAACAAAAAAATAGGTAAATTCTATCTCGTCCTCTCTCTCTCTCTCTCTCTCTCTCTCTCTCTCACGCACACACACACACTCACTCACTCACTCACTCTCACACACATACATACCCCCACCCACCCCGTGTTTGATTATTACATACACAATCTGTTATACATGTTGATCATAATTCACATCACCACATAGCTTAGATCTGTCTTAATTGGAAATAAAATGTAAAAAAATAACCCAAATACGTCGTCTTCTCCATGCAGTGGCACAAGATGCACCCATAGACCCAATCGTTGTACACATTGTTTATATGTTTATATGCAGAACTTCACCCTCCCCCTCTTCAGTCTCAATCTTCATTGCGCATGTTTGTTTGGCTTACAAAAGTGCTTCTCTGTGATCTTGATTATTTCACTTTTACTGCCCTAAATATTTACGTCTTTCTCTGTTCGAATATTCTGCTCTGGCCAGGAACGTTCTACAAATGTGTGTGAAATCTAATATCCCTATTCAGGGGTGGCGATTCTTGTTTTTTTTTTTTTTTTTTTTTTTTTTGTTCCAATGCCGAAGTGTTAGTTCAGAGAGCTATGGCTGCTCCAAAATGGTGTTCTATAGAACAGTGTTCCACTTCTTGAATATAGATGGGCACTGCTGACTTTTTTGTTTCATTCCTGCAGTATATGCTTTACGTGTTCATGAAAGTGTCATAATTTTCTATCTCTCTCTGCTTATAAACACTATAATAACAAACATATAAGAAACGCGAGGGAGTGGTTGACAATAACAACATACATCCAATGATAAACAGGAAAGCACACATGCAGGAAAGGAGGGAGGGAGAAATATAGAATAGCAAAAAGACATTATGGGATTTAAAAACAAGCAAAAAAAAACATCGTGAATACACGAAACAATTTGAAAAAAAACTGAAAGGGAAGTAGTAAATCATGAAGGAATAAAAACACACTGAGACGCAAGGAGGCAATAATAGAGTAAGTCCAAGAGATAAGAATGAAAAAAGAGAAAAACAGATTGGCACGCAGGAATACAAGAAAAAGGGACTTGCGGACAGGCAGGCAGAGAAAACATAGACCAGCTGAAAAGTAAGTAGAGAAAAAACAGAGAGGCCAGCAGGAAGGATGGTAGGTAAGGAAAAAGACAGGCGGCCTGAAAGTAAATTAAATAGAGAAAATAGACAGGCTAGAAGGAAGGTGGGTAGATAGGAAAGTAATATAGACTAGCAGGAAGGTCAGTAGGAAAAAACAACAGGTCAGCAGGAAGATAAGCAGGAAAACAGCAAGCAGGAAGGTCAGTAGGGAAAAACAGAAAGGCTAGCAGGAAGGTCAGTAGGAAAAAAGACAGATAGGCTAGCAACAAGGTAAGTAGGAAAAAACAGATAGCTAGCAGGAAGGTAAGTAGGAAAAAAGACAGATAGGCTAGCAGGAAGGTAAGTAGGAAAAAAGACAGATAGGCTAGCAACAAGGTAAGTAGGAAAAAAGACAGATAGGCTAGCAACAAGGTAAGTAGGAAAAAACAGATAGGCTAGTAGGAAGGTAAGTAGGGAAGAAGACAGATAGGCTAGCAACAAGGTAAGTAGGAAAAAAGACAGATAGGCTAGCAACAAGGTAAGTAGGAAAAAAGACAGATAGGCTAGCAACAAGGTAAGTAGGAAACAACAGATAAGCTAGCAGGAAGGTAAGTAGGAAAAAGACAGATAGGCTAGCAACAAGGTAAGTAGGGAAAAGATAGATAGGCTAGCAACAAGGTAAGTAGGGAAAAACAGATAGGTTAGCAAGAAGGTAAGTATAAAAAACAGATAGGCTAGCAACAAGGTAAGTTGGAAAAACATCAGGCTAGCAAGAAGGTAAATAGGGAAAAATGATACAGGCTAGCAGGAGGGAAAATAAGTAGGGAAACAGTGATACAAACAGGCAGAAAGGCAGAGAAAACCAGAAACGGAAGTAAACAAGCAGAAATACGAAGCAGACAAACAAACAGGAAGAAAGCAAAGAAAATACATAGAGAAGAAGGAGAGAAAATCATAGATGAGACACACATTAGATAGGAACAGATTTTCTAACATTCTAATATGAGTTGCTCTGGATGGAATTAATCATGAATGTCACAATATTGCACCGAAGGATCTGAGCAGTTCTGGAATAAAATGGTTATTAATTAAGGCTAGGCCGATTGTGTCTGTTGTCTTCATTAATCTACTTACCTGGCACAGGTTTATTGACACAAGTAAATATCCTCGGAATTTAACGGCAATGGAGTGGGGGGGGGGGATTACGGGTTGGGGATAGAAAGATTGAGATAGGGAGGTCTGGGGAGATATTTAGAAAGCAAAAGAGTGTGATATAAGGAGAGCATTAAAGCATATCTGAGATAAGAAAAATAACAGAGTCAAAAAGAAGAGAGTGAGAATTTGAAAGAAGGCATGAGGTGAGAAAACAAGAGGATACGATTGTGAGATAAAATTAGAAGAAGAGTGATCAAACATGAATGAGCGAGCGAGAGAGAGAGAGAGAGAGAGAGAGAGAGAGAGAGAGAGAGAGCGATGGGAGAGTGAGCACGGGATTATGAACATCCAGAGAATTAATGAACAAAAAAAGCGAACAAAATATTCGACAATCAGCTACTTATTTTTTAAAGCGTGAGGAATAAGAAAGAAAGAATGAGAGAATAGAGAGAGAAAGAGAGCGACATAGGTAGGTAGGTAGTAGATTTGTTGTTAGTAGGTAGGTAGGTAGGTAGGTAGGTAGGTAGGTAGGTAGGTAGGTAGGTAGTAGTAGTAGGTAGGTAGGTAGGTAGGTAGAAGGTAGCGAAAGACTTACGGCCGAACAGATAGACAGGAGTGGAAAGTGTTCTACAAAACAGAAAACAGAAATAGTTGAGCGAGTAAGAAAAATAGAAATAGAACGAACACGATCATCAAAGCATAATAAGCAAACACAGACATTGGAACAGCCCAACTGGACTAGAAATTGGTCGCTCAGTTATATTATTCATGATGCCGCCCATTATCTCCATCTCAATAGTTTGTAGCTGCCAATAGATGCCGCTTACCTTGCTATGATTTGATAAACCGCCCATCCTGACCACCCTCAGACTATGCCACACTGGGAACATTTACCCTGGCAGGGATCTACCAAGCTGGGCCGATCATTTCTCTCAGAAGGGGGGGTACAGGTTAGCTAAATATAGGCTGCCTTGTCTTTCTAATTGGATGTTCAATGCAGAATCAACCAAGTACCCTAGTTGCACTTCAAGTAACTAGAAATTGAAACAGCACAAAATGTCCATGGGAAAGAAACCCATAGAAGATAATGTAAATATTCTTACGTAGATTGCATACTTATAGCTTGAACGACCGTTGGTTGTGAAATAGCAGGAAAGTTAATAACATTAAACTGACTGTTGTCTTATAGCTTAAACGACCGTTGGTGTGAAATAGCAGGAAAGTTAATAACATTAAACTGACTGTTGTCTTATAGCTTAAACGACCGTTGGTTGTGAAATAGCAGAAAGTTAATAACATTAAACTGACTGTTGTCTTATAGCTTGAACGACCGTGGTTGTGAAATAGCAGGAAAGTTAAACATTAAACTGACTGTTGTCTCATAGCTTAAACGACCGTTGGTTGTGAAATAGCAGGAAAGTTAATAACATTAAACTGACTGTTGTCTTATAGCTTGAACGACCGTTGGTTGTGAAATAGCAGGAAAATTAATAACATTAAAGTGACTGTTGTCTTATAGATCGCCCGTTTGAAAATAGCAAGAAAGTCAAGACTTGTCTGATAGATCGAACGACCGTCGGTTGCGAAAAAGCAACAAAGTGAAGGAAATTGAAGTGACTATTGTCTGAACAATTGTGCCAAGCATCAAACCTGATTAGATTTATCAAGTATAGGAAGCATCTACATGGTGAGAAGATATCATCGATTAACAGAAATTGTTTTTTTTTATTGGTGTCTATCTATCTATCTATTGACCTTTCGAGCCGTAGCCGGACCATAGGGCGTAGACCAAGATATTCTCTAATCTGAATTTTTTTTCTAGCAGTTTTCAATTCTTTAAAGATATTTATCAAATCTCGCCATCTGCTCTGTTCTGTGCAAGCAGCTCTATCTCATTGAGGGAGCCGATCCTGCTGCTCTTGCCTCTCTCATCAATGTTCTTCTCAGTGTCTCTCTGGGTCTTCCTCTTTTTCTCTTACCTGTTGTCTCCCACATGAGGGCTTGCTTTGCTATCAGTTATTATCTCTTCTCATCACATGTCCAACATATGACATCGTCTTTTCTTTATTACTGAAGATATTAGTGGTTGATGGCGATTTCTCTAATTCCTTTGTTTTGAATTTGTTCCACGTTTATACCAAGTATTTTCCTTAGACATTTATTTTCGAATGCGTTCAACTTTGTTTCTATATCTCTTGTTGTTTTTAT